>JASVER010000073.1:4802754-4870823 GCA_030449065.1 Oceanodroma leucorhoa | reverse complement strand
TTTTTTTTTTTTTTTTTTTTTTTTTTTAAAGCAGCCTTTATTGTCATAGTCAAAAATACTTTTCATTGCTGTTGGTCTTTCTCTCAGGATATCCAGGCCAGGGATTCAGTTTGGCTCTGTTAACATCAGTGGGAAATGAGACATCATATTGAAAAGTTAGTTGAGATGCAGGACTCTGATAGATCCTCACAACAATTTTGTGTCACTTGTACAAAATCCAGAGACTCGGTAATGCAGTAAGATAAATGTAGCACTTGATTACAATGGATGTATTGCAGTTATAAAAGGCATCTCTTATCATTAGGTTCTGCGTATCTGGAGTAATAACCACCATATGTCAGGTAAGACAATGATAATGTGAGCCAGATAATTTTCCCATTGTTAAAACTTTCAAAATCCCAAAAGCTACAAATGTCTTAATTATTAATTCAATTTAGCTAGATCTAGTGCTGGTGTCTGGAGGGAACATCTTTCTGAGGTTCAGTCTTCCCCTGGTCTAACTGATAACAGTCTGTGTGGCAGAGTTTAAAATGTTATAGCCATTTAAAGAAGTAAGAATTGTATACAGTCGTTACCCATCTTGAATTTCTGTGCAGCAAGGTTAGCACTTGAAACTGCAGTTCAGATCTTCCCATTTGTCCCAGAAAGCTTGAACAAACAGATAAACCTTATAGTTTTCCCTGGACTTAACAAGCCTCCTTCAGTGGTGAAGCTCTATGAGACACAAGGCCTGTCTTTGCATTATTGTTGTATAGTTACCTATCAAAATGCTTATTCCCTATAGAATTGGCAGAAACCTTGAATTTCCTCTCTGACCCCCACCCTGTGTGCCTGTCAGCTGCAGGCCAAGTCCTAGCCGTGATCACAAGAACATCCTGAATCAGTCTCAATAATTTGCATTTCCTTGCCAAAGATCTTATCTGCTGGGGGTGCAAATTGCGCCATCAAGGTTGCTGGTGTTGAAAAATCTGCACCCTTCTGCTCCTCAGCTCTATGTTTTCAGGCTAGGTTAATTTATCCAGAAGAATTAATTGAGACAACAAAGCTGTCAAGTGAGAAAGGCCACACAGCGAGACAGCACTGGTCTGAACATCTGCACAATTTGTATATTTGATTAGGTACCTCAGCACTTGCAGGTTATTGTTGTTAGAAGCAAATCTTACTTTTGCCATTTTGCCATATAAGGCTCTGTGCTGTAATTCTGCAGATGTTTGTTCTCTCTATACCCACATTGTTTACAAAAATGACAAATGCTGATAGTAAAAATTACATTTGCTCATTCAAACATATTGATATTTACATATAAGAAAAATCATATGCCAGGGGTCCAACGTCCTAATGAGAGATGCAACATGGACTTCAGCAGGAGGTGGATGGGGCCCTCCAAATCTGCTTCTTTCACACAAATAGTCCCCTGATATATATAATGACAACCTTCTTTTGTTTATAATGACAGATGCCACRGGGGGTTGTATATTTGGATATTATTTTTTCTCTAGGAGTGTTTATTAACAAATGCTTGAAAGTTTTATGATGTGGTGAAAACTGTATCTCTCATGATAAACAGGAAGTGCTCAGAGGTATTGCACTACCTCTGTAACGCAACACAGATTCCAACAGCTTGGCTCTTTTTTTCAAAGTACTGTGACACCACTTCCTTCAGGAAATCTCTCGTCTGCACAGCTCTTATCTGCTACAGATATGCAAAATTGCAACCAAAACGGTTGTTTTAAAAATGCATCATGATTCATCAATTTCGGACTGTAGAAACAGATGTCTGTAATTTATATAATATCTGTTAAAAAAAATGCAGTACAAACCCTTTGGGCTCTCAGGWCAGTGGATTGAACAACGTGCAAGGAGAAGAGACTGATAACCTTCCTTCCCTCCCACAGCACAGGTGCAGCTTAGAGAGCAAAAATGCAGATTTCCCTGCAGGTACTTGAAGTGTCTCAGCCATAATCTGGCGGTGCCTCTTCTGCAGTTCTGTCGTTCAGTGTCAGCAAGGCCAGGATCTGGCCGGTAAAGGAGAAAAGGCAGTCCTGCTTCCAGTCAGGTCTTGTTCTCTGCCAAGACTAGCAACAGGAAAGCTAAGTATGACAGTTCATATGTGGAAACATATTAAGAATAACTGTGCTATGGCCTCCAACTTGCTCATAAAGGCTGCCGCGCACTTGTCACGTGATGGTGTATCAACGTTGGCTGAATTTTGAACCCTGGTGACTTACGTGAAAATCTCAGCATCCCATTAGTGTACTGTTCCCTATCACTTGTTTCTGTTCAGCCACTGCCCACCATTTAGACTAAATATAACAGGAGACAACTAGGAAGTATACCTGTGCCATCACAAAATCATTAGCTACATGTTTATTTGTGATGAACATCACCCCAGCTGACAACAACGTCACGTGAAAGCAAGTCCTGGTAAACTCTCTTTAGAAGGTTTGGCACCATTCCCCAAACTGGTTCCCCATGAAGGGACTTGTGTGTCTGCAAAGTGCTCCCCTTGCACAAAGCCAGATGCAGTGGGGTCCGGATATCATCCCTCCAACTATAACCCTTCTACTCCCATAGCTCATTCCCACTTCCTGTTCATCTTACTTTTATTTTACATTCTTCCCCCCCTCTATATTCTCTTTTATTTTTTCCTTCATCATCCTTTCTCCTCTGCCCTCACATCAGCCACCCTCTTCATCACAAATGCTCCCTAAATTTTTAGCTATGATAAGTATTAAAAATGGAGTTACTGCAGTATCTGGACAACATAAACCCCTAATAATCCTGTTTATACATTCTTTGACKTCTGCCTCTGTTGGAGGCATCATTTGTCCTGTCTACAGCTGAACTGAGAACAAGTGGGGGAAACAGACTGCATATTTTAGTATTTGTAAATCATTAGACTTGTGAGGTTTTGTAATAACCTTATCTCCTTTTTTGTATTTTCTTGTATTTTCCTAGCAATCAATGGTATCAGAAATACAGTGATCAAGAGACGATATTATACACTAGCTAAATCTTTTTGTAAAAACTTAATAGCCTTCCAGTGCGTAAAGCTTCGGCACAAGAAAACAATGGTCATATACTGGGACTTCAGTGGCGTCCTCACAAGTCACTGTAACATTCTGTATAAATATTGACTATATGTATGGGGTTTTTTCAGTCCTGTAAAATAACTTTTTATCTGGTGGTTCAGTTCTCTTATCATCCACAGCTTGTTTACTGAATTTTAAGTCTTGGGCAAGATGAAGCAAGCTCATGAGGAGTAGCTGGTTTCAAAAGATACAAGCTCCTGATAACTGAGGATAAATAAAGCACACAACAATATTGAAATCACTCAGAGTTTTATTGCAGCTGACTGAGACAGAGTGTGCTTTGAGGCTGGGAAATTTCCATTACTGAAGTGTAGGACAGTGCCTGGATACTGCTGCTACTGCAGTTGAAAAATAAAAGCAACTTAATTTTATATAGACAGCAACAAAATGTCAATATATTAATTAAAATGGTTAGAATTACATAATAAGCTTTTAGGGTTGCTGTAAAATGGATCCCTTTTAAAATATTTAGAGTATCATTGTAAACTAGTTGTACAAAACTAAGGAACATAAAAATGACTTGAAACTGCAACTGTGTTTTCAAACTGTGTGTGTGAACAGCAAATCTAACAAGAACATAACAACACAAGACATCTCCTACAACAGTGACAGATTCTGACAGAATGATATACCCAGTGCAAGATCAAGGTTGTTACTGACAGTATAGTTCTGCAATTAATAATCTTTTGTGCTCCCCTTAGCATGCATAAAACAAACATAGGAATCTGTTTACTAGTTGTAACTCCATGGTGTTTAAGTCACCATAAGCTCCCTGCAAAGTCAGTCAGAACGCTGAATGGGGAAAAATGGAAATACTGGGGGGAAAAAAGTAAATTTGTTTTGGCATCAGTTGCCCGGCAATTTGGGTGACAGACTGTTTTTAACTTCCCAAYGGCATAAGATTACACAGAGATCCTAATTTTTGTTGAGGTCACTTTACACTATCAAAGCAGAGGCCGACATTTAAATGAAAATCAGTCTCAAGGGATTTCAGCTGTATGTCATCAGTTAAATCAAGCCCAGGTAGGTACTGACTACAAGTTATTAGCATCTGATGCTCTTTATGAATCTTAGGATAGTTCCCTGTGGATCAGAGCTCATATCTAAGCAATTTAAGTTTGTGTCACATTCATCACCATGGTTCCTGAGTGCCTTAGAAGTTAAAATATATCTTTATAAAACATCTTACATGTCTTACTTCACTCTCTCGTCACCCCCGCACAGAGGCTTGAGGTCTTTTTGAATAATGCTGGGGAAATTGTTTTATATATTTAATGCCTGCCTTTTGTTGGGATGATGGGGATGTTCAGGGTCATGCTGAGGTACTCTGAAAGCAAACGCCATACTCCTGCAGCAGCTACCACGAAACCTACGTCTTCAATTTCTCCATGCAAATAATACAACTAATACAATAATGATGATTTTGGGAGATATAGCTTTAGTTTTAAATTAGCACAAAAATTTGAAATCCAGTAGAGTGGCACTGTAGGGCAGCTACATAGTGTTTGTCCTTTGTGTAAAGCTGATAATGCCGTTTCCAGGACTCGCAGGGCCTTTCACAGTATGGCATTTACTTTTCAAGAGACCTATTTACAGAACACGAAGTTAACAGTTAAAGTAGATATGTATAACAGTACAGAGAACTTCTAGACCCTGATTGTAGGATGAACTCATCCATGTGACTCCCAAACTTGATATGAAGATGGAGATAGTCCAAACCATGGCATATTTAAACTGACCGATTGTATGACTTAGCTGTTTCCTAATATAGCTTTCAAACGGAAGATACTGTGTTTCTGTTTGGACAAACTCTTCTTAGCAGTGCTTTTATTTCTTTTTGAAATAAAAGTGTTTTTTTTTCCTCCTGTCCTGCTTTTCATTATCTGCTATCATTTTTTAGTAAGTATCACCTCTTCTCCCCCAACAAAACCCTTTATTTTGATCACGGAACTAATCATTTTCTTAAAACACATTTCCTTCTTTCCAGAACTGAGGCTTTAATGTCACCTTGTTAAGGTAAAAGACCCAACATTAAGTGCAGGTAATGGTAGTGTATTTAAATAGGTTGAAAAGCAATTGATGACACTTCTGTCTGGTCTGCCTATCTCAGTAACTGTAGTGCTTCACTGAAATATATGCACTAAGTTCTCTCGCAGGATAAATTGTTGGGAAAGCATGCTGTAGCCTTTTGACCGCTTATTTGGGTTTAATTGGATTAGACATATATTTGAACACAGTACTCAAAGGAGCTGACAGTCTTTACACAATTTCCTGGTATGCCTGGTTGGTTTCCTTTTTGATCAGACACATCCTGGTGAAGGTAGAAAATAATCTAGATACACGCTAGTTTTTAATTAAATTTGCTGTGACAGGTTGTGTTTAAGCTAGATTCTCTATAATAATTTGTTTTGCATTTGCTGATGACAGATTTCTTTATGTATGTAATCAGAACTGTAAGCATAATTTCATTTTTGGAGTTAAGAGAATCTTTTAAATAATATTTTATTTGGTTTCATAAAATTTAAACATTTATTCACACTTACTACTGTATAAAATTTCTGAGAAAAATAATGCTGTGTTTCTAAAGTGCAGACGAACACATCACGGAAAGGAAAACACATACAAGTAAAAATAATACATCAGCAGCATTATCCCACTCAAATATATAAAAACCAAGCTATATAGTTGAATGTCTGTTAAATAGAGAGAGGGGTTTATTAGATTATGTTGGTCATCCAYGATGGCTTTCACTCCATCAAACTAGGCTGGGGCTGCATCTGAAGCCCAGACCCTGCTGGGYAGGTCTGCGTCAAAGGAGAGTCCTCGGGCTGCAGTTTGGCAACCGGCTGCGCAACTGAAACCAGAAACTCTTCCCTCTTGACTTCTGGTCAAACAGCAAGCCCGATGCTTTGGGGGATGTTCGTAAGTTGTAATGAGGAGATTGTACAGCATTTGGAAGCACCTATGGAAAGCTGCAATTGTTCRGTCGATGGCAAAGGAAGCTGGTTTGCAGCAAGTAGTGACAGAAGAAGGTAGGATGCCAGAAACGACCCTCTGGCAGTTGGGAGAAGGAAGACGGAGAGTCCATTGGCAGGGACGGCTTCAAGGCAGAGATGTCAATGGTAAAAATGTCAATAGGAAGAGAAAGCAGAGCTGAGAGAGAAATGTTGAAAGAAAGAAGAGGGCAAAGTACGACTGGTGAGAACCTGAGAGCAACTGGATTGTCACGTAACAGCTTCTGGCTGAGCACTGTTACCAAGAATGCAAAATTAATAACTACTTATAAGAAAAAAGCTTGATAGTCAAGGGGTAATTGGATGATTCCACACTGGGCTCTTGTGACAGACTGGGATGGGTGTAAAYGTGGAGATGTAGGCATGCTAAGATGTATAAAGATATGTATTTGAATGAATTTTCAAAGGAACAGAAGATACAGCACATCTCAAGCAGCTGCAGCAATAGCAGTTCAAKCAAGCAGCAGTAGGGTKTCAGATCAGGGGTTAATACTTGTTGTCAAGATCATTGGAGACTTGCAGAAAAAAAATCAGAAGTGGTGTTAAGATCCTTGTGCGTAACTTCTACAAACTTCCAGATCAAGCAAAAGCTGTTTTAGGAAAACAGCCTTGCAGGAAAATGGAAAAGATAGACACTGTTGCAAGCAGCGACCACAGCATCATATAAACCATCATCAACTGCATTTTCACCTCCTGTTCAATGCCTTATTTACACTTATATGGGAAACAACTAACAGGAAAATATAATTCTATATAAAAATATGCTAACTAGAGGTTGCAAAACTATGCACTGAAGTTAGGAAATGTCAGAAATAAACTTGCCCTTATTACAGTAATTCAGCTTTCGTGTACAATAACCTTGCGCTGCATGACATCAGAAGGTCGTAGCGTGGCCAAGAACAGTGCCCAGCCCTCCTGGCTCTCAGACCAGCGCCTCGAACGCACGCGAAGCCCTTTCCTTCCCTGCCGCTGACTCACTGCCGGTCACCCTGCGCTCTGCGGCCAGCGCAGCAACTCGCAACGCGCGGCCCGCAGCTAACGCCCGCTGCGGCAGGCACCGCAGAGAGCAGGGGCGCGGTGCAGTGGCCTGCGGGGCAGCAGGCCCGCCAGCCCCGCTCTCCAGCCTTCCTTCGGCCAGAAGCCCGAGCCTCGCTCAGCACCGCGCAGGACCCCCCGCTCCGGCCCTGCGGCCTCCCGGCGGGACACCGGCCAGCGCGGCCCCGCCGCCGCGCGGGCTCCATTTCCTGCCGCCCGCCCGCCGTCACCTGACGCCTCTAATGGCGCCGGGCGGCCGCGCGCCCGCACAGCCGGCACGCCCACCACGTGACCCGCCCGCCGCGCCCCCTCCCCAGCGGCTGCGGTTACCGCAGTCTCCGGCTCCGCCCCTGACCCCGCCCCCCCAGCCCGGCCCCGCCCCCCCGCCGCGCCCTCCGCGCGAGCCCCCGCCCCCTCCTCCCCTCCCCCCCGCCCGGGTCGATGCGCGCGCGCGCGGCCGGCAGCGTCTCCTCACAGCGGCCGCGGCGGTGACGGCGCTGACGGGGCCTGGGAGCTGGCGGCAGCGGCCGGTGCTCCGGAGCACGGCGGAGCGGGCGACGCCTCTTTTCCTCCCTCCCGCATCCTTCTCCTCGTCCCCTTCCTTCCTCCTCCCCCCGCCTCCGCCCCCCCCCGCACGCAGTCACCGCGGTTCCCGGCACGGACAACATGGCGGCGGTGTCGGGGGCCGGGGCTGCGGGCGGCTCTGCCAACGCCGGGGGCCCGGAGATGGTGCGGGGCCAAGTGTTCGACGTGGGGCCCCGCTACACCAACCTCTCCTACATCGGCGAGGGGGCCTACGGCATGGTGTGGTGAGTGCCGGCTGCCGAGCCCGGCTGGGGCAGCGCCCTTGCCCTGAACAACTCCCTCCTTCCCTCCCCGCCGCCCTGCCTGGCCGCAGCCTCCCCGGGGCCCGGCCCCGGGCTCCGGCCCGCCCTTGCAGGGGGGAGAGGCCCGTGCCTTGCCCTCGGGGGAGGGGAAACCGGGGCTCCAGCATCTCTGCCGCGCTCTCAGCTCTGCTTTTCCCTTCGTGTTCCTTCCCGAGGTTGTCCCTCCGGCATCACCCTTCCCCTCCCTCGCTGCCGCCTCCCCGCCCCCCCTTCCAAAATTCCTCCACCGATGGGTGCAGCTGAACGTCTCGTTTCCTTTCAGTCGTGCCTTTATTTTCTTGAATATTTTTTTGTCCCCGCCTCTGGAGTTGGTTGCTCTCTTTATTTTCTCCGTCTCTGTAGTGTGATTGCAGACGTTCAAAAAGGGGAAAAGGTCGTAAAATCCTGCTAGCAGCCCYGCGTTTCTCTTTGTGCCCGTGCGAAGGCTCACCTGGCTGCATGTCCCCGAGGTCACAGTTGATAAAAAAAGTGAATCTGTGCATACGGATTGCTGCCCCTACCTGGCTTTTCTTAGGAYGTGCTGTCTGTGCTGCATAGCCTGCCAGATTAGTGTCTAAATTAACATGTATACAGGTGAAAGTTCTCCTCAGCCATTCTAGCTCTTGGTTATTTTGTATCRTGAAGTCTTGTACTAAGTCTCACTAAAAAGGGATCGTGTGTGTTTGCGTTGGTTAATATCAGTTTTAGAGAGCGAGGCGAGTGAACTACAGAATACTGAAAATGTAAACTAACCGGATTGAGAGTGTGAGATGGGTTTTTTTAGCAATCTAAATGAGTTGGGATGATGCTCTGCGATGGTGTRTCTAGTGACTGGGTTATTAAGCTGACATGCTCAGTGACCTTACTTAGGATTTCTTATTTTGTCTCCTATTAGTAAAGCAGGTTAAAAAACCCCTTACTTCTGAAATAATTTAAGGGGTGCAGATGAAAAACTTTTTTTGTTATCGTTTTGTCAACTTTCTTCCAACCCTGCTTCTGTTTCTTTGGCATGTTTTTTTCACCAGAGGTACTAAATGAGGTTTACAGGCTATGACTTCATGAAAGCTTTATCAGCATTAATTTTTCTCTCTGATGCTTAATCTTTTGTAAACTAGTGCATTTCTCAGCAAAGGCTCTTTACAGCCTTCAGCTCTATGTTACAGATTTGTATAGCTATAGGTTTTTGCATATAGTCATTGAATTGTGCTGGCCTGTTAAGATGAAGTCATCCTGTATTTCAGGGTGGAAGCTTTCATCTAGGCCTGAACTTAGCTGGGAGATGAGCCTCTCTGACAAAGTTTTGAGTTGTGGCCTTCCCTTTTTTTGCTGTGGGAAGAACCTTCAAAATGGAAATCAGAAATCCTGTTTATGGTGTAAAAATATCCTTGTTATTCTTTTAGTGTTAGAAATCACAACAATATATCCAGTCCAAAACTTATTAATGTAGCTTATGGTACAAGCTGATTTTTATTACAGTGTACTTTATCATCTGAGCCAGGGCAAGTAAACCTGTGCAGATAATCTCGGTACTAACTGCACTGCTTTATACTTGCAGTCAGATTTGGGAAGGTACTTTGGAACAGAGCTTCCAAAATGTATGCTCTGTATAGTCCGGCTCATATCAACGGGGTGTTAAAAGTGTGTTTAACAGACAACGTGTTAAAGCTAAAGTATTTCACCACAGATCAGAGATTACAAGCAACAGTATGATGGCAGTTGATGCCCTTTTTTGGCATCACTGTGCTAGTGAGCWGATACAGGGGAAATGGGGCCACTTTCTGCCCCTCCAAATGGTATGTTATTAAGTTCTATACTGAAACTGTTTYCCCTCCAAAACTATATAAGGTTATCTTTTATTTAAAAACTTATTCTAATACATTGTGTCTGCTATGAATGCTATACAAAATTACTAACAAAAAATCCAAATCTCCTGTTCAGTTGACATATGCAGTTGGCTCCTGTGTTTTCTACTCTAGAATTATTGATGTGAAATACTAAATTCGGTATGTTGTGCTCTTAATTATTGCTCTTCTGCCTTGGGTGTGAAATGATGGGGAGCAAAGTCTCAGTTTATATTGTGTACTTGATAAGGAAAGAGTTGGATGCACTTGTTGTAGTTAAATGCCATAGCAACTATAATGTTTCGTAGTGCCTAACATACAAGCTCTTATGATTAACTAAGATTACTTATCAATCAACTGAGGTATAGGTTATGCAGTTTAATATGACATGTTTCTTATCTTGCTTTGATTGCTAATGCAGTGAGGATCTGCAGAAGCTTCTCCCTTGGGGGGCGGGGCAGAGGGCAAACTATGAGTGTGCAGATGGAGATGTTTCCCGCAACTGCAAAATCCATTTAAATGTGTACACTTTAATGAAGAAAAGCAGAGCAGGTTCTGATGGTTTTGTTTTAGACCCGCAGCTAATGTGTACGACTTACGAGATGCTGGTTATTTACAAGTGCATTGTACCGTAAGGCTTGTTATACGGAAAACAAGTGACTTAACTCTTAAAATCTTTCACTCTTTTCCTTGTTTTTCCTAATTCTTATATTTCTGGATTAGGGAGTGGAAAACAATAAAATTCTTTTAATTATATTACTGAATAAAAGGGCAAAGGAAATATTCCTAGGAAAGTGCTGTTATGGTCAGTCTTCCATTTTGATTTTGCAGCAAAGAGAATAACGTTTGAGAAATATTGATCACAACATAAAATAACAGCACAGGAAACAGAGGAAGATGTTGACTGAATAGRCTGTACGCGAATGTTCTCTAATCTGGATTTGAAAACCCTTAAAGGCATTTAACTATTTTCCCCAGTGCAGTCATTTTTAACATGATCAGGTTTTGAGTAAAAATAAACTTAACAGAGCAGTATATTTACTGCTGTGTTGTGGTTGCATTTTCTCAGCTTCGTAAGCAGAAAAGACGCGTTATCAGGCAAACTCCTGTCTTAATGTCCTTCAGTTAAACTCCACCAAAAATGTTCATTCTTTGACACCAGCTTGCATCTTACTCGGAAATTTTGTTGCTGGGGGTGATGTGGTTAATAAGTGAATATCTTTGTCAGTGTCCCTTTCTAACCTATTTTTCATTTTCAGTATTTCTGCGTGTAAAACTAGGGGATGACCACAGTGCAAACAAAGTTTTAGCCAAAATCCTCAGCACTTTCGAGGACTGCAGGACATCCTTTGAGCAATTTAGTCATACAGTCATGTTTGTTACTCTGAATTAATTTATCCAAATAAATGCAAATATTGTGTGTATTTTTTTTCCTTCCCCTTCTCTTCTACGTAAGAGTTGTTTTGAGGGGTTTTGGTGTGAAGTTCTTTATGTGACTTTCCCTTTCTTTCAGTGATAGGAGATTATCAACCTCGGAGTCAGCTGGGACTGACTTTCAGACAAAGTTTGAAGTTTCAGAACTACCTTTCAGATACAATCAAGTGTGAAAGGTTTTTGCAATTGTCTCCTCCTTCCCAAATGTGTGGGGTTTGTTGGTGGTTTTCTTTTCTTCTTTTTGCAAAAATACCAAAATCAACCTGTTAACAGGCCGTACTTTAAATACACTGAAACAGCAATAAAAATATRATTGTGTTGAGCTTTAAATTTCCAGTGTGAATTGTTCTTCATCCAGTTGGTCAGTGGTGATTTGGCAAGGATGATYATTTGACAGCTTAAAACAAGTCATCTTTTTGGAGAGAAATGGTGAATGGGAATGTGATAGGGATGTTCTGGTTTATATTATTTTTTTTGGAAGTCCTTTTTGTCATCAGGCTTACGTGAATGTGAAGTATTATCACTGCTGCAAATAACTGCATACAAATAATAAACATGAATGCAGTTGGAAGAAAACAATCTTGATGCTCAAATCTTGCATTTCTTGGCCTGAATTTGACTGGGTTGTTACAAGGACATCTTTGTGTTACTCATGTGCTATAGAAGAGTGATATTAGAAGTTAAGTTAGTCAATGAACATTAAAATAATACTGAAAAGAGTATTTAAAACATTTGGCAGTAGTTTTTTCAAAGTTCTGCTCCTTTCTACTGTCTCAAGGAAGAGCCCTACTTTTAGACAATGGGTCATTTAAAATTAAATCTGAGAAGTATATGCATGAAGAAGCTCAAAACAGAAAAAAAATCAGGAATAGAATGATCTGCAAGGTGTAGATATTTATTTTAAAAGATGAAAATAGAAAACTTGATGGGATTGATGGCTGCAAAACATTTTCTTTTGAGACAGTCCAACGTTACACAAAAAGGTTGCATTTGCATCCCCCTGTGAGGGTCAGATTGGTGATCTGGGGTGGACTGCTTAGTGGCAAAGATCAGAAACAGCTTATAATTTATTTTCTGTTAACTATCGCATTGATCTGGAGAGAGTACCCTGTAATGATAGAGGAAGTATAGAGATTCACGTCCCTGTTTATACGTGCTTTTAGGGAGCACAGGTTGGGTATGGGTGTTGATACCTGTTAATTAACGTGTTCTGGTCTGTGTGATAAGGAAAAGAGGGAGCTGATACAAGTTAGCAAACCCTAATAGGTCCTCCTTAGTGCAGGGATCAGAGCAGAGAATTAGGGAATGTAATTGGTGGCTAGTTATCAGCTTCTTCCCTCTGGGGAGAAGGCCGAGGTAAGCATTTCCCTTCAGTCCCTCAGACTTCTAGCACTTGCTTAACCTGACGGAAACACGAAAGGAGCAATTAGAGCTGCTTTCCCTGCTCTCCCCTGTCATGCGGCAGGTGGTCGGCAAGCTGTGCAGCAGGCATCAGGGGCAGGACAGCAGCTACTCGCTCCGTTCGTATCAGAGCTGTCTTTAAGATTTATGGAAGATGAGAGGTAGCAACTTTCCCTGTCTGCCCGAAGTAATGGGATATTAGCCTAAGAGGTGAAGAGTGTGGCTCAGGGACACTTGCATTTTATAAATAAATACACGTTTCCTTAACATAGCATGGTCCAGCCTACGGAAACAGAGACAACTTGTGTTATTTTTTTTTAAGCATGATTTAGTAAGGAGATAAGGCTTATACGTTCACAGTATCTGTATGTGGTTGCATCAGTCCGTCTCCTGTACCCTTACATGTGATTCTTGAACCTGTTGCCTGCCTTCCATCAAATTTGACAGATGGTAGAAGTCTTAAAGATGGAAAGTTTCTGCAAGTTTCTTAAAAATAGGTATTTTGCTAGAGTGAAGAGATCCTATATGCTGCTTCACTGAGGAAGAGAGTGCATCAGGAGGTCACATATGAGAAGTCAGACTCCCCCAAAGAGACATGCCAGATGTCAGTCAGTTTCACGGATGKATTTATTGGTACTCCTGAGACCAGAAATGTGTATTTGTAGGACACCAGGCTCTGTTAGTTCAGTGAGCTGCTTGTTCAGGAGTGAGGATCTGCAGCCCACAGAAGAGTTAATGCTTACCAACTGAGTAGGTGTACAGCTCAACTTGAGTTGAAAACTAATACTTCGTGAACATAGTAATTTTTTTCAGTGCTTTTTATGTTGATGCTTTGTCATAGCTTTCAGCTGTGATCTAGAAATGAAATTAACTGATCAAGTTGATATTTAATAAAGATATTTTATGACATCTTGCTGTGGAATATTTCACAGCATAATGTAGCTTGAAAGGGACTTCCTGAGGTCATATAGTCCAACCTCCTACTGAAAGCAGGGCTGATGTCAAAATTAGATCAAGTTGCTCAACTTGTCCACTCAATATTTCCAAAATCTCCAGGGATGGAGATTCCACAACATCTCTGGGCAGCTTCTGGTTCTAGTGTTTAAACCAATTGCCCAGTGAAACTTTTGCCCTTAAAAACATGAGAGTTTCCCTTACTGCAACTTGCAACCACTGTCTCTTGTCCTGTGTACTTTTTACCTCTGAGAAAAGTCTGGATCAGTTTTCTCTGTAATCCCCCTTTATGTAACTTAAAAGACCCATTAGATGCTTTCCACCCCCCTGCCTTTCTTTTTCCCCTCCTTGCCTATACAAACCCAGTTTCCTCAGTTTTTTTCTTGTATGTCATGTCCTTCAGCCCCCTGTGCATCCTAATGTTTTTTTGCTGGACTTGCTCCAGTACTGGGAGAGAGGAAAACTGGAYGCGGTATTCCAGATATGTCCTCACAACAGTAATCGCTTTCCTTGGCCTGCTGGCTATGCACTTAATAAGGCAGCCCAGTCCATGGTTAGCCTTCATCGCTGTGAGCAGGTGCTGCTAATGGATGAAGGTGGATGTTCTGGTAATCTAGAAAATACTTTTACTTGCACTTAAAGTGAGGTATTTTGGGAACTTTTCAAATAATGCCTGGAAAAAAMCCCAAACCCCACAACATTTTATTAACTGATTTCAGTTGTGTTTGATTTTGATTTCCATATAGCTCAAATGAACCATATGGAGCCATAAAYATATTTTAGAATATAACTTTTCTTTTACTGTGTTGTAACGTAAATTAATAGTCTATGTGAAATGCAGCGAAGTGTAGTTTGTTTCAGGTGATTTATCTGTGTCAAACCTAGATTCTATAATTGTTAGGTCAGTTATTAAAGAGAGTTGTTTGCTTGTGAATGAATCTCCTTTTCAGAAGGGAGCTTATTTTCCTTTGCTTTATTACAACTTTTGGGCATATAAAGAAGCTATTCTCAAACTCCTCTTTTTGCAAGGTACATTAAAAGCCAAATATGCATTACTTCATTATCAGCTTTGACCAGGCAGATTAGTAAGATCCCGGTAGCAATAAATGTCATTCCTTCAGATGGGGTTATTTGATGAGATATTGGTAGATCCTTCGGCAAGCTGCGGTTTCCCCTGCTCCAGCAGCACGCAGCAGGCTGGTTTCTGTTTCGGAGCGTTCCCGTCCCCACCCCTTCCCGCCGGGTGGGAGCTGGAGCAGGGGCGGCCTCCCCGCCCCTGCAGGAGGGGCTGCGCCCCGGCTTCCMCGGGCGGGCTGCGGCTGCCCTGCCCGCTGCGGGCTGGCMGAGGCTCCCGTGTGCCTTCCCAGGCCCGGCTGCCTTTCAGTTGTGGGTGAAATACTCTGTGTGTGTGTGTGTATATACTGGCTTGTAGAAAGGCTTTACTAGAAATACTGTTTGATTAGATTTGGGCAGAATCTTCCATGACAGTCCAGTTTTTAGCGGAGTTGTGCACGTGTTTTTACTATGTGTCTTGTTTAGCAGTACCTACAATCACAATAACCAAAGTTCTATTAAGGGAAAATCTCTTGTCTTGGAAGTTCTTTTGTATTTTAAGAGAATTTTCATAAAATACTGAAATACTCTGTGGTGATTAGAATGCAAATGAGAGTTTTTGTTACATCGTAGAAAGTAATTCGTCTGTGTTGTGGGTATGTTTTAAGTACCAGCAACTTGCAATTAGACTTACAGCTTATAATATGCAATTACTTCATTTTGCAGTTTTCCTTAAAATTAGCAGCTGTCACTGCAGTACCTTACTTCTCGCTTGTTCGGGGGGAACGCAGTTTGCTCCACCAAATATTGCTGATGTGTCCTGAGTAAAACTTGAAGTCATTTGAGCACTGCAAATCAATACTCCCCAAACTGCTTCAGTCTGGAATTTGCCCAATTTTATTGGGATTTGGATGGTGCAGAGAGCCCCAAACGACATTCAGGCTGACTTTTGTATTGGATTTTTCTGAGTGTTTCATAATTGTGAAATATCTTCCTTTTAGTTACAGTAGCTAACATGTCTTAATGCTGATACCCTGTCTGAACAAAACACAAAATTGTTAATATATTGAGGGGCTAGGATTTACTGTTGGCATGTCTTTTTAAAAAGATGGGAAAAACRTGCAAAAAATGCCTTGTAAGCTGATACTGAAGGGAAGTAACTTCTGATAGTGGTGAGATGCACACTCGGTGCTAGTGGTTTGGGTGTTTTATTTTGTTTTGCAGGTGGAATACTGAACTAACCATGGCAGAGTGGACAGCAGCAATGAGCTTGCTTTCTCTAGTGCTTTGCGATGGTTTTCATTTTGCACTGGTGTTTCTACAGGTTTAGGAAAAACTCTGCTTTGAAGTATGCATGAATTATTTTGTTCAGTGATTTATTTCTTTATTTTCTGTTGGAGTGAAATACTGTGACCTATCTCTTCTGAAGATTTATATCATGTAGAATCAATTAAATAAGTTAATTACTGAAAAATACAGTAATTGTCTGGATCTTGTGTTTTTTCCTTTTTCTAAAGCTGATTTTAGGAAGAGTATTTGGGATATAAGTCAAATTAGAACCTTATTACACAAAAGAGTAAACCCCATTGGGGGATTTGTTAATACTGCTACCACTCACAGCGCTCTGGTAGTGCTCTCCCTTCTCTCTAGGAAAGGGGAAATATTTCCTACACACTTCTGTAGTGCCAGTTTTGCTGCTAGGGTGGCAGTGATTTTTCAGGCTCAGCAGTAGCATTGGTTGTGTAATTGGCCTGCCATCGCTGTCTTGGTGGCTTTTTGTTGCCTCTTAAGGAGCCTTAAGCACAGGAGGGGGAAGTCAGCACTTCATCGGCTCATGTGTGGAGGTTTAGCTTTCACAACAATTGGGCCTTGACACTTAAGCTGTGGTTTCCATGACCAACTTGTGCTGCTTCTAAAGGGGCAGCCTTTCATTCCATGCCTCAGGTCGTATCAGTCCTTCCTCCGCTCTTGTGCTGGTGCTTACAGAGCTGTAGAGTTAGCTGTGTTGAAAAACTGATTTAGCTGAAAAGTTGCTTCATAGAAAATAAAATAAAATTTAAAGGTGGTAAGTTGATGTGACTGACACAAAACCCTATGAGTGCTAGTGCTGACACAGGAAGGGAATAGGAATATGCAGGTAAACACTTCTTTCCTGTTCCTGTTTGTAAGCTGCTTTGACTTGAGCTGCTTCAGTTCTCTGAACTGTCACAAAGAAAGCCACTGCTCTGACCAAAAAAGTGAGAAAGGRGCAGGGTTGTCAGGCACAGAAATGAGACTGAACCACAACCACTCACTGAGCCCTTAGGTTGTCTCAGGTGTTGTCGAGCTCTTACAATTTTATGCTGAAATGGATTCCCACAGGAATTGTCTTTAAGTTTATATATAGAGAAGAAAGATAGTAATATTCAATATCATCATATCTTATCAAAAGCAATGGGTGCTTTTGGAATGAGGGGTTTATTTTGCAGATAGCCAAAGGGCCTTTAAACATAACAGTGAAGTTTGCCTAAATGTTAAATTTGGCATAGATGCTATCAAAGGCAATATTGGCAGCGGAGAACCTGTAAACTTCTAAAATGGGGAGGATAAGTGGGAAGGCAAGAAGTAGACAAAATACTAACATGTAAGAGTTGTCTATTTTCTGAAGACCAACTTGAACTGAAGTGGCATAAAATACAGGAGGTATATATGATGATTTGAAGTCACAGTGCTTCACAGCTAAAGGTATAGAAGAAAAAACACATATTAGAAGAGATTGAGAGAAGTGAATGTTTTTTTTGAACAATTAAGATTGATGAAAACACCATGAGTTTAAATGACGTCTTTAGCCAAACAATACAGAACCTTGGATGAAATAGCTAGTATTTTTCTAATACTAATGTTAAGGTGTAATTCTAGAATTGCTGCTCCTCATAGTTCTGCTTAGTAGATGCTAACAAAACACAAATCATTTCGTCTGCCACACCCAGAATTATGAATTGACTGAGCTGGCAAAAGTAATTTATTTAACAGACTCCATTTTGCACGACTAGCTATTTGTTTTCAAAATACTAGGAGTGATCGAAGGAGTTAAACTATTAAGTCATTATTACATGCATAGTAAATAGTTTAAAATTGGAATGCTTTGGAAGATTTAATCAGATTTTACTTTTCAAATTATGAAAAATAAAATTGTGTCTCTGTAACCTACTAGAATTATTTGAGTAGACACATGAAAATGAATCTCCTATAGGAGGTTACAAAAGTGCCTTAAGAATTTGTGGCATGAGGGGCAATAACCTGTAGTAGATCAGAAACTGCCGAAGAGTAAAATCACTTATGAGTAATTATTCACTATTGTCATGGGAGGAAAGAGTTGGCATAATTGTGCCAGAAACCTGTAATATTAGGATTGATTTTGAATGTTATGAGAAAGATGACTGAAAAAGTAGGTGGTGAAGGTAATGCAGTTACATTTTGACCCAGTAAGCTTCAGAGGTTAACTAAAAGCATGATAGAGCAGTCTGCAGTGATTACTTGTGCATCTTGCTATGGGCTTGTGATAAAATAAAGGACACTGGTTTAGAAAGGATATTTATTTTCCCTCTTGTTGGAAAATAAAAAAAATCAACTTTATAAGAAATACAAACAAAAATAGTTTGTTTAGGTATCTTCTGTAATAAAACCAAAACAAAACCATAGCAGTGATCATTTGGTGATGAGCAACAGACAAAAAGGGATTAGGAATATGGATAAACTCATAGTAGTTTGTGAAGTATGACAGTTGCTTTGCAGAGGGGTCATGATATAAGGTTTAGAAACAGGGATTCATATTTTCTTAGCCCCAAAGTAATAATCTATCCGCTGATACTAGAATCCTGACAAATGAAAAACTGCTTAAAAAAAMCACAAAACAACACCAAAACAAACCCAAGATTTTTCAAATAGCATGCAATTAAGAATTTTGAGGTAGGGCCAGATTAATACTACTGCAAGTTGGATAACATTGACTATGTAGTTATTTTAATGTTCTCTTGTTGCTCAGTCTTCCTCTGGTGCCTTTTTTGTTGCATGAGATGCAAGAAAATGGGGAGAAATTGTCAGTGAGTTTCAGTGTCTGCAGGCAGCCGTATGTCACAGCAGTGCGTATTCTTTTTCTTTCCTCAACAAAAACAAGACTTAAGATAAATCTGAGGTCATCCTGTAATTTATAACTTGAGGTAGTTTTCTGACACACTCGACAAATGGTGGAGAATTCGGCAATCAGATAATGGTAAGAGGTCCATTCTTAAACACTCAAACTTTTGGCAATTCAATATGTAATTCTTCTATCTAAGCTTACTCTGAAGTATCGCAATTTTGGATTCAAGGTTTTTGCCCTCTTCTATCGTTATAAGCTATTAGTGCTTATGCATGTTTCCCAAAGACTGAGAAGATAATATGTACAGCTGTCTTTTATTAATCAAGGGGGAGTGTCTGTAGCATACCAATAGATAATTCGAGAGTGCTGAATTACAACTTATTTGACTTTTGTCCCTCAGTAGGATGAAAAAGTATGTGGTGCTCGTGTTCTTAAAGTTATTACAATCTTTTCATAGCTTGAAAAGCAACTAGAGCCTCAAGGCTGAGTTTTTTTGAATCTAATATTTAGGTAGCTCTCCATTTTCATGGATCTACTAACTTTCCTACATGGTAGGAATTAGCCTGTAAAACTGAATCTTTAATGGAGAAAAGTAGAAGCGTATTAAGATGCCCTTGTTTCTATAGTTTATTTCTTGAATTCACAGCTGAGAAGCCCAGGAGATGTTCTGTGATTAAGAACCTCTTCTAGCAAAAGCTAATAAATCAAAACAAAAATTCTGAGCAAGGCATGGGTTGTCTTTTCATAAACTGAGRTCTGTTAAAACAAGGCAAATACATCTTAATATGAATAGGCATATATTCCTTTTAAAACCAGGTGCTGATTCTGTAAGTTAGTGCTAATAAAAAAGGTCTAATGAGTAATATACTTATTTATCTTCAAAAATATTATTAATAAATGGAACAAAGTAACAAATATTTCTAGTAACTGTAGGTGTTTACAGTTGGGGACAAAAAGTATATTCAGCAGTATAAAAATGACACATTACTGGATGCCCTCAAATTTGAAACAGTCTTTGACTACTTTTACCCTTTTTCCAGTCTTTTCTCTTTGGTAAAAGAATAATACACTGTAGCTGCTCCCTGTATTTTACTTATCTAGAATCAGAAACTAATTATTCTGAAGAATATGAAAGGGTTAATATATGATTGTAAAAAAAAAAAAAAAAGAAAAAAAAGAACCAAACCAAAACAAACCCAAACAAATACAAAACCTAACAGTCCCTCTACAAATCTGCACCCATAACCACCTTCCACCACCCCCAAAAATTGTAGCAAACAGTCTGTTATGGTACTGCTGGTTATTACTGTATCATAATACTGCGTTATTTTTCTTACAGCAGTCTTGAAAATAAGTTTAAGCTATTTGCATTGTAACTTGATAAATGTCAGCATGTTGTAGAAATGTCCACGATTGAGCTAAATGTAGACTGAACGAAGAGATTAAAGCTCTTCATAGATAGCTTGTTTGTTGGGAGTTATTTTTGCCTTTCCTCTCCTGGTTGCAAGCAGAATTATTCAATATTTCAGAAAGATTCTTATCCCTGGATATGCCCTTGGAATCTTGTTTCCACAGCAACACAAAGCTACTGATAAAACATCCCTTTTAAACTTCAGATCAGTCTTTTATTTAGAGCTGTAATTAGGATGTTTGCCGGTAGCATTGTGTATTTTTATGTGTATGTATGCATATGCTGAGAGCAGCCTGTAAAACAGCCATAAGGTGAATAATCCTAGAAGTGTTGGAAGAATATCCCATGATGGGGTAAGCCTTCGGGCAGCGTGGCAGAGGAGTACTGAGGATGGGGGTGCCGACAGAGTAGGCAGTTGTTTTTCAATGGTTATATGAAGAAACAGCCCTCTGTGGGATGTAACTATTGCCAGAAGCTGGCTCCTCTCCTCCCGGCAGCTGCAGCATGCTCTCACTTGTTCCAGTTCTGTTCCGAAACGAAACCTGTGAAGAATAGGAATGGATGGAAGAACATGCAGCAGCCATTGTGGGTAGAAGGAGCTAAGCCTTGGCACTTGTCCTGATCTGTCTGGTGAAAAGCTTTCCTTCCCTGAGAAGGAATTAATGGGAGAGGGGCTACATGTCAGAGGTTCGTCTGAGCAATTAGCATGCTGTTTTCTGTAGGCTGCTCAGATACTGCGGTGCGTTTTCTGGTCATTGCATTTGGAAGCAGCCCCACCCTGGACAACTTTTTAAAAAGAAGGAATTTGGTACCGGAGCACTACAAGGGTAAAACACTGGCTTTAAAAGTTGTGTGGCCCAACTTCTTGGGTTATAAATGCTCATTTGTTTTGTACAGCTGTGCAAGATGTTTTACTTAGTCAAAACTTTGTTGTATATTTACAAGATACTTAAATATTAGGAATGATAGACTGTACTACTAGGGCTTATATTGATTTTTACGTGGTGTCTTAAAAGTATCTAAATAATGGTGCTATTGCAGGTTGTCACAGGATGGTAACCACAGCTTGAAATAGGAATAATGTTGTGTGTACTGGAGTTGGGCAGTTGCAAAATCTATATTTAAATTTATCACATTACAGATAAATAGCACTCACAGCTGAATGGTTGCATCAGCTTGTGAAGCTGCACATTATTGGGGTGGAAATAAATCCTTCCTTCTGAATATTTAAAGTGTCAGTAACTAGATTCCTCATAATGTGAATAACACACAGACTGTTAWAGGGAAAGTTCTGTGTGCAGTGGTTGGTATATGTGGTTAATTATTAGAAACTAAAAGCTATAAATTATCACTCTAAAAGTTGTTAGTATGTGAACTGTTATTCCCACTTTACAGAATTTTACCTTCTCTGGAAAAAAGTCTAGATAATTGAAGATTCGTGCCTTTAGAAGGAGTCTCAGTTAACTGCTTCAGTGAAAATATAAACAATTGTTGTGAGATTTAGTAGGAGCTGAAAGTCTAGACAAGTAGGTTAGACTGTGCACACTGGGACAGCACTTCCAGAATGCAAATAATCTAAATTTAGGATGCGCTGAGTGGTAGATGGGATGTATATGTCGAGCTATTCCTTTTCAGACTGTAGGGGGAGCACAGGTGATTATTAGTTGTAAAATTAGATCTCTAATTCTAGCTAAGGCTAAGCAAGATGAATCCTGCGTTAAGTGATAAGTAAGCTGTTAAATTAACTGCACTGAGTTAATGTGTCGAGGGTTTGGATTTGCAGTTTTTATAGTTGTTTCATTTGTGAACACTACCAATGGACACTGTGTGTGAGCAGCATATTTCTTCAGCAGAGTTCTGGAGAGTAGTGGGTAAATCTGGTATTTGATGGCAGGTAGCGGTTAGATGGAGATTGTGAGGAACGGGGAAAGCTTTGAGAAATGGTTCAGCCTGACCTACAAAGGACCCAATTTTGTTAGTTTACAATGTTTCCGAGGTAGTGAAATATTGTTATATGGTTTTATAGCCAAATAGGTGTCTGATTGTAGCATACGTGCATGAGAGAACACATGACTCTTCAGTTCTACTGAAGTTCAGTCTAATATGTAACTTTTACAGTTTTCTATAGCACGTATCAAATTGAAAAAGCACTGTTCTTTAAAGGGCCTCAGAGTTTACTCAAAGCCGTATTTGCTTTCAGGGCTGTGACTCTGAGAACATGAAATGGTGTTAACTTTATAATACAGATTCTCTGTGTACCTGTATTATGCATGATATTTACAATATTATGCATAAGCAAGTGTATCTAACTACTTGTATGATTAGCTTCTTGCTCATAGGAATTGAGATAATCTTTCATACGTTTAATCAAGTTACAAAAAATTTCAGAAGGTGTGACAACAGAAATAAATCCAGTGTCCCTTTTAATGTTTCAACTAGGTAGTATTTTGGGTTTTCTCTCCTCAGCTGAGGCTGTGCAGTGGTAACAGCAATGCGTGCTTAGCTACATTAGTGTGGCGAGATCTTCTGATACGAACAGAAAAATGACTGTATGCAGAATGTACACTGGAGAGGAAATGGATTGCATCTTTACTGCAAATAGTCAGCTTTTTTCTACACTGAATCATCTGTTTTATAGTTGAACCATCTAAAAGGAAAATTACCCATCCCTTTTTAAATAACAGCATAAACCGTTTCCTAAGAAAACGCTTCAAGAACTATAAGTGGGGAGGTTTAGATTGGATATTAGGAAAAATTKTTTCACTGAAAGGGTRGTCAGGCATTGGAACAGGCTGCCCAGGGAAGTGGTGGAGTCACCATCCCTGGAGGTGTTCAAAAAACGTGTGGATGAGGTGCTTCGGGACWTGGTTTAGTGGGCATGGGTACTGGGTTGATGGTTGGACTCGATGATCTTAAAGGTCTTTTCCAACCTTAATGATTCTATGATTCTAAGTGAAACAGCCACAAGAGAGGAAATCTTGGTATATTTAATTGATGGATTCACGTTCATTGAATCAGTACAATGAAAGATGCATATTTTTCATCAATAACCAACCTTTGCTTGAGAAGCAAGAACTTAAAGATTTATCAAATATTGTAAGAGATTAGGAGCTTTTATTTAAGCAGCATCAATTGGTAAATATTGGCATTTTGCCTTTTTCTGCTCTGTATAGCTGCTGCTGTCCAGTACTTTGAAAGGAAGTAAGATTCTTCACTGTGGGAGAAAAAAMCCGTGCTTAAGTCAATATAAAGAAGGAGGTAGGAGGTTTGTTTATAACGATAAAATGGTCCATAGGCTTCTTTCAGTTCATTCCCAAATATAGGTTGTTCATGCTTCAGAATTATTTCTAGTTTTGTTTTCTGCTTGCAACTTACCTTACTGGTATATTGTAAACACCGCAGGTGATTAACTGATTAACTAAGAAAATTACTGTAGTGCTCTTGAAGGCCACGCCAAGTTCCACTTATGGCACTTTGTTATTATCTATTTTGGGACTTATGAACTGCTAATGTGTTATCTATACATATGTAATAGCAACAGTTGTAATGAATACTTGTTTAGCATGTGGAATTTCAAAGCACCCTSTGGAGCCTTTGAGTTCAGTGTTTCTAGAGGCAAATAAATTGTGCAGTCTGTCTGTGGTTATAGACCGGAGTTAGGGATGCAGACAAAGTGATTCTGYGGAAAAATCATGCAAAAAGGATGTCACTACATATGCATGAGCTGTATGAAGATCTACTGGCGGCACAAATTATATGTCATTTTTAATAATGAAAGTGAGAAATGTTAAGCACTTTTGCATACAGTGGTAACAGCACTGTCTCAAAAACACCTTGTTGTATCATAAATCTGCTTAGTGGTAGAAGAACCTTGACGTGGCCAGGCATTTGAATTCTTTTTAGGTGGTCTTTTCTAATGGGATTTTCATATTTCATTCTGCTTTACCTGATCACCAGATACCTGGACATCTCAGCAGAGTAAGGCCAATTAAGAGAGTTTCAAAGAATGTTGTGGGACTTGATTATAGAAAATTGGTGGAATGTAAAGCCTGTTTGGCTGGTATGTTTATATTTTTATATGAAATAGTTGAGGCTAAGAGAAATGTTTAAATGTAGGCTTGATTATTTTTTAATTTCCAAACAATGCAATAGTGAGCAAAAAGAAATTTGAAAGGAACAAGAATCATATACACACATTTAAATTCTAATTCATTAAATTACCATATACTTTTAATACAAAGAGAAGGTATTATAATGAGATGCTTTGTTATTCATATAAGCAAGATCATAGAAAACATCCTAAAATTTGTAAGGATTCATAACATTTTTACTAAATAATAACCTGAGTCTGAATTTTAGAAGATTATGTGTGTTTTACTGAGCCTTTTTAYTAGGCTCAGGCTGTGATAGTCTTCATAAATGCGTAGGCATTTTGAACAGAAATACTGCTTTATTGGTATAGCTAGGAATGATGTTCTGAGCTTCTGAAATCACAGTACTGTAAATGAAGCACCAGTGTGTTCGTTGATACGGGTCACAATCACCGTATTAACTCGTACCGCTGCTTGCTTTTGCTTCATGTGTGTAGGCTGATGCATTCTTTCTCTTCTCGATTTCTGTTATCTTTGGAATTCTACTTGGAAAAGTGTTTTCACAAACTCTCCATCCCTTTTGTTCTTCAATGTCTGTTCTTCATGGAGGTGCTGACAGCGTAGCCTGATGGAGGAGTAAAAGGTTGTGGCAATTGGAATTACTTGCGGGAGTTAGACATAGGATGTGGAATTCTGCTGCTTGAAAGTTGATTTCTGAAGGCTTTTCTGTGCCCCAAAGTGAATGGGCTAACTCAAGATGAACTTTTTCTCTCAAACTTCTTGATTACAGTGTATAGAAAAAGACTCAAACTTGTTTGTTCCACAGGCTGATAAAGAAGATGAATACTTCTTTCATTGTTCAGGTACCCGAGAATCAGCAGACTCTAAGTCAGTTGGGAAAGCTAACGACTTGCAGATAACCAAATAGGCTGGCGATAGAACAGCAGCATTTTGTCTGTTCATCAAACTAAAAGATACATGCCACTATCATCTCTCTTCATTTGATAAAAATAAATGTAAAACAAATGCCCCACCCCTATGTTTGATTGAATTCACATTCTTGCTTTCTGAATTGAATTAACTTAATATTCCTTATAACTAATGTTACTGATTCTCTTCTAGTTCTGCCTACGATAATGTCAACAAAGTTCGAGTTGCTATAAAGAAAATCAGTCCTTTTGAGCATCAGACCTACTGCCAGAGAACTCTGAGAGAGATTAAGATCCTACTGCGCTTCAGGCATGAGAATATTATTGGAATAAATGATATTATCAGAGCTCCGACTATTGAACAAATGAAAGATGTGTATCCTTCCAAAGTTTTAAGTTATTCTGCATAGTTAGTGATGGTTGTCGTCTTCTCTGTTTTGACTGTTTCTTCCTTTTCCTCTTCCTTCCTAAATTTTAATAAAAGTTGGCTTCTATTACTGTAAATTGAAAGGGAAGTTCATAGCGTTTGATAGGTTTATAGATGCATAGATAGATTTAATATGTAGGTGAACACTAGTTTTGTTTGTTCTTTTTCAGGAAAAGAAAAAAATGTTAATTTCTATCTTCCAAGGCAAAGAACTCGACATTGCAGAGATGATTTAGTTTAGTCACTTAATCCTAAAACTATATTAGCTCTTAATGCAGCTGTCATTAGAACTGCTGGAGAAAATAAAGACTTTGCTATAATTGTGTAAAATTTTCTTAAATAATAGAATGGATACATCTTGGGGAGGGGGGGGGAGGGATAAAATAAAGCAAAACACAACCCCCAGTTTTGCACTGCTTCCTGCATATCTGAAAAGTCTGAAACTGCACATGGGCAGGTAAATATGCTTGATTAATATATGCAAATCTGGCTTTTTTGTTATACTAATTGTTCTTTCGTGGGAAACTTGGCTTTGTGTAGATATGACTTCATGTGGATATCTAATGTATGCAGTAGTCTTAGCTGGGGGTGTCTACCTGAAATACAAGGCCTAGTGTAGAGTCAACCAGCTTAATTTCCCAAAGTCCATGTGCATTGGTTCCTATTGGTTTTGCGGGTCTTTGCAGATGTCTGCCCAATAAAAGGCATAAGTGCATGCAGGCAGAAATTTAACTGAATCTAGGTCAAATGTTTTAACTTCATAAATGATCAATATATTATTTGAGTTCAATGTGGTCTTATGTGGGGTTCTGAGGTTGCATTTCTGTGGCCATTTTGACTAATGTAAGCGCATGCTGCCTGTAGAAAGATGTTCTAGTTGTGTGATCCAATCTGAATATCCAGAAAAGAGGATGGGAACGCCCAACTGGAATGGCAATAGTAGTGTGTTTTCACGAAATCCTGTTTCGGTGAAAAGTGATCATGGAACTACACCCCAAGGGTTTTGCAGCCATATTGAATTAAGGGAGAAGAAAATTTTACTTAACTCATTCCTGCCAAAGTAGAAAAAAAATCCCTTTTCTTTATGTTCATTCCAAGCTTAGAAAAAAAAATCATCTGACTGAAAATATTAGGATTTAATTTTGGTAAGCAAAGGACTGTTGTGTTCAATGTAGCAAAGGAGAACAACAGCTGAATTTTTGAAAGGGAAAGGTGGCAGAGAAGACTGATCAGAAATGTTCAAGTCTTCTACCTTCATGCTTTTATGCAACTGGAAGCAAGTATCTCAGAAGCTTATTACTCATTAAACTAAAAACCAGTCTTTATTTCTTGGCAAGCAGGATAGGAATCTGATCATATTAAGATTCCAATAAAAATCAGTCTCTAATATAAAGAAATAGAGGTTTATGATGATTAATTTGAGAGGACCAGATGCTGATCCCTCTTAGTTCTGTAAAGGGCTGCATCATGTAACAGGATTGATTTCATTCAAAACTTGTAAAGCAAGAAGCAACTACCTGGTCTCATAACTGTCATGAAACAGACAAATAAGAGGGGAGGATTGTTACGGAAGTTTCATCTGGTACTGTATGTTGATATCTAACATGACACCATGTTTGTTTTGCTGCCTTACATCTGATGCCTGACAGATACATTGTGCAAGATCTTATGGAGACAGATCTTTACAAGCTCTTAAAGACTCAACACCTCAGCAACGACCACATTTGTTATTTCCTTTACCAGATTCTGAGAGGGTTAAAATATATCCATTCAGCCAACGTGCTTCATCGTGACCTCAAACCTTCGAATTTGCTGCTTAACACCACTTGTGATCTCAAGGTTAGTTGAAATTTCTTACAAATTTTGCTCCCACGGTCTTCATAAACTACCTGCTATAACCATGAATGTAGTTTTGTTACTGGGGATTAATGGGATTTTTATCCTGGAAAGATTGCTAAAACATTATTGGTTTTGATAAAATAATTATTAAGAATTGTGTGACTAAGAACTCACTGTTAAGCTATTTTAATGAGTGCATCACTGTTTCCATCTGGAGGCTGACTTTGAAACAGCCTCTTTGAAAGCTAGGTGAAAATACTTACCTGAAGCAGAATTGTGTTTACCTAGAAAGTAAACTCAAACTGTGTATATTTCAAGTCTTGGTTTCTTTGTGTTTAAACTGTTAGTTGTTCAGTGTTGGAAAAGGACTTCATATTAGTGGCCAACTAAAATGGCACATGAAATTCAGTGCTGATTAAATGCACAGCGATTACTTGGAGAGAGAAATGTTCCTAATTTACATTGCCAATGACGGGCTCTGTACTAGTTAATACTACGGAGGGATGATCTTAGAGCTGTTATGATTCTTGGAAAATGTCAGCTCAATGCTTAGTGACATTCAGTAAAGCAAACCAAGTGTGAAGAATTAGAACAGAAATAGATAATAAAACAGAAAACATGCCATTCTATATATTGTTTTTGAGTGTTCAGTTCTGTGTGATCATAGTTATCACACTTCTCCCTATGATATCCTTTTAAAATGAGAAGACCAGGACTTCAAAGTACTTCTCTCCATATCAGGAAGGACTATTTAGCCTAAGTCTCCTCTGCTGGAAGATACTGCTTGAGGAGAAGAAAGAATACAATAGAATTTGATAAAATTGCTAGTTGCATAGGAAGGATGAGTAGAGAACAGTTGTTCACTGTCTTTACCTATTAAAAAGGCGGTGGGGGGAATGAAAGGAGCAGGTGGCATGCTCAGAGTGAAAGGACATAGTAGTTAACGTGCAGCATTGTTAAGCTGTGGAATTTGGTACTGCAGAGCACTGTAGATATTACAGATAATGTGACTTAAAAAAACACCAAGCAAGTTACTAGAAGAAAAAGTTATTGAATGCTACCTCTGGTTTAGAGTCCCATGGTGGCACATCCATGGAAGATGAGAAAGACTAGTAGAGAAGCACTGGAGTATGTTCCTTTTTACACTTTACGTTATGTGGCACTGATGGAGCGAGATTACGGAGTTTACGTTACATTGATCTGATGTGGTACAACTGTGTTTGTTGCATACTGTGTTGCACCTAATCCACACTCTGTTTTTTATAGTAGCTCTAGCTTTCTCATTTAAAAAAAAAAAAACCAAACAAAAAAAAACAAACCACCAAACAAACAAAGCAAAAATACCCTCTTCAAAGTGTAAACCAGTTGCTGGCCATACAAGTTTGTCGCAATTCCAAGAAAAGTCCTTGCTGTTCATACGCTGGTCCATTCTAAATACTGGCTACCTGATTAGTTTGCTTTACATCCCCACTGCTACTTGTCAGCTTTTCCTAATGCATGGTGCTGCTGGACTGGTCTCCTCTGACTCTTGCTATGGGATTTCAGCAGCTGTTATTACATCAGATCCCTTCAAGGCATTAACCCCTTCATGAAACAAATGGTGTAAAATCTACAACGACTGTGCGAGAGAGGCAGGAAAGAACAGTTTGAGTGTAGCTCTGTTATGTGCAATTAAAGGCAATAAAATAATAAAAGGCAATGTTATAACACAAGTAAGATGGTTGTGAAGAAGAAGGTAAGCTCACTGTGTGGCAAAATAATACAGTATGACCTCAGTGAGTACTGTTCCAATTTCTTTATAAGATTTTTAAAAACAGCATGCCACTGCATTATGTGCTTCCTAGTGCAGAATATGGTAGTCTATATGACAGAGCATATGCTTTTTCATAACCTAAAGGCAACTCTGGTGGTGTATTAATACCGCATCTAAAGTTTAAACAACAGAATTGGAGAGAAAACTAGTACATGTTAGGCCTTGTGTGATGAATGCTGAACTTGTACTAACTTGTTTCTTTTAGGGCTGTTCTGCAAGTCTCTGTGTCAGCTATGTACATGTGCATGCTTACAAAGTTGATTATTGTACATAAACTCAAAACACAGCATACTGTGAAAATGAACAACTTAAAATCACACTTTCAGAAGAAAGTTTGTTCATCTTAAGTGGTAATGCTGTTAGCTTCTTTCTTTAATGGTGTTATGAGAGAGCTGTTGATCTCTTCTGGAGCTCAGAGTCCTACAGGTTGTAACAAGAGATCCTTCTTTCTTCTCCCTTAAACGTGATCTTGACTTCTGGATCATAGATTCCATTTCGAGGAAAGAAATGTATGAGTGTCCTCTGACACAATTTGTCTGTAAACCCTTTAGCTTGTCCTAAGCAGCTGAAAGGCTCAGGGCAGAAGTGCAGAACCTAAAGCTGTTTCTGTTTCCTTAGGCTATGCTACAGATTTAAATGAGACCTTAAATATGACTTACCACATAGTGAATGAAAGTTTGTGAAAGTACATAATGTGACTTAACTACTGTCTCTTGTTACATATTTTCAGTGAAAGATTAGATTTGAGAGTCCATGAAAACTACTACTTTGGAATCTCTCTCCAGTGAGGGTCCTGGGTAATAAAGATACTGGTCTTCTCTTTTGCAGCCTGGCGTCTTTCCCATGAATGAGATTAATGTATAATGACATGCTACAGGCTAGAATATACTCTAAAATAGTATCTGGCATTTTTAGAAATATTTTCACATGCTTTCATGATTATCTGCATCCAACAATTTGACCTGTTTTGCAGTTTTGTAAATGAAATAAGTTACATAAAAACTATCATGACCACATAATTTTCCTAGGCCAGTGGCATTAATATTTCAGACAATGATGTCAAAGTTATTTTAAACAGATTCTCAACTAGTATGTTGCAGTATCTTCAGTGTACCAGTTTATTCTAGCTGAGAATCTACTACTTTGACTTGGTTAAAACATTAACACACTGTATCAATATTATCTATAAGTTGTGCTTTTCTATCTACATAGTGAATACTCCCAAGTATTAAACATCCAAGAATTGTTAGATACTTCGATGGGCTTGAAAGGAAGGCAATGAGAGAGGGTTTTTTTGAGGAAAACTGCAAGTTACTGTTTGTTTCAGGATTTTACCAATTACTGTGGAGATGCAACTGTTTCAACTACCATCTTATCATTAACAGCTAAACTTAATGGAAGCCTCTCCTTTTCCTTTTATACAAATATATACGTACGCACAGACTACTCAATGATACAACTTCAAATATTTCGGTGTGTTAGTAGCACTGTTGGGTGTCACTCCATTTGCTTAGTAAATGGTCATATGTACGTGATCCTCATAAATCTTCCCATCTGCTTGATAGCTTCATCCTGATACTGATTACAGGAACATTGTTTTCAAGAAGTGGAAGCTAAATATATAAATAGAATGCTGGCATTTTATTTATTTATTTATTTAGTGGGGACATTATTCCTTCTGTCTTAGTAGCATCTGTTCTGTCTCTCCAAGGCATGAAGCACTGACTGACATACCTGGGTCTTTCATTATGCAATTTTTTATTCTCTGCTATGACTTAGTCAAAATGCCAAGAAAATTTTGCCTGTCACTATGTTGCTCTCACAAATTCTTTCTTTTGTTTTAGTTCTGATTGAGAAGCCTATCTTCTAATAGTCAAAGCCTATCTGGTGCTTTGACTTTTACGAATTATTTTTCAAACAGGCATAGTGGATTCAGATTTTTTTTTTTTATTTCCCCTAGATAGGGTAGCTGGTTCGTTAAATGTGTTCTGTTGCCCCAGGGCAAGACCTGTCTGCCCTCACCAGGGAACAGTCATTTTGCTTCGTCCCTTGCAGCCGGGACTTGGGGCAGAACGCTGGCCTCTCCAGCTTCTCTTTTATTCTGCCCTGCTAATGCTCCTGATCAGCTCTGCAGCTGGTGAAAACACTCCAACAGCCAAAAGCCTCTTTCTTGCAGCTTCAACCTGGATGCCTTTCTCACTAATGGTGTTTCTTCTTTGCTGCTTAACCTGTTGCTGCTCCTAGTCAGCAGGGGCTTTTTGTCATTTTAATGAGCTCTCTTTGTCATTAATCTTCCTTTCCATGTGCATTTTTCTACTTGAGTTGAGAGATTCACAGACACCTTCTTTAATTCAGTTCTTTCTCCTCACTGTGGACCGGAGAGTGTCTTTCTTCTTTTGTCTTAGCACTTTGCTTATGTGTAATACTATAATTCTGCACAAGTTTCCTTGCCTATAGTCTTACGTAGCTTTTTTCTGAGGTTAGGAGGAAGAGGTTGCAACAATTTTGTCTGCCTGCATAATTATTTTCTGAAGTCCACAAAGCTGTCCTCTGCAGTTTCTTTGCCTCTATCTTTACAGGAGACTCTTCTGATTATTTGTACTGATTCTCTTTATGTAAGCTGCTAATTGCACACAAGGCAGCTGCTCTGTTTCCGTAGCCTGGGAAAACCTTGACATGCTTAAAAGGGTTCTTTTTTGTTTTGTTTTCTAAGGATTCAGGGTTTTGGTTTTTTTTTTAATATGTGGCTAAAGTCAGAGGAGTCATCCCATGCGGCCTGGCTTATGAATTTAATCACTGCCTTTTCTTCAGTCCCTCTATTTAACAGTCAGCTGCTGAATCTTGTCTTTCAGATGTAGCTTTTAGTCGGCTGAATCACTTCTTCCTTAACTGATCTATCAATTGTTTCATGAGCTGTCCCTCCAGAAGAATAAAGGAATAGGTTGCCAGGGTACAATAAGGTTTCTGYGTTTTTGGTAGGATTATCCATTACAGTCCTTATTGACTACAACATATTATTACTTCACATTTTTAATATAATGCTACTCCTACATTTGAAGCCTTGTTTTTCTGAGAGTACATATTCTTTCATGCAAATACACTTCATGTGGAAATTGATCATTATCATAAGCTGGTAATTGTTTGGTGGTAGCAAAAGCATATGAATCTGTCTAATGTGCCACTCAACAAGCTTGCCATTTACCTTTTGGAAGGTAAGAAAGGAACAGCTGCTGTACTATACAACACTGTCTTTCTTCACATTTTCGATTTTCGTAATTTCTCTCTGGAGAGAGGACACTAAATAGCTCTGAAATCCGTGGAGCCTCCTTACCAGAGTATAGATAAAAACAGGTCTTCCTTTTTGCTGAACTCACTAGTCTAGATCAGAGTTTATTTTTTTTTTCCCACAGTTAGATAACCTGTGTATTTTCCTGATACAGGGTTGAGAAATATTTTCTTGTGTTTTTTTTAAGCTCATGCTTCCTTCAGCAACCTATAATCTCTCCAGTCTACCATTATCTCGTGATTGGATAGGATGTTTCTCGTGCAAAGATGCAGTTATGATGGTAGCTTTTGTAAAAAGGAGTATTGAACTTTGCTGCAAATGAGTTGGTCGGTAATTTTGTTTTCTGGAAATCTGAATCTCTTTCTCTTTTTGTTTTCTGGTAAATTTCTAATACCAGGCTGGAGCAGTATATCTTGCCACCTATCTGGCAGAGAAGGTGTTACAAAAGGACTGTCGTGGTTTAGCCCCAGCCAGCAACTAAACACCACGCAGCCGCTCGCTCACCCCCCCACTCCGGTAGGATGGGGGAGAGGATCGGGAGGGCACACGGAGGAAAACCYGCGGGTTGAGATAAAAACAGTTTAATAATGGAAATAGAACAAAGTAGAACAGTGATAATAACAATGATAACAACAATAACAGAATATACAAAACAGGCGATACACAATGCAACTGCTCTCCCCTAAGTGGAACATAAATTGTGCACCAGGAACATCTTTTTTCCCAAACCGTTTATTCTTCCTGGCCCCTGCATGGCCTAATCGGACACTCTTTGTACTTACATTCAAAACATTTTTCTTAACCTTTGTGCAATAATGTGGTTTTGAAAATACAGGTTTTATAAATACAGGGATATATATAAATATAGGTGTTACATCATGGGTTGGGGAATGGTGAATTAGTAATGTTGTAGTATTGGAAACTGTATGTTTAATGTCTAATATGCTGCCTTTTTTTTTTTTTTTAATTTCTTTAAAACCAGATTTGTGACTTTGGACTGGCTCGTGTTGCAGATCCAGATCATGATCACACAGGGTTCTTGACAGAATATGTGGCCACACGTTGGTACAGGGCTCCTGAAATCATGCTGAATTCTAAGGTAAGAACCGTAGTGGATTTGCTATGGTGCCTCTGTTGCTGGTTATTCACTTGTCAGTACCAATTTTGCTTCCCCCCTGCTCCCCTTCTGTATTTTGAGGATCAGAATGCATGCATAGGCTTGAGGACATGTGGTAATGGATTTGTAGTATAGCTGCTGGCTTGCAATGAATTTGTGATTCCAGATACAATTACTGGATACTACAACTGACTAAACGTRTGCATGAGCTCCCGTGTGTCCAGTTCCTTGCCAATCATGAGACTTCTTTCCATCAAATGCTTTTCCACAGAGCAGGACAGAAGTACTAGCAATGAGAGCATTTTACTACTGTCTTCATCAAGGCTAGCAAATGTTGCCTTAATATTATCTTGGCATCTTGATTTAGGTTTAGAATGTATAATGAGGGTGAATCTAATTCTGAAGGCCTGTGATCTTTGTTGTGTGTCAATCTTAATTGCATTCCCATAGTCTTAATGAAATCATCCCTTTGTTTTTTTTATACTTGGAATTATTCTTATGTTCTGTGGCTGTTTTAAGGTGTATCTGATCCCTGCATGGTGTGAGTAATGGGTATCCTTCATAACCTTTGCATTAGTTTCTACAGCCACACATCTGTTTGCAAAATAACTGTGTGTCATCTGTGTCTGTATTTTATATTCCTCAAAGACTGTTGTTTCTGTAGGATTGTTACTTCATTGGTTGTTGGGTTTGATTTGTTGTGGCAATAGTGTGTCTAATGCGCTTCTAGAAAATAGTCATCTGACCAATCGAGGGTTTTTTTTTCCCAGCTTCTTGTGTTTTAAACGCGCATCGAGGCCATAAACATAGGGCAACTTAACCTTATTTCTGGATATCCATATACATTTATCAGCAGCTTTTACAAGGAAATATTTTGTGTGTTTCTTAAGGGGTGGTCAATTTACAATTTTCCTGGCCTATAGCCGGATTCCTTTTAGAATTACAGTGTCTTTAAAACAAATGGTCAGGTGATCACGTCCTGAGAAGCGGGTGCTGAGGTGGCTGTGGATTCAGCAAAGTCACTAGCTTTTGTTGGAAGCTCCCGGCTAGTGGGAGGGGGAGTAGTGGGCAGTGGGCAGCAGGCTGTGGGAGAATAAGGCAAGGGAGTTTATGGGGCCGGGGGTTCTTGAGGTAAACTTGCCCCTGTGTTAACCAGGCACTAGTGTAACTAGCGTGCTTCTGACCAAAAGCCTTTTCTTACGGGTAACACAGGTTATCCATACGTGTGAAAATACGGCCATTTGTTCCATTCTTATATCCCATTTACTGTTGTTGGCCTTCTCACATCATCTTTACCACTTACTTACCTGTTGTGTTTTACAAATCAGCTAACCAACAATCTATTTTGCCCTTTCATTCCTTTGATGCTGAAGGCTTCTTACTTGTGTGGTATTTAGATCCTTTTAGGAAGAAAGATGGCTTTTTTTTGCATGTGTTTAGCAGACTGTTAGGCGCTATAGAAGTAACAATAATAGCTTGTTTCCAAAATTTGTTAGTGTAAATTTGCTATAAAATTAGGGAGTCTCAAAAATTTGCAGTTGGTAATATGTGTAGCAAAACTTAGAGAATCTTTTTGGAAAAGCGTATCTTGCATACTTCAGTTCTTGCTACCCCTTTGAAGTAATGTTTTGAGATACAATTCTTAATTATTTCATTCTGTACAGAAAAATCGAACAGCATGAAAAAACATGACTTGTCTAAAAAAAAAGGAAAGATCTATTTGCATGCACTTTCAAAATTTACTAAAGTAACATGTTGCTGCAATTATGCAAAAATTTCTTTGACAAAAGTGTGTTTTCGCTGTACTTGCAGGGTTACACCAAGTCTATTGACATCTGGTCAGTAGGCTGTATTCTGGCAGAGATGCTCTCCAACAGACCTATCTTTCCAGGAAAACACTACCTTGACCAACTTAACCATATCCTTGGTAAGCTTTATACAAAAGTAGCATTTCCACATCCGTCTGTCTCTATCTTTTCTACTGGTCTTGGTCACTCATTTCTTTCTCTTGTTGGTCAGTGTATAACGTATGGATCTGTAGGTGTATCATCTGTTCCCTGTAATTATTTCTGCAGTGATTTCTACAACAAATCATTGATTTGGGGGGCAACTAAAGATACTTACCAATTTATTTAGTACATCAGCAGAGATGTTTTTAAAATTTAAAAAAAAAAAAAAAAAAGCAGCTCAGATATACAATTAGGTCCAGGTCAAAATTTTTTTTTAGTTTCTATAGATACGCCCACTTAATTGGATCTTCTAAACAGATTACTGATCATTAGAAAACTCAAATGCATTTGTTTATTTACAAGAAAAAATAACTTAAACCTTTTTAGTAAAGGTTTCTAAAAAAAAATCTAAGGTATTCTGTACTCTTAAAACATTCAGTCTGAAATCTTCCTCCCAGCAGTTTTAATACTGAGTTTTAGCAAATGTGATATAACCATTTTAGTGTGCTTTTCATAAATGCAGTACTGTTTGTATTTATTTTTTTTAGGTATACTTGGATCCCCTTCCCAAGAAGATTTGAATTGTATAATAAACTTAAAGGCCAGAAACTACTTGCTTTCCCTACCACACAAAAATAAGGTACCATGGAACAGGCTGTTTCCAAATGCTGACCCCAAAGGTATTTTATGCTCTATTACGTTGTATCAGATCTTCAGAAATGGAAATGAGCACCAAAAGTCATGACAGGATGGGATTTTTAAAACCACCCTAAGAATTTATCTTTATCTATATTGGAAATAGAACATGCAGCTCCCTTAAAACGACAGTATAAATCTAATATAAAATCATAACCAGCATGAAACCCTCATACTAGCTTACCTTTTTAAAGCAATTTTTAATATTACACTAAGATTATGTGTTGTGGTGTTTGATCTTTAACTTGCATGTAAAACGTAGATCCTAACTCTTGTTATGGTCTTTGAAAGCATGATACATTACTCAAGTACTGAACATAGGCATGGGATTTTGACATAGGCATCAAAAAAATCTTGAACTTTGTTTCTAAAATCAGGTATGAGATAGCTGCTTATTGCTGAACTCAGTATAGTTTGTGCAGACTGCATGTCAGTTCTAGATCAAACAGGATAATATCAATCAACATATGGGTTCTTCAGCAGTATGAAAGGTTAAAATTTAATGGGTTAAACAATTCAGTTATGATAAGAGGAGCAAAAGTTATAAAAGCAAGGAATGTAATAATTGCCTTTCTTAACAAGGCTTTAGTAAAGGGTAAATATGATTTTGTTTTGCTAGATAGCTATTAAGTTGCCTTTTAAATTCTACTTCATACAGTTTAAGTGTGGTTGTATTCACAGTACAGTGTTCTTTTACCTGCTCTTGTTTGTTTGTTTGTTTTTAAACTGATATGATAATTTACTCTTAGTGAATATGATCAGGTACTGAACTACCATGTAAAAGCTGATTTCTGCAGATGGAACTGTGTAGAGCTGATTATCCTTATCAATCAGAGAAACAGCAGTGATTTATTCTGCTTTTATAATAGTGCTCATCAATGTGAGAATTTTTACCGTGGGCTTCTGACAGGTCAGATTGTAGCAATGCTGATATGCTTAGCTGCCAGGGGAACACGCCGTTTGCATGACTTCTGCAACACCTTTTCATCTACATCTTCAGAGTAGCTTTGACAGAGCAGTTTTCCAAAAAGCTGTTTGTCAATCATTTCTGTAAGAGCATTGTGCACGACACGCTTTAGCATGGAGTGAACATGTGAGTTTCCAGTGTTGAGAAAACCGCATCAAGATATTTAATGGTAACTGCTGTGCAAGTTTGCAGCTTTTTCAAACTGCCATTGAATGCAGTGTTARAGTTCTGTCTCTTCTGCAATGCTTGGTATGCATCTTATCCTGATGCAAAGCTACAACTACTTCACCGCAGTGAGAAGCCTCTATCTGTGTCATAAATGATGTGGTGAGGAGAAGAAATGGAATGGAATGTAGGGTACTGCAGATATCTTCGGGCTTCTTGCTACTATAATCATTCTGTTTCCTTTTCTTGGAGGAGGAAAATGTGTTACAATCAAAGTAGCTGAACAATTGCAGTAACTCTGACTTGTAATGTTTGTCCAGAATTTCATCAGACCTCCCTCTCTTTCTTGCTGGATCTTCAAGTTCTCTATGGGTTCTTTACGAGTTGTCTTCAACAGATTTTACCTGAATCTCATAAATATGAATATATTTGCATCTTAGCTGGAGAGTGTCTTCTGGGCTGCTAGTTATGCTATAATAGTTCACTGTGATGATCTAGAACTCCTAATGACTTCTGCATGACATTTTTGTCATTAAACAGCCAAGTTTTCTTTTCAGAATAAGAACATATTCTTGATTACTTATTCATTTCAGAAAAGCTCTCTCTTGGTTTGGATCTATTTCAGTGAAGAAAAAGCCTGATCTATTCAATTTCTGCTGTAGTTAAAAACATCGTACCATAGGGTTCTATGCATTTCTTCCCTCGACATTCCTTCTGACGCTGAAGAGCCTTTGAAAGGGTGCACCTCCATTAGACCCGGTCGTGCCAAAGGCAACTGTAACCCGGGAATGCCGAGAAGATGGGCAGATGGAGAGACTCTGCCCAAGTCACAGGAAGCAATCCGCTGCTTCTGTACTGCTGCTACAGCTGGGAAATTCCAGCTGTAAACTGAAATTAGCACAAAACTTAGGGTAGCATGTGTTTTCTATGTAATATCAGTGTTTATAACACTTCTGTACTTTGGATTGTGTATTAAACTCTTGCTCACTTTTTTTGCCTCTTAGCACTTGATTTGTTGGATAAAATGTTGACCTTTAATCCTCATAAGCGGATTGAAGTGGAGCAAGCTTTAGCCCATCCATATCTGGAGCAGTATTATGATCCAAGTGATGAGGTAAAGACATTGTTAAAATGTAAATGTTGATTAAATGATGCAACAGGTTATTTTCTTCATTAGTTTAAGGACAGTGTTTCTACTGCTCTAATGGAGTTGAAGAATGAATTGCATCAATTTACCAAAATTTAGTGTTTCTTGTTCTAGTACAACATTTTGGAGGCGCCACACAATAAATAGATGCTAAGGTGTACCCTTCTGAAAATGGAACTTCTCAGCTCGCTATGGTCTTGTTTCACAATGTCTGAGATGGAGGAGGAGAATAACTGAGTTTGCCATCAGATTATGCATTTAAAACCCCCAAATCTGAACTCGCTGTAGTTTAGGATACAATTCTGATGAGATTTCAGGTTACTTCTGGTGAAGAAGTAGGGGAGGAGGAAATAAGCTAGTCTTCCTTAAGGAACAGATATGTTTATTCCGAGAAATACAAATGTTTCAGATAAATTTTTCTTCAGGTAGATACTAAGTTCTGAGCCTTTAACAAATATTTTAACTTGTGGTTTAGATTTGAGTAGCTACTTACTATGGTTTGATTTAAAATTTGGTAAACTAATATATAAAGCACACAAAGGACTAATAGAATGAGTTCTTCCTTGAAGACTGCACAGTATTAGATATTTTTGTGAAGTGCATTTTCAGATTTTTTTTCCCAATACAAGGCCTACATGACATTCAACAGAACAGTAATATTAAAAACAGTAATAATGTTTCTTTATATTATTAAGCCTGTAGCTGAAGCACCCTTCAAGTTTGATATGGAGTTGGATGACTTGCCGAAGGAAAAGCTGAAAGAACTGATTTTTGAGGAAACTGCTAGATTCCAGCCAGGATATCGATCTTAAATTGTGCATAGGTAAAGTCACAGGAATACAAAACCACTTGGGCAGGGGGAGGAGTTTTGGAACTTTGTTACCACTAGTAAAATGTAGAACTTACTGTTTCTATTGGTACGATAACTAGCTGTTAAAGGATAGCTTTATGCTGATTCATTTGACCTCAGTCCTATTCTGTTGTTAAGAAACAGTTTAGTTTTGCCTACAACATTGAAGTGTCTGCAGGGAATCCAGGCAATTGTCTGAGATGTTTACCTAGTTTTTAGATTACCATTAAGGAATAAGAATTACATTTAAATAGTGCTTCTCAGAATAAAAGCTATGGTAATTTTTTGAAATGCATATTTTATTCAAAAAAACATTTTAAGGGGGCAGTGTTCTTAATATATTACAGACTATTTTGTCATATGGCTTCAAATGCTTTAAACAAAAAATTCTTCCTTAAGTGTAATGTACAGAGGAGAAAACTCTTAAATTATTTTAAAGGGAAAAAAAAAAACCCATGAAGCTTCGGTATGATTTAACTTAAGTACCTCTGAAATAGTGTGAGTAAATAAGAATAGCTATCTAAGTATTAATAAATTCGTTACAATTAATCTTCCTAATCTTTTGAAGATTTAAAATTTTAATTTAAAATGTAATGTATTTATATTCACTGTTTCTGACTTTTTTTTCCCCTAAATCAATGAACTTAAGTGGTCTTCATATACCATGAGCCTTGCAAGTCTCAGTAGTTTCATACAAAATTGGTCAAAAACTGACTTGAATATTTTTTGTAATACAGTCATAGAATCACAGAATGGTTTGGGTTGGAAGGGACCTTTAAAGGCCACCCAGTCCAACCCCCCTGCTGTGGGCAGGGACATCTTCACCTACATCAGGTTGCTCAGAGCCCCGTCCAGCCTGACCTTGGATGTTTCCAGGGATGGGGCATCTACCACCTCTCTGGGCAGCCTGTGCCAGGGTTTCACCACCCTCATCATAAAAAAATTCTTCCTTGTGAAACTTCTGTGATACTATTAGTTTAAAGTATCAAAGTTTTGTGACTGGAAGAGAAAACCAAACCAAAGATGACAGCTTAATCTAGGTTGCCTGTTTTATGGTCTTTAGTTTCTGTGCTATCCTCCATCAACAGCAGTGTTCTACAATCACCGTTTTGGTGCTTCCAGCAAAAAGGTTACTTTTTGAGCCAGTGAACTTCCTCACTGCAAGAAATTCATGAAAGAAAAAAAAAAAGTGGAGGAAACTTTTGAAAATACGGTTGTTACTTAAATAGGGTAACTTCTGTTGCCACTGGCTTGAATATTTAAATATATAGAAGTTCACAAATGAAGTAATTTTGATCTTTAGAAATACTGTATATTGTTTGTTTAAGCTTACTAGCTAACATTTGAAACTATTTTAATAATTACACGTTAGGTAAATCTGAGGTTCACACATCTGGCTCTTATTATTAGCTGGGCATTGCCAATAGAATTAGACCTGGGACACAGTAACATGCGTGGTGCTTATTTCCTGTCTGTGTTTTCTAAAGCTAATTCTGTACAAGAGGCACTAACAGCACTTGTACACATTCTGGAAGAAAATGACATAAATTTTTAGGAGTATGATGAAACCTGTTACTAATAGGCCGTAGTATGAAGGAAGGGAGAGCAAATAGCAAACATTGTGGTTTATGATCTCTCCTGCTTGCCTCTTCGCCCAGACCATACTTACACAGATTGTGTTAGGGATTAAGGGATAAAGGGATTAGGGATAAAGATATCGGTGATCCGGTGCTAACGGAAATTTCTGGTTTGCTAAAAATGTTACCTTTAAATGCTACTATGCTACAGCTGATTTGGCTGACATGATACTGAAATTTAAATATTGTACTCAGCTTGATAGTGATATGCTGGTAATTTGCCCTAGTGGTTAATTAGCTATTATCCTACATCACAACAGTTTAAACATAAGTAGTTGACATCCTAGTGAAGGCCAATCCCCAGGAGTTGGCTTAAAATGGACAGTAACGGTCTCGTCCTGTGCATTTCTACTCCCCCTGCACACTCGCTATACTTTATCAGCTAGCTCTTCTCAGTGTGTTATTTCTTGAGATTCAAAACTTCCCCCTTGGCTGTAGTTTTTGGAATTGAGAAGCAATGCGAAAGTAACAGATTCTTCAGATGACCAAATAATGTACTTCATTCATTAGGTATGATTGATTAATCTTCCTAATCTTTTGAAGATTTAAAATTTTAACTTAAAATTTTACTGATATTCACTGTCTCTGACTTTTTTTCTTTAAACACATATTGGTACTGCTGTCTCTGACTCATGGTAAACATAATGTACAGAAAGCATAGAAATAGGAAGGTATGCTTGTTTTAAAAGGCGATGTTAAAACTTTCTTCACTGAAATGTGTCTCTGCTCTTTTTTGTAGGACAAGGACTTAAAGGACTGGGCATGCTCAAACGTTGCTGTTCCTCTTCCCAGTTCTTTATTGTTGGTCATGTCTTGTGGCCTCTCTCAGCTTATCCACTAACTCCTTTGAGCCATTCAGGAGGGCAGTTCCTGGTAGTTTTGGCTTTTCATGCTTTCAATGAATCTTTTAAGCCTGAAGAATTGTAATTGACACTCCTATGCGTAATGCCCATTGTTGACCTGTTGCAGTACTGTACTGTAAGTGCACCTACTGCTGGCCGTATTTTAACTGCTTGCTTTCTGGTTTGAAAGATGCAGTGGTTCCTTTCACTCCTGGGTCAATATCCAAGAAGATAATTCATTAACCTGTAAGAAGTTTACACCATGAACTATGTTTTTCTGACTTTACTGAAGTCGCTGGCATTTTTTTTTTTTTTTTTTTTTTTTTTTAGAAAAGCTACTATTCAGGGCACTTTAAGTCAGTGACATCCCAGATTTTTTTTGCACTTCCTTTTTAAATAGAAATGGTTAGCATCCAACAGAGTTTATACCATTATGCTATGGATTACAGCATAAGTCGTGTTCACGTTAATCTTGCTTATGCACTTGTTTGGGTGTCCTGTGCTGTACATACAGGTATTCTATACAGCGTAAGAGCCACATAGGAACCCAACTTAATTGAATTCATCTAAGAAACATTTTTTCCATGTATTGACAAAATTTGTACCTTTTTCTCCCTGCCTTTTCTAAAAGAGATCATTTAAAGTTTAACCATATTGGAGGCATAGTACTTCCAAAGTTCATACCATGTCGTAGTGTTTATAAGACTTGTGCAAAGAGAGTGAGTGGCAGCTCGCCAACTTATATTTACTCACCGTATGGTGGAAGATTAACAAAGAACATAATGGCATGATGACCTAATGGTGAATGCTTTTCTCTGTGGAAGGCATCCATATGTGGTGGCAAGCGAGAAACCAAAATACGATGTTAATAAACTCAGTCTACATACTGCATACCAATGAAATGCTTCAAATGAGGATTGATAGTTTTTACATTTTAATCTAATCACTGACATTTAGATTTTTTGCAGAGAGGAACACTGCATCTTTAAATGAGAAAGTTTGATTTTACTTTTGCTCCTACAGCATGTCAGCATCTCAAGTTCATTTCTTGCAACCTACACTATGGTGATTTGTAATCAAGCCTCCATGAGCTCGTGACATGAAGTACTGTTCTGTTGTCAAGTACTATCAAACTTTTCTGATAACGCTGAGTTAGGACAACCAAACAAAGCTAGCACTAAATAATGTTTAAAATTGTATACCTTTTAATGATCTTTTCAAGTATTTGTTACTGAAATTGTATAATGTGGAGTTTACTAGGTGTTATGTTCCAGTGCAGTGCCTCCTTTTCTTTCCCCACTGCTCTCTGTGGTGAGAAATTTGCCTTGTTTAAAATAATTACTGTGCCCTCGCATGACTGTTAAAGCTTTCTGTGCAAAGATGATTGTCTAAGTGCCACATGCCTATGATTGAGAAAAAAATAATCTATTGTTACCTCTGAGTTGTGTTCAACTGAAATGCTATTCAACAAATAATTTAGAAAAATAGTTCTATTTTTAGCTTTTCATATCTCTGCTGTCTTTTTCTCATTTTATTTTGGCAGCAGTGAAGAACGGATTGTATAAAGACTGCTTGCTAATATGAACAAAATGCACTTGTAATTCCTGGAAATAAATTCAAATCTTATATCTTCACATTAACATTAAGAATTAGTTTTTGGTTTCCTCTTGGGTAGTGTGTTTGAATGGAAATCAGGTTCAATTGCTACTGTAGTATATAAGGATGCTTGCTGGTTAATAACTCCAGGCTTCCTCATACCGTTTAGTCTGCTTTTCAAAGAAATCTAGAAAGCCATTAACTTAGACTTCAATAGATAAGGGTGCTTACAAGACTCCATTTCAAAGTTTTCTTTTTCCTATAGTTTAAGTGTTAGTCTGCCAAAACTAATTTTTAATAAGCAAGGGTTCATCATTAAAGGGCATTTTCTATTAGGAAGTTCCTGTGGTACATAAATCTCTGTTGCGGGGAACATATTAGGAGCATTGTCAGGACACTGCACAAGTGATCATTGAATCGTGATATGGAACCTATGCTAAAAACATTTCTATAGAAATATGCACTTGACTGTTGATACTAGTGTAGAAATTTCTCTTGACATTTCTACACATCTTTACCAAAATGCTTTTCTCACTCAGTTTTGAAAAGTTGAAATATTTCTAGAATCTCTGCTACTTGTACGATCATCATTACTACAGGAATCATTTTTGGCATGGTTGGAAAGATGACTGTTACTGAAATTCGTTTGTAACACCTCAGTTTTAATTTATTACAGAAGAACTTTGGCAGCTTACTTCATCCTTCTCTTTCCCAATTCTTTTTTTAATACTTTCTTTAATTTTGGATTTTTGGAGAGGTGTAGACTTACCCTTGCATTCTGTCTCTCAGAATAAGAAGCTGAGGGTTTGCTTTACCTAACATCTGGTGCTTTTGGGCTTTCTTCCTTAGCTATTCTTGCTGAATCCAACCGGCATCCATCAGTATCAGTAACCACATTCATCAATCTTTTACTGAATTCAGTAAACGCTGTTGGGTTGAATTTGTTGATGCGTCAAATGCAGAAGCATGATTTTTTTTGTCAGATTTTGAAAACAGTTTAAAAGAAGGTGCCTATAACAACACTGTGTTAGGTCAGTTATTTCATCATTTTACATTGATTTTTTTTCTTTCTTTATGTAGTTTTTGTATTTTAGAGCGGAGAACAGCAACTCTTAATCGAAGTAACATGCATATTTCGTGGTAAAGATGTTTTGGGAATAAGGAATGTAAACAGTTCACTGTCAAAAACATTCCAACCTTACAGCTGAAGAAAAATATGCAAACATAAAATTCTCATGGATGCTTTGGCAAAGAAGCATCTTACTCTGCTGTCCTGACTGTCACCAGACTCTTCCTCATCAGTATCACACGTTATATCAAATCTGAAGTGTACAACACACTACATGGGCTGAGCGGTGTGGTGCACTATGAGCTTTCAGGAGTAGCAGTGATGACATAACTCAGCAGTGGCCAAATGAAACCGAGGAGTTGAGCATGGTTTTCCTTACAGAATGAGAAAAAGAAAAACCTGTTGTTGCTGCCCACTGTAATATGCTACGATATATTTATACCATGTCGAAGTTGTTTGCTGAGCAACTGTACTATAGAGTTAAACTTTATTAATATATATTTGCTTATGTTAGTGTAGTTTATATAGTCCTTGGTTATTGATAAATTTATTGTGTTGTTACAGCACAGTGATATGGTATAAATATAGGTCTATACATACACACCATATACTCATGAATTTGGTCCCTTGCATAGTACTTTTATATTTGTACAGCAATGTCTTCAAGCAATCCCAGATTTTAGGGGAAATATTTTTGTAAATGCAGTGGTTTAAACAAAAAAGTCCAAACAATCCTTTTACTAAGTTTTAAATACATTTGTGGTTCAAAATTGTTTAGTTAACAATTGAAATCAAGACACTAAATTAGTGAAAAGTGCACATTAGTAAAGTGAAGCTTACAATGGTTTTTGTAGCATGTGCTGTGATCAAACTAAGTGAAACATTGGAGAAAATGTACAAGTTGGACTACCTTTGTAAATCTAGAACAAATTTCTAAAGGTTGCAGCTGGTTTACTTACTATTGTTGCCTTTTCTTGTGTTGTATCAGTGTAGAGCACTCTTAAAATACTCAAACTGCTTTGTCTTTGCTTTGTACTGTTGGTGCCTTCTTAGTCATGTACCCCACAAGTCCTGCATAGCTAATTTAGTTAATGGTAAGTTTAAAATAAAAAAAGCAAAGGAAGATTTTATAAAAAAAAAAAAATAAATCATTTTCTGTATGTTCTTATTCATTGTAACAATTAAACGTTTATATTGTGACAGATTTGTGATTTGGTTAATCTGTATAGATCAATTGTAAGTAGCAAAGGTTTATATTTCGTCTTATTCTTTTGATGTTGTAAACGTATGTGACTTTCTTTTTTAAATCAGGTAACTTAATGTTCTGTTTTGTTTTTGGCATCTGAATCTTGTAAAAACAAATGCAAAGAAAATCATTAAATTGTGTCCCTGTATTACCAAATCAGCATAGTACTGTGCATATATAGAATGACTGGAATTTTACTTTGAAATGAACTGCTGTTTTATAAACCGTAAACACACTGCTGTGTATTACATTAGCTTATCTAAAAAATGACTGTCACTTGAACACTGCAGTAGTGAGTAGCCTACATTTAGTATTTGTAAATACTCGAGTGTGCTTGATCCACTGTATGATTATACCAGCTTGAAATTAAATTAGGGAAGCCATCCAAAAAAACCACAGGTGAAGTTTTCTTATAGACAGGCAGAAATGTTTTATCTTTGGTGCAAGAAAGTTATGAAATCATCAGTATTTTGAACTGCCGAGCACGGAGTAATGCAAATAGATCCCAGTGTATCTGATGATTCACAGGCTTTTTTGACACTCTTTATGTTGATATTCATATAGCTATCGCCCTGTTCCCATGAAATCTTAAAAATAATTACTTGAGCGATCCTTAGAGACCAAATGTTTTCATTTTACTACAAAAAGGTTTTTCTCAGGCCAAGAGTTTGAAACGTGTGATGTCTAGGAGCAATGCAAGTAAGCTTCCATCACTGTAACAGGCTTTTAATGTGCGTGGTTTTTTGGTGGTTTTTTTTCGTTGGTTGGTTGGGTTTTTTTAGCCTAAAATCAGACTGTGCCAAAGAACTGAACTCTTGAAAGGTGTAGTTGGATAATGGCAGCTAGCAACTTCTCTAATTAATATGAAAACATAGAAGATGTGACCTGAAACTAAAGAGAGCTTAGCTGTAACTGACAGGTCTGTAACAACTCCAAGAATTGGCTTGTTAAACTCATTTGTCCATCCCCTCTTTAGCTTTCACAGCAGAGTATGTAACTTTTTCCCCAGAATATTACACAATTTAATTTTTGCCATAGAGAGGTTTATGTGTGTTCTTACTTTTTCGTTGACTGTAGCTGCCTCTTGCTTTCTTTGTTCCCTCCAGCAGAACGCTGTATTCACAATAGCATGTACTGCAGTGCGTTACTTCAAGGTATAACAATACTGCAGCTTGTCTCAGTGGAGGTTTTGACGAGCTATTGATTGACTTAACACTCTTGTAATCCTTGTTTAATTAGGGTTAGTTTGAAGAATCGTGCCTATTTCCTGTATTTCACCAGAATTGGACACTGATCCTTTCCATCTGTAAGCTTCAAGTATAATGGGCACTCTTAAAGTGTTGGAGTCAAAGACTGCAGAGATGGGCGCTTGGGTCTGGGTGTGGGCTCGTGGTTTGTGTGGGCTGGCCTGTGTCAGCGAGAGCCCCTGGATGCTCTGGAAGCTGACCTGCCCGCGCTGGGGAGGCGCTGCACGCAAATACTCATGAAGGCTTCTGAGGAACCACTGAGTACAGGCCCTGTTTATCGGAAGAGATACTAGTGTAGGTTTGATGGCATCAAGCTTTGTAGAGCTCTGACCCCAGGACTTTCTCTGCAGGCCAAAGACGCCAGCTTCTATGTTGCGCACGCTTCGTTTTCAGTTATTCTTTCTACTAAATTGCATATATGTAACTCTTGACAAGCTTAAAAAATAAGAAAAACATTTGAGGCATTTAGAAGACTTGGAAGCTTCATCACATCAATACATGCCATGTCTCTTGATGGGTGTCTTGCTCTGATATGTCTTTTCATCACACATGAAACTCTTCARCTAGCTTCAGAAGAGTTCTAGAGCTTGAGCTCCGGTTCTGAAGGCGGCTTCGGTGAGTCTGCAAAACAACATCCTGGTGTTCTGCCAGGTGCTAGAGGTGGCCAGTGTTCACATCCCCCGTCTCACGCGGTGTTAGTGTGAAGGCTAATCTTGGAAGTCAGATATGAGAATTGTTCTGTAGCCCCTCTCTCTTTCCCCTTCATAAATTATTGATGCTGATGACTTTCCTTCAGGTGTTTTCCAGACCTCTGCCTGTTTTTTTTCAGTAGATCTTGCTRTTGACAATTTACTTTTCTCTGTCTTCCTGTTCAAAGTGAGTCTAAACAAGTCCCAGTTGTTCCAAAAATCTTTCTTCTATAGGTTTCATGAGCTTTCTGATGGTAAASAACAGATTATCAATCCCATTAGTTAAACTGTAAATCCACTGAAGAGGTAAGCAAGAAAGCTGGAAGGTCTCCTGAGACTCTTCCTGTTGGAAGCACAGCATGTGACCTGGTAACTGTATGTGGATTTCTGGGAAGGCAATATAAAAACAGACATAAGGAACAGAAAGGAACAATGCATTTTGCTAAGATGTGGCACGAAACCCAGTTCCAGTGGGTTTCTTTGCTGTCGGGAATTTCTGCCTGAAGTCCAACAGTCTCTGGATCACACTTTTCTCTTTTTGACTCCAAATCTTTAAATACGTTGTGAATACTGAAAGCTTCCTGCTACTTCCCTAAAATTGTCTCTTATCTTCTTGTCAACACACACACACACAGAGCCCATTTTCCTTAAGTTCCTTCCCTTTCCATCTAATTAATTTCTGTGGCAGAGAAATACGTGATCCTTCTAGGTTTTTGTTTTACTTGGTACAGAGATAGCTTATGTTTGTACGTGAAGGCTGAAAAAAGGAGCTCTAAAGTATTCTATTTCTGATTTCCCCAAAAAGAGCAAGAAATACCTTCAGAGCATGTTGGGTTTGCAGCATTTTCTCATCTAAAGATCTGGAGTTAAAAGATACTTTCATTTATCTTGTGAATCTTTCCATGAGTTTGTGCGACACCCAACTGTATTAGCTGTTGACTGAAACCCTGCTTCTCCATGTCTCATTCCATCGCTGCTTGGCCTGGGCTGACCCTTCATCTTGCTGAGTTACTGTCTTCCAGCGACGCTTCTCTTCCTCAGGGTTTTACACTTTCSATGTTGGTATTTTTCCCCAAAGCACTTTGACAACTATGACTGACTYGACGACTTCACTTTGTTCTTACTTTTCTTTATTTTGCGTGGCTGTAGATTACCTACAGTCTCACAGCTCAACTTTTGTTTGCTTTTTTAATTTTTTTTCTTCTGTAAAGCTTAGCCAAGGACAGCTGTGCTTCCCAGGGCCCTGGCTCCTGGGCCGCTGTTACAGCCGCTGGCTTTGGGGAGAAGACTTGCGTGGCACAGAGCAGCTCCGCCGGCAGTCAGTCGTTGCAGTGCCCGGGATGGCACCGGCTAAGGCGCTGCGCAGCACAGTGATCTGTTAATTCCACCTTATGATTTTAATGGTGACCTTGAATACACAACCCAGAAATAACAATGGAAAATTTTAGTGTCTCTAGCCATGATGCATGCTTCAGAACATCTGAAAACTATTTCAAAATTCAGGCTTTTCTAGMAAAAAAATAATAAAACCCAAAGCTGTAAGAGAATGCCATAGAAAATGTTAAAATTTCCTATTACTAAAAGACTTGAGATGCACCTTTTGGGGTTTGAGGTTTTTTTATTAGATACAAGACTAAATGGCTTGTTATGAAGGTGTTTTTTCTGCCTTAAAACTGCAAACACAAAATGCTGAATATCAGAATTTTGGCTTGAGAGTCACTGAACTGATGGTATCACAAGTGAGCTGAACAATTCAGGGGAAGGTTTTTTAGTCAAGCCTTTCTCCTAGTTCACCTTTAATTTCAATAGCTAATACTTAAAAGGAAATTTTGACTAAAAAACTTTCCTATATTCCTGGAAGTGTTAAAACTCACAAATATTCTAACTTGTAGTTGAGACATCATAGACTCAAGAGTTCAAACTTTAGACTTTTTAATGCATTCTGTGTTTTTAAAAAGCTTTTTGTTAGTTTTTGTATGTGTATATACTTTTGCAGGCTTTTTGAATAGGTGTGCCTCAGATGTGGACGGAACACAAACTTTTGCAGGCCAGCTTACTCAATACTTAAATGAATTTGTTGATGTCACTATAGCTACGTGTTCCAATTCTGTCTGCTCTCACATGCAGTGTAAGTGCAGCACTCCAAAAGTGTGGGGATTAAGGAAAAAAACTGTGGTCATTTCTTAAGCATTCTTTTGTAGCTAAACTTAATTTATAAACTTGCTTTTGAGGGTATGCTTGGTATTTTGGGAGAACTGTATTAAGCTGTTTTTACAGCTGACTCGGTGAGATTTCTCTAAGTATAATATGCTGTTGTTCCAGCATGGCAAAGGTCTGCATAATTCATGTGTGCTCAACTTAATCACTGGTTTTCTTCTTCTGACAATAAATGGCATTGTACCAAAAGCAATATATCCTGCGTGTAGTTAGTAGTGGAAATAATTATTACTGTGCAGCTTTTATTTTCATTGTCTTTCCCGCAGTTGCCACTAGCATGGATCATGTGCATTGACAGTTGCTACAGGCTATTAAATATGTCGGGGGGGCGGAAAAAGGGTCCTGAATAATACTTGTGTGCTTTCTGGAAGCCGCTGCTGTACTTTGAAGCAGAAAAGGGTTGCATCTGATGCTGCATTAAGCTTGTTTTCTTCTGAGTCTTATCATCAGAATACATCTAGATCTAGAGTATTTCTCCGGAATTGCTCCTCCACATTTTTCCTCTTGAGAAAGGCCCAGGCTCAACACCAGCATCGTTAGAGCCAAGGATTATAAGAGAGCGGAAGGGCTTTTTTTTCTCGGCTTGATTTTGGGATTCTGCTAAGCTATGCTCAGCCTTATTAGATCATGGCACTGTAAAAAGACTTGCGGAGTGCTGCAACTGGTTTTGCTCACCAACTACTTAACTCAAGACCAGATAAGACCGCACAGGCAATATGCAATGCATGGGAACTCTCTAGTCTTAAGTTCTGTCCCTCCCGGCCCCCCAGTAGCAATTCTGCGCTGCTGGCTCTGCAAGTAAACCAGCCCTGGATAACTTTCCCTTAAAAGAGGGAAGCTTTGTTTTTCCTTTCTGGGTGCTCAAAAGGGTAAAATATTAAGACAGTTATCTCCCCACCACTTGCATTTGACTCCTGGTGTGTAGTATTTATAATACTGAAGTGTCACTGTACAAAAATTTTAATGCTGTAGAAATAASAGGGCTGAAGAACTTGCTCTTCTCAACGTGTATATTCCTCCTCGCTTTCAAAGTCTGTAGAAAAATACTTTCAGTTATAACTGAATAGCTTTTCTGCATTCTCTGTGCACATTTTTCTCTGCTGCCTCTTACTCTTCCTAGATGTGACTTATTTTACTGCTAATGGTGTTATAAAAACTGTAGTACTACAGGTGTCATGTGGTAACTTGTAAATAAAATTACTGTAAACACATGGTCAAGTTATTTGTGGTGCTGCTCTGTAAATGTGTGACATGACCTTAGCTGTAAATCTTAACTGTGCTTTTCTGAAGGACCTATACATTGCACTCAGTGATTATAAAGCCGATGTCTGTGCCTTTTACAAGAAACCTTTTGGTGACTAGCCTCCACAGCAATCTGGTCCTAGTAACAAGTTCCAGGCAACTATAGCATTGACAGCAATTATTTCTAGGCAGTAACTTTGCAACATAATTTGCTAGATGACAGCACATCAACACTTATGTCAAACTGATTGTCAGTGGAGCAATAATACATTTTAATGTAAATATCTCTCACAATTTGTCTAGCAAGTAGAGAACACAAGATTATTTACGGTTGGAAGCTGATTAGGAAACTGTTGCTGTGGTAGCATTTTGTCCTTGGAGCCTATCAGCTCTAGCAAAGGACTGTTTCCTATCCAATTGAGATGGTGGCGGAAAAAAGTGGAAGAGGTCTGACCTGTGTAGAGAACACAAAGTGCTGTGTTTTAGTTAAAAAAACAGATACGCTGCTCTGCTGCGTTCCCTTTGTGGTTGGCATGCTGTCAGACATGGAGCAACAAACGCTGTGCGGCTGGCTCCAGGGGTGTGCAGGCAGGAGAAAAGGTATGGCAGGCACTGCCAGGAGCTGGTGGGGATGTGTTTGTGAACAATACTCCCYTTCTCTTCTAGAAAACAGTCCTGAGGAGATCTAATTAGCAGTCAGATGTTAAGCTCTTCGGAACAATTTGCCTTTGTGTATGCATGTGTTGTGAAGGGCCTGTCATTGGTCAGTAGATAAAATTTAACGTTTAAGGGGTTTCATGCCTTTTCTTTGGGGGGTGAATGCAGTCAGTCCTGTGGAATACTTTAAGAAAATATTCAAATGGCTGAATTTTCTGCAGTGCTGGAGGGATAAACAACTTGTCTTTCCCAATTGCCTGAGGCTCCAGTCAGCTGTATTTGTGTATGCAGGTAAAAACCACCTTCTACGCCATGCCATGGCTTTGAAAAGCGTGCCTGAGCCGGGGCGGGTGGGACGGGGAAGCAGAGGGATAGGCTGTTCSACATACGCGGTCCTTAACACTGTTCCTCCCATTGGGGTTCCTCTATGGAATCATCCTCTGCAGTTCTCTCTTCCCTGTCCCTCTGGCTTYATCCCATGGTTTTTCCTGTCGGTGCAGACTAAATGATGTTGCTTGTTGATGCCTTCTCTGTGACTGATTAGATTTTCCTCCCTCTTCCGCTCTTTAAGTTCATCTGGAAGCAGAGTTCACTCCAACTTTAATTCTGAAATCAGATATTTTCTTTTTTTTTTTTTTTTTTTTTTTTTGGTGAGAACTGTTGGTAGTTATTACAGAGTTGATTTTTTTGCTAGGCAAATGACACTTCCTTGAAAGACAGTAATAAAAACCTTGGCAAGCACCTTTGCCTATGCCAGCTTTGTTTTGTACAATGGAGTTGACACATAAATCAGAACAGATTTTTTGCTTTCCTTGTGTATTGTGGTGACAGTCATCAAGAGCACGCTAATTTGGAAGAAACTGTTTTTAGAAAACTGCTCAGGTTTAGCAAACATTTTCTGCATTCATTTTTAAAAATAATTGTCCTAGTGATCCGCAGTGCGAGTACAGTTATTTGAAGGGATGGGCTACAGAGGTACAGCGGCAGTCATGCAGCACTTGCACAACATCTAGTTTGGCGTTCTCCTGAAACTGCACAGGAAGGGAAAAGCAAATAAGAAGAGCTGTAGCTCTTTTAAAAGCAACCGGTGAGCCAAAAAACACTATGTGATGCTGTCTAATAATGTTAGCTATGTTCAGAGTTTAGTGCCAAATAAATGAGCAAAGAACAAATAATTTTCCCTCCACTTTCAAGATGCGGACAACGAACAGTTGGGCCAGACTCCTTCATCACTCTACTTCAGATACTTCCAGTCATAGTCTGTTGAAAGTGGCTGTATTAACGCATGTATTTTTGACTACAACTTCCCTTTGTACTTTTATTAAGTAATTAAGAAAATTGCTTTCCATTCAAATCAATCCTTTAAAGTCGGGGGAGAAAGAATGACCTTTCAGTGTTGCTCATGACTTTCAGTGACTGGATATGATAATATTCTGCTTCTCAGCTTTCCATTGCTCCTGTAATTCTTCACCTTGTTCTTCCCTTCAAATCTCCTTCCCTGCAACTGTTACATACAGTCTTTGGGAGCCTGATTCTTTTCAAGGTATTTAAGTGAATTAAGAGGCAAATACCGTATTGAAACATTTATATGGAAACAGTTCCACTTAAAATGGATCAAACAGTTTCTCAAAGCAGGASCTTGTGGCCTTTTACCATAAGGGGTAATTGAGTTTATTTACAGCAAGCATATTAAACTAAATGCTTAGTTCAAAGAATAAACATACCCCAAACAAATACAACCCTTTTGAGAATAAAATGTCATGTCTATGACAGCTGTTGAATGGAATCTCTGACAAAAAAAAACCCCAAAACAGGTACTGGAAAACAAAAATGTCTCAGAAGCAATGCACTTGAATGAATGAAATTCGTGCATGCAACAGAGATTGTCTGAAGGTGGTGATTATAACCCAGGCGTTTTTTGTGGGTAAAGAGGTGGGCAGCACCAATGAAGCCTGTGGCATTTCTTGTATAAACATTTCTATCCGCAAATTGCCACACACCTCCTCAAACAAAGATAGCAATTAATTAACCAAGAGAGTCCACTTCAGCCCTTAAGATGCTTATTCAGGATATTCAAGTATTGCCTTAGCATTCACTTGCACTGAGAATGGATTCATGATGACATTTTTGTATTAAATTATTGAAATTTTGCATGTGTATATTTTGGTTTTACTTGAATGTATGAATCATTTGAACACCCAGTAATTTTCACTGTGAAAAGAAGTGTGACTGCATTTCAGGGATCCTTCCTTGCTATTGCCTGCTAACTGTACTTGAATTTGGAGGAGCGGGAAACATTATTTGCTTTTCTTTTGGAGTGCACCCTTCCATGCCCTGGAATGTCTTTAGAATAAAATAATCTTCAGGTAAACTAGTAAAAATCACAAACTCTCTGTATGGCCTGTTCAGGGATAATAAATACATCTGTATACCCTTTGCACCTACTTAGGCAGTGAAGAGCTAGCTAATATCTAAAAAGCTTGAGGAAAATAGATAATGTAAACCCAGCTCATGCTCTCCTATAAACACAATTCCTGTATCCTGCCGGTGACTAAACCACGGGCTGTCAGCTTCCACGGCTTGGCAGTTAGCAGAAGTTACAAAGCTACTTTTTCCGATGCCATGTTGGTTTTATTACACCTCCCAAAAGTTGGATTAGCCCAGTGCCCTGTCTCCTTCAGGAAGCAATGGGCGCAGTCAGAGGTGCTCTACCTGGTATCCTCTTGCAATGATTTTCCTTTTTTTCCATTTGTTGTCTCCTGTAATCAGTTATTTTCTTGTTTTATTTTTTTCTTTAGTCCTTTCAGACTTAAAGGTTGTCCTACGGTCAAATTAATGCCCGGCCTTGGCTGGAGAACAGGCAGTTCATTATGAGAACTTTCTGTAATTCTTTGCAATTATATGCTAGCTTTTGTCAAATGTACACCAAGCTAATGAAGGTAACCATAGAAAAATTCAGGTTGGAAGGAACCTCTGAAGAAGGTCATCTGGTCCAACTTCTGCTGACAGCAGTGAAGATGTGGTGACCTGGACTACCTCTGGACTACATGGGGCTGAAGAAGACATACTCAAGGAAGAGTAGGAGAACGTAGATCTTTAGTTCKTACTTGCTTATACTTTACATTGCTAATTTTTGCAGGTTTTAAGAAATACAGTGATAAAGTCAGAGAATTGGGCATGGAATTTACCCTTTCACTTTTGTTTCCACCCGTACTTCAGTCACACTGCCTGTTGGCTATACAGGGCTCTACCCATCACAACAGCCTTTTTTCTGTTTTGACTGGAAGATGCTGGAAGCCAAGAATGTCATTCACTTTTGTACAGAGCTTTTAGCAACGGAGAGATGCAAACAATGAACCCCTCCTTGCTGTACAGRCTGCCCTTCCTGGCACCACCATAGTTCGTGCTGTTCCTGCTCTCGGGCTAAGCTTTCATTCTTCTTGTGCTACCTGTTTGCATGTTTCAAGCACTGGATTTTACACATAAAGACAAGCTATATTCTAGAAATCAAAAGCCATTTTGTGTAACATTTGCTATTAATTTTGTCCACAGGTCAAATGTTTCAGCAACAGGGCTATATAGTCTCCAGAGGGGAAAAAGAACAGAGATAAAATTGGCCCTAGAAAAGATGTAATAATACTTTTCTTTCAGCCTCCCACTAGAATCCTTGCCTCCATGAAAATCCAAATAAAAGCTGTTAAAGGAAAAGGAAAAGCATAACCGTAGCTTAGACCTATATGCTTCAAAGCTCCCCTGCGTATCCCAGTAAATGTATGATTATGGTCTGTAGTCGTGCCATCTGCTGGTGGAAAGTTGACATGAATATCGTTTATATAAATAAAAACCTTGCTGAACGACAGTTAAACATGATCATTAAAGAGCAAAATTAATAATAATAATAATACCTAGCGTGTTCTGAAAAATATCATATAAATCCTCTAGAATTATAGCTCCAATGTTTATCAAAGGCTAACCTAGTGACAGTTTAGAGCAGGAACATACCTCTGAAACTGTTAGTGAATGATTTATGTTTTTACACGGTAGGTTTTGGGGTTCTTTTGGTTTGGGTTTTTTGTTATGTTTTGGTTTGGTTTGGGTTTTTTTGTGTGTTTTTTTTTTTAAAGCAGGCTGAGTCTCACAGTGGGTGTGCAGTATGACTGGTCAAGGCAGTAGAAATGAGGATTAAAAGAAAAGTTTGTCGCGTGAGGACTGATTTGATAATTCTTCCCTTTTTTCCCCAGTTTCTGGTGTGGGTCCAAGCAATTCCAACCACCTAGGAATAAAGCACACTAGCATGTTAGGCAATGAAGCACAGAAGCAAGGTGAAACATCGGGTACTTTCTTAATATAAATACTAATGATGATTATTATGCTAGTTATGGTTGTCAAACTTTGTACAATCTGTTCTTCACGTCTCCGTACCCGTCCACCCCTCTTCATACATAATGACATAAGTCTCAAAAGAGCAATTCAAGATAAAGGACTGAGAGAAAACAGTATTATAGCTTGATAACATGAAAAATTAACTTTACTAAACTGTTGCTGTTTTAAAACCCCTGCTTATATGTGACTTTATTTCTCTCTTGTAATAATATTGCAAGGGATTGCAGAATCTTGTTTGTAGCAGCAGCAAAGTGTCTTGCAGCAAGTTTCTGGATACTAACTCTTAGGGGATCTTGCTGGTTCCGATAGTTATTCTGAAGGCTTTGCAATGGTTTCCATGCACGGCTTCGCACCCTGCTCAGATAGGTACTCTATCTGCTCTGTAATTCTTCAAGCTGACAAAAGACCAGATACTCTTCTCATTAAATGTGAGTTATGTTGACTTGTGCTTGTGTGCTCCTGCCAGAGCAGCTGGTTTGATTCTGTCCTGTGCCTCACTGAGCCATGCAGAGGACTCGGGTGACTTGTTTTAGAGCCTAAAGGTTTGAGATACCCCGAAATGAGGCACTGGAATGTGGGAATTTTTGAAGCTCTTGCAAAAAGGGATGGCTGAACAGGGTCTTGACAAGGATACCAGGGAGTACAAAAGCAAAACCCAGGATGCAAAATGGGTTTCAAAAGAGCAAAGGGCAAGCACACCTTTGACAGGTATTTTGCACGGTATGCCAGCATTGACGCAACTTTTTCTGAATACACTGATGCAGAAAAAGATGCTAAAGACTGTGAGGCAGTGAGGTTAAGATACACCTGAGTGCCAACCTCCCCAAAACTTAGATACCGATTGAGATGGCATTGCAATACTTGCATTTCATCCCAGTATTACCAGTCAACCTTCTATCCTGATGTACTGCAGAACGTGAAGCAGAATATGAAGCAGCATTACCTCTGTCTTTATTTTAAGTACTTGTTATTGTATACTATGACATACGCCTGGTAACTTTTATGCTTAGTGCTGGATGCTGCTGTCTCGAGCAGATGTAAAATAGTCTTTTATAGCTTCCTCCCACCCTTGTTCCAGTCATTTAAAATACAAACCATGCTGTGGTTGCAACAGCCCAGCCACCCCACTCCTCTCCTGTCCTCTTCCCTGTGCTGCCTCCCTGGGCTACAAGCTACAGTGGTGACTGTGCCAGGCTCAGAAAACATTTGACAAACATGTAAGTACCAGAGCAGAACAGAATAAGTATTCAGTAGCTGTATGGCACAGTACATAGCACAGTGTGTAGGTACTGTGTGYATAGTGCCTTCTGACCAAGTGACTGTCCTGATTTCGGCTTATTTAATCAAATATTTTTTCTTGGTACAAAATCTAGCAAGGTATTCTTCATATAAAACTGTAGTGCAGCTATGAGAAAATTTGATTTATGAAACGCATATAATGTACAGCAGAAAGACTGTGACTGATACTGTTAACTCACTATATGTCAGTCTTGCAAACTTGCACTTATTTTCAGATTTCTGAGCACGTCTGCAGGGGATATAAAATGGAATTCTAGTTATGGAATGTGCTCCAGCTTGGCACTTATATTACAAGGTAAGGCTGCTTTGTCACTCACCTTTGGATATCATGGGTGCTCTATATGACACAGCAAGAGAGACTGTTCTTGCCAGGCATATTTTGCTGGAGCCTGCGACTCCTTGGAAACAGGCACTTTCTTTGTTTCCATGTCATATGGATCAGGAGATATGTCTTTCATATTAAGACTGCCAAAATAAGTGTGGAGCTAGCCTCATCTTGTCACATACCCAGTAACCAACTCTGTACCAGTTTCTGGAAACATAATTCATATTCTCTTGATCTCTGCAATCTTGCATCTCTGACAATATTTTGAGAGATGAATGCAATTTCTAATGTGACCGCTAGAAGCTCTATCCAATAATATACAAGCTGATACACAACAGAACAGAAAAACCAGCACACCCTGTCAGCTCGCTGCCTTCCTGCTGCCAATACCGAAAGTGCTAAAAGTGAACCACTTACTTTTTTTGCAGTCTGAAGAAAATATATAGTTGTGCTATACACCAAAATGTGAACTTACATTACTGGGATACGAACAAGGGACTTGCTGAGCTATGTGGTCAGTGAGTCCAGGTGTTGGCGGTCTTCTGTAGTTTCTGCTGTGTGTTTTGTCATTTCCTATGCTGAGTTCATGGTTTGGGTGGTCAAGCAGTCAAATTGGGGCAGTTACTGAATACACTTCTAGTTCGGGGAAGGCAGGAACAGGTTAATTGAAAAGTATCTGCTTTTTTCTTCCATTCAAATGCTAGCATTTTATTTAATGACAACCACCTGGAAAATACTTGTTTTAGAGAAGAAAAAAAAAATGCTACCAAAATAAACAACACTGGATCTGTGCTTATGTTTTGGTAGAAATCCTAGGCAATTCTTGAAGGTAAGTGGCAAGTTACTTCACTGGCCATGCCAAGTTAATAGTGAACAGCAATACTACTGCAGGTTGGAGTTAAAAAGTGCTGATAGACACTTGTTCTCACTATGCTCGGCTGAGGCTTCTCTAACAGTAATGAGGACAATGTAATCAAATACTATGATTGATAGTGTTACACAGGGAAACAGGCAATGTTTGCTTGAGCTAATCTTGTCTTTAACCAGTCTCCTTATTTCTCTATTACCAGAAACATTCAACCCATTTGTTCTAAAAGTTATAAAGGAATTTCACACATTTATTTATCAGTATTTATATAAGGATGAGGGTAAGAAGATTCAACCTGTTATAAAAAAGATCACCACAGTTTTAGCCACAAGATGGAGCCAGTACAGTACCAGGCACATCTTCCCAGTTGACGAAAATGTTACATGCTATTTTGTCTCTAAATCCTTCAGCTTTAAGAGGATTGTTTGCTTCTCAGTTACTGAGATAGCATTGGGAAAACAAAAACCAGAAATATATGGTAGTTAGGGTACAGAGTTCATATATAAATCATTCCAACCCACAAATGAAACTCTTACAGCTAATCTAATGAAGAAAAATAAAAATCGGTGATGCTTCTTTCCTGACTCTAAATAAAACCATTCTTTAGACTCAGTTGCATTCTCTGGGGGTTTATGAAATTAAGGAAAGGACTTGAGGAAAAGAAGGAAGGAAAGATTAAGAGGAGGGAAAAATTGAAGGGTGGCAAATAAGGCCCTTGGGTTAATCTTACAGAATCAGGTGTATCAATATAAGCAATAAAACAGCAGAGGCAGCTCTAGCAGCTAGAACAGCAAATTTAATACAGTAAAAATCCCAGTGAGCAGGACAGGAAGACAAGGGTTTCTCTGTACAGTCTCCTTCCAGTGTCTTTTTAGACACTTTTTTGATAAGTTATTAAAAAGAAATTCATCAGTTAGGCCTGCCTGCAGTGTCAAGTTAGTGTACAATCCTGTGTTCTGACAGGTACAGAGAATCTATGTTTTCTTCTTATTACTGTTCTCTTCCGTCTCCTTCTCATTCCATTTCAAAGTTACACTAGACTCATCCTAATTACAATAAAAGCTTTTATTTTTGTCCTTCTCTGATAGAAAATTTCTGTGGCCAGCATTACTTTTTACTTTGTATAGTCATCTTGACATTGCAAAAAAGAATAAGCTCTTCAATTATATCTTCAATCATATAATTCTAGAGAATAGTGTGATGCCTTGAAGTTTTACCCTGCCCTGTTGCATTTTGCCCTGTAAACAATGGGCTGGCTACCACAGGAAGTCAAGCCTCCGAATCTAAATAGGTATCTATTTTTTTTTCCTAGAGTATAGCTTTACTAAGGAAACTTATGTTCTGATTCACCTCTGAAAAAATTCAGGTGACCTGCTGCTCATTCTCGACAAGAGATGCCTCCTGAATGTAGCCAAGCTTTTAACTTTTACAGTGTGTCTGGACCACTTCAAGAGAGAACGCTAACAAGCTGAACATGTTTTTACAATCAATTAGCTAACTCAGTAGCAGAAGTCTTCATTAAAGTGTCACTGCCTTTATGAACGGGCCAGTCACATCCCCACTTCTTTCAACTTAAGAATGGATATGTTTGTATAACAAATGATCTGCACAGTGGTCCTGCCTATAGAAAAGACAGAAGTTAAACATGTGTAGCGCTCATTTTATCTTTCATATATTGTTTATTCAAACAGCTAACTATATTAAAATAGTTGCTGTGAGGCTGATGGATTAATAATGGATTAATGGCAACAGAAATATATTTTCTTAGCATTGTATAAGCTATCATTGTCTAAAAACATCTATAAGGTGGGGTCTGTGGGGTGGCCTAACATTTTTATTAGACCAATTGCCATGTTGTCTCTTCCCAGAAGTCCATTTTGCTTATATTCTCTTAAACATCAGTGATTTTCAAATCTAATTTGCATTTAAGCTATTAGAGAAACTTTACTATATGTTCCTAGTAAGTTATTTGAAGTAGTGTTACAACTTAAAAAAAATTAAATTCCACTCAGTGTCTCTGATGTATCTGAAATGCCATTTGTAATTCAGGGAAGGTAATAGACTCATCAAGACTTTGTTTCCCTCTCTATAGGGCTTCTCCAGGTTTTAAACTTTGCAAATCTGCTTGCTTATAAAGAAAGGTGGGAATAGGCAGGGATTCATGTTCTTGAAGTGGAAACAGCAATTCTGAAATGCCTTTGGGGGTCCTAATGAAGAATCAGTTGAATGCCTGGCAATTAACCAAATAGATAGATATGATCATCAGACTGTCTAAATAGGAAGAGTCCTGTGTTTGACAAGGACAAAAATTGCTGCTGGAATCCACAGTTCAAGAAATCATTTGATAACTTGGAGAACGATCTGAGAAGAGATATAGAAACAATTCAGAAATTGAAAAATGTACTTTATAAAATGCTATTACTCAAAAGGATGACTTGCTCTTATATCTACAGAGAGTCCTAGTGTCTCCTCAGTCTTATGGACGAAGGGAAAAACAGCTGAAAGATAAAACTAAATACATTCAAGGAAGAAATAACATGTATATATTTGTCAATGAGAGTAATTAATGACTGGAACAAGGAATTAACAAGTTGTAGAGACAGGATGTTCTGGGATGTTTTCCTAAGGGATGTTCTCGTTTAAATGACAAGTAATATCACCAGTCACATGGCTTCTACCTTACAGCGAATTGTACCACATGATTACAGTAATTTCCCTGGTCCTATTTATCTGTGAAATGATAGAATATGCTTGTGCTGGACAGGATATAAAATGAGGATGGAAATATAAGTCTAGGTTTTAAGATGAGAAGCACACCTCTTAGAGGAAGGAAAAAAAAAGAAAAAAAAAGAAACTAAGCAAACCTTAAACAGAGAAAGCTTGAATCCCTGCCTTTAGCCAACTGTTTTGCATATGTAGGCAAGCATATGCAGAATGTATTTATACAAAACACGTATCAACAGAAAATTAATCTCTGCTTTTCTGCAGCTCACAAAACACAGGTTTAACTTCTCAGATAAGTAATAGCTGGCCAACAATTAGCCAAGGAGTCTGTAGCTGCATGAAGCAGATGACAATCGTATATAAAGGTGGATTTTATAATATGTATGTGTACATTGAAAAGCTTATGTAGTTCTTTTTATTCTATTACCTTTTCCTTTTGCCTTAGAGAAATGTGTCTTCTGCTTTCTTTACTGCTGAATACAGACAATACATGCTAGCATCTGCTTTTGTCCTTTAAAATGCTATGGTCCGCATAAAGTGCAATTAGTTTGTATGTGGTGGTGTGGTGGTGTGCTGGTTTATTGTGTTGCCACTCCTGGTTGCATGCTGAATTGAGATTCAGATGTTCCACTCTACTGTGTAATTTACTTTCCAGRAGTGAATAGCTGCAAAACTGACGATGTCATTTCCAGTCTCATGGTTAAGTGCAGTCTGATCCTTGTCTAGTCTCAAAGTATCTTGCTGGGGGCACAACCTAGCCCCCTCTGCATTCAGAATTACCCAGCCACTGTCAGGGGTTCAGAATAGTTCTGTCTTTTCAGTCTTTGGATATGATCTAGACACTCCCCTCCCAAACGAGCTTGGGATAGTTTAAAATAGCTACTACTTTTCAGAGATAAGGGAGAAGTTACAGAACTACTGGGTTGGTTAGGTTCTAGTTCATTGACAGATTTTGTCCAGTCCAGTCATTTATGCCAATGCACTTTCATAATCAGAAATTAAATCCAAATATTGAATTCTGAAACAAGTCACAGACAAATGTTAAGAATGCCTACCATTTTCATCCTGTTTTCCACCTCTAGTATGCTTTCACAACATTAATTATCAAGACATGTCTGCATTTGATAGATAAAAAGCTCATGCTTGTTTTCCATAAAGAGAAACCTGAGGTAAATTGTCCATAGTAAGATTTGGAATTTGAGAGTTAGGACTAGGAGATATAATGTCCAGCTCACACCACTGGCTAAATCTACACTGTTAATTAAAATAGAAAGACCTTCTAATGTATACTTTTGGTGCTGCTTTTTGGTCCTGAATCTTCTTTTGTAGCCACCTAAAGCATATTAGACTGAGTCAAAATACTTGTGTCCCCAGTTTCAGGACTTCATTTCCTCTGTATTTCACCTTTGGGTCCTGATCTGTGAATCCTTCAGTTCCAGAGGTTGTAACTGATTGACTGTGCCAGATATTTACACAAATGGAACAGTTATAAATTCTCCCATTAGAAAAATACTGTTGTTAATTTCAAATAGAAAGATATACATATGTACTCACACACTACAATTGTCTGCTCTGGTCTTGAGTCTTTCAAGAGACTTTCTGCCAATCCAACAAAAGCAGGAAAAGCAGAAACAACCAGTTGCAGGGCTTCCCCACTTACCGAACTAGGCAAGTAGCTGGTCGCAGTCCCTGCAGGTGCTCTGCTTTTGAGGACACTCAGAACTTCTTGGATACAGTATCTTTTTCTCTCCACAGCTTGGCTAGTACAAGAAACAATTTTCAGGAATAAATAAGGCCGTCACCTGTTCTGATGATCACCGTTTTCATTACTGTGCTCATATCAAGATGATTATTTTTGTTGGCCTTACACTTTTGCTTAAAGACCAAAAGGAGTATATAACAAAACCTGAACTCTTATAAGCTCCTACTACTGTTATCCTGCAGTGAAAGGTCTACATTTTCTAGTGAAAGTAGATATTTAAGTATTGTAAAGCCAAATTCTGGAAAAAAAAAAATTAGCTACTAYGGCATGCTGAAGCTTGAAGGGCTTGTATGCTGGCTAATTCCCTGGTGAACTTCTCTGCTTTCGGTAGGACACTTGTATATCTGTCAGTCTGAATATTAGAAAAGTTTAGTTAACAACTGGTTTTGCTATTTCAAAAGTCACACAAGAGATAAAAGTAGCACTTCCACAGTGAAGGTGGGGATAAAAAGAGCAATTCAGATTTTGCAGATGACAAATCACCATCTAGTGGTGTATATTTCAGCCCTCTCATTAGAGAGCATACACATACTCCTGAATTAGGTATCTAGAGTTGGGTGATAAAGACTTTTTTCCAGCTCACATCCATTTATATGTATATGAGCAGATGTCTACATCATATACAAATCATGATACAAATTTGTTTGATTCATAGCCCCCAAACAAATTCCTCTGCCTATTCTCCACTTGAGGGTAGCTTGAGACCTCAAACTATTTCAGGACAGCTGATCACATCACTCGATATTCCCTGATCCACTGAAGCAATAGCTTCACTGCATCTTTTCTGAGTGTGCAGGTTTTACATTGGCATATGTAGTACAATTTAATACTTACTTCTAGTGGTTTCAAAAATCATCCCAAATGAAAAGATACTAATTTATTTGTTCACCTGAAATACCTCCCTACACATGCAGTTCCAGATAAGTAACTAAAATATGCTGTGACAAATACCAGTATAATTTATGACCTAGCAACAAGCTGCTTTGCAATTAATGTATAATGTTATATTTTCATATTATATAATCAGAAGTTTGGTATTAATTTTGTCAGTTATTTCTATATTGTACTCTTTAGGCTGGCTGCTGCCATGTCCCAATAAATAGACGCATATTTCTTTTCCTTGGAGAACTTTGGAGAACACAATGTTATAAACCTGAGTAACTGGGAAGAGAAGAGCAAGCTTTTTTTTTTATTACTAAGCTCACATTTATGGAAAACACACAGGAAATAAGTTATTTTTGTTTTAAAAAAACAAAAAAATTTTTCCTTCTTTCAGTAGTCTTCTTTCAGCTAAAACAGAGAACACGGAGCTTGAAAATTCTAAGACCAATCGATTTTTTTTTAAATTTGGTTAAAGTCTCCAAACTTTTGAGACTTAACATATCCTGAAGAAGCAAAGGAAGGAATGATCCTGACATTCTTTCTCAGTTTAGATGCCTTTAATTGTCTTTCCTGCCTCTACCTGTCATGTTTTGAGTTTGTCCTGTTTTCAGAACGGCTTTTTATGTTTTTGGATACTATTCACCTACCAGTTCTATTTTTAATGTGCTAAACCACACAGACAATGACTGCATGCCATTTCTCCAATTCCCATAACCCAGTGAATTCCAGAACTGCAGACCACAACCTTGATTAGAATCCTAACAAGAAACAGCAACACCACCCCCTCCTATTACAGAATTGYATTTAAAGAGAAGTTTCATGATGCAGAGCTCACAATAAAAACATAGGCAAGAGCTGTCAGTGTCAACATCAGTCCCATTAAAATGGTGTGCATATTACTGATGATAATATGATTGTGATATAATTAGGACACTGCATAGGATTTAGTAGTAGTAGTAGTATGCCATCTGCTTTGCTAATCAAAATCAGTGCTCCACTGTGAAAGGCAGACTTCACCCTAAGAGTTTACAATCTAAACAGTAAAGAAATTGAGATGCAAGCACTTAATTTCTTCCACGCTTTTTGTTTGAAGTTATTTCACTGTCTCGGTGGACTACACGCAGTACTTTCAAGTACATCATGCTGTATCAGAGGTTCATTCATACAAGCAACCTTAACCTGCTCCTAAAAGCACTGAATACATCCTTGACATGTCTTTATCTTAAAAAAAAAAAAAAAAAAAAAAAGAGAAAAGGATGGTGTTCTAACAGTGCAGCTTGTGTATTTGTTACTAGGGAAACAAACAGCAAAGGGAAAGAAACCCTCAGTGTCCCTGTCATTTGGATCTTTCAGTGGAGAAGCAGAGCTTGTGTTAAAACAATGGAAACATTGTTCAGCTTTCGGAATCCTTTGCTGTCCTTGCTGAATGACAGACACTTCTTTCTCCCCCTTGTCCATCTTGTCATCTCTGAAAAGAAGAGTCACTTCTATATTCAGGATTGGACTGCTGGTTATTTTTTTATTCCTCATGTAGAGTTTAATTTGTGTTTCTGTATAACCTGGTCAGTTCCTAACACCTTAAACCAAGATCACAGCATGTGTCTCAAGCTAAACAGAAGAAAGAAACCCGATGTTGCATTCACGTCTGTAGAAAAGCATATAGAGCAGCACTAGTAATTCCAAGTTTGCACTTCTTTGAGTTGGTACTGAATCAGAGCATCAGCAAGACTTTAGAGAATGCAAAAGGTACTGCAGCATTTGCTGCATTTCCACACCGGGACCTGTGCAGCTATGATCCCTGAAGCGGACTGTGCACATATGGTATCATTGCCTTCGAGGTTCAGGGTTGTGTATTGTGGTGGGAGCTTTGCCACCAGTTTCAGTGAACCAGTGAGGTGTCAGTCATGACTGCATGGGTTGGGAGGACTACCTGCAGAGATCAATGTTGGTTTTACCCTTTCTGCTCATTGTTTAATATTCCTTGTTCCTAATCCTCAAAAAGAGGATAAAAGTTGGAACTGTGGTAAACATACTGTGGTACAATACTTCGAACCTGTAAAATACAATGTAAGTATTAACTTATTAAAAGGTCAAAGCAATCTAAAGCATACATACAGGAGTATTTTTATAGGTAACTGTATGGCAGCTGCGTAAATAGGGTATAGGGTCAGCCATACCAGACAGCAACAGCCATCCACCTAGTCAGGTATCTTCTGACTAGATAAAGAAGAACGGACTAAGAAGTCTACCTTGTTAATGGAGAGTAGTAACAGGCCCCTCAAAATGAAGTAAAAGAAACAGCTTGTTAAAAATTTGCAAAAGCGCTTTATGGGATATTTTTAACTTTTAACAGGCTGGAGCTGTTTTTCAAGAAGCATCTCAAGATTTATGTACTCTCTGCACTGTATCAGTTTTAATGTAATTTCTATGCTAAACTATGCTACATCCCTGCCTCTCTCTCTGTTCCAATTATTATCGTGTTGTACATCTTTATCACACGCCTCATCTAACTCATCTGTGGGAACTGGATTAGGAAGCTTGATTTGGTGCACTCTGAAGTGTAGCTAAGTCAGTCAAAAGGATTATCACCTTTCTCCTTTTTACAAGACTACAGCTACCAGCACTGGAGCTAGACAGATGATGGAAAAATTGCAATAAAAGCCCTACTGGAAATACTCTCACAGATGTTTGTTTCCTGCTGTTTCACCAAAACATATTTCTTCTTCATTGTGCAAGCGTGACTTTTTTGTACTATTCTTCAAAAAAGGCCATTTATTTGCCATTAAGAAGGAAGAAGCATATGACAAAAAATGTATAAACATGTGAATTATATTAAAAAATGGATAGGCAGAATAAAATCAACTAGCACATGGTTTATTGATTATAGCCACTAGCTGAATTGTAATGGATTCTATTTCTCTAATATTCTGCAAAGTACCAAGGCCCCTTGGGTAAAAAAACCACTTGGATAAAGATTTCAAAAACAAAAATATGTCAGTACTGACAAGAAAAGGAGACGAAGAAAATTTTATTGATGCTGCATTTATGGAGCATGACAAAAGAGCTCTGCCTTGGGGTACAAAGTATAAATGACAGCTTCGTCACAGGCTTCGTCAGTTTGTATCTCTATACTCTTTGCCTGTGGAAATAGAAGAGTACAGCCAAAATAAACTAGGGGCTAGCATTTATTTACTTTTTTAAGGAAAACATGATCATTGCCAACAGACCTCAGATGCTTCGGAAACTACTTGTATGAGTTGTATTTTGGTTTCCTTAATCTTCAAAATTGTTCTTTTACACCTTAAAACCTGTGTATTTTTTTCTTTATAAGCAATGAGCTCTTCCCAAAACTCCTTTTCCAGAAACAAGTGCTCTGACCTATCCTACTTATCTCCCCATCTCCAACTAGGCTTTTTTTCTYAATGTTTTTTCTACAGCACTGAACTTTTAACAGTCCCGTGTCATCTTCCAGGGTTTCACCTACTTTCAGCAGAAACGTGGAAGACAAAATACTCCCGGGCGAGAAAAAACAAGTCTGAGCAATCCTACATTTCTTATTACAGTGCCTTCACATGAAAAGCCCTCTGAAAATACCCCCGGATGAAACCGTAACCGAGCCGGCTGCTTCGGCTCAGAATTTACCTCGTGTTCGTTGTACTCCCCCACCCCTCGGCTCTCGCCCGGCCTCCTCGCCGCCACAGAGGTAGGCCCCGCCGTACCTCAGCGGGGGCCGGGCGGGCGACAGCCCTCAGCGCGCGACCGCGCCGCTTCCCGCCTCGCACCATCGCGCGGCCGAGGCGGGGGGGGGGCGGAACAGGGAGGGCGGAGGGCGCTCGCTGCACGCGCCCGGGACCCCACGCCCGCCTGCCTCGCTATGCGCACAACGT
>JASVER010000073.1:4535177-4801309 GCA_030449065.1 Oceanodroma leucorhoa | reverse complement strand
TTTTTTTTTTTTTTTTCTTTTGAGCCCAGAAAGAATGACGGAGGGGCTGATTTCTTACACGTTTTATTTCTCTGCTTGTGCGTGGTTCCAAGCCGCGGTGTGAAAATCCCCACGCAGACAGGGAGCTGCTTGCTGCTTTCCTTGCCGGTGCCCGGGGGGGGGAAGCTCATTCAGCGGAGCGGACCCCGCAGGCCGATTCGGTCCCTGCTCCGCCCGCGGGGCCGCCCCCCCCCCTCCCCCCCCGCCACGCTTATCGGGGTGTTTGTTTACACATCCGGGAGCCGTGCGGGGCGGGGCCGCCCCACCCACCCATTGGCCGCCCGGCGCCCCTCCCCGGTGACGTCACAGGGCGGGGCGGTGGGCCCGCGCCGTCCAGTCGCGGGGCGAGGTGCGGGCGGCGGGACGGGGCAGTTTAATTATTCCTCACCCTAAAACCAGCCTTTGGCTTTTGGYTCGTCCCTGGGAGCGCGTCGGGATGCGCGTGCTGCGAGGGGCCGTCCCCGCGGGCGGCCTGCTCGGTGGCCGTGCCGGGGCAAAGCCCCGTGTGCGCGGTGCCTGCAGCGCCGTGCTGCAGCCCTCGYGAGGAGGGCGGACACAGGGGTGCCGGCTGTGCGAGTGGGTGGCGAACACAGTTGGTGCTTCCAGAGGTTCCTGCTGGTTCTAGACTGGTAGGTGCAAATACAGGGTCTGGACAGCGATTTCCAAATGTTAGGCAGCAGCCTGTATGCTTGTTCTTGCACTTAATTTTGCAATTTCTTTCAAATTGCTTAGACCTTCAGGAAAYCTAGGTGTCATGTGCGTGACCAAAGCAGAGACTGTGCTGTTATCTAAGAATAAGAAAGAAATAGTTGCCTCAGGTTTTTACACAGCTTTCCACAGAATAATGAACAGCAGCCATGGAACCTGCTACTGCTCATAACTATCAGAGTGAAGTGAGACTGGGTTTATTCACCATTACTAGAGCAAGCCAAGAAACGGTTCAAGTTTTGAGTCTTGCCTTTAAGATCACAAAGCCACAACTTCTGTGGTTCTTAGGGTGTATATCAAACACTTCGGATTGCCTTCTTTTTGAAGAGAGCAGTATCAAACACAGTTTTGTCCAAAGAGCTTTGGAATTCTTTAATTTCTGTAGTTGAAGGACTCAGTATATTGAGTCTGAAAGAGTCCAGATTACCTTTACAAAATGTGAATTCAAAGAGCTTCTAGGAATGCCTTGAAAAAGATTTTCTTACGTTCCAACTTGCTGAACTTTTGTAAGCACTGAACTCATGTTTCAATGACTGATCTAACAGGTCTAATCCAAAGTCAGAACATCTTTGCTTGTGGTGCCTTTCATTCTGAAACCCTGGGATTTTTTTACCATTTCTGTGAACCTAAACAGGATCTGTATCTTTCTAACATTAAGGGTTCAAGCAGCGAATTCAAAGAGAACCTCACATTTAACTTCTAGGATTGTACTTCTCATGTCTTCTGTCTTTCTCTTATAATCTGTTACCTCTAATAAATGTGGCTTAATATCCAGCTGTTCTACAAAAGCAAGCTGTTTCTCCAAACACTGTAATCATTCTTTCCTTTGCAGTTATAATTAAATTATCTTGGGACAATAGGTATATAATATTTGTTTAAATGACTGTATTAGTTATTAAGTTCTGCTCTTCATGCTAACTGGGTTAATATTTCAAATGTATTAATGTATCCCTTATCAAATTTGTTTTCAGGGACTAACGAAAGTCCAATCATTCTGATGGGTAGATATGTGCTTTGGGTGGCAGCTTGTTCCCATTGTTGCTTTATGTTTTGGATTGCATGTGTTCTGCTACATGCCTTGTTTGTGGCTTATGTCTGCCTTTGCAATTCTTTGTGTAAGAAACTTTCTTGTAGTAAGTCCTTCAGTAGTTCTTGAGTCTTTTCTCCTGCTGCTATCATAAGCTTAAGATTAAAAAMCAAACAAACAAAACCCTTTAGATCTTGCTGTGGTTGTCTCTTGTGCTAGGCCTGCTGTACAGATTACTTTTTCAGGACCTCTTTTTGAAGCACAGTGACTGCTTCCTATAAACAATCTTCAATTTATGTGGCTTTCATTATCTGCTCTATTTGTATTACTAGTATCCTACTGCTATAAGGGTGGTTAACTGCACACAGTTTACAACTGTGATAAGTGTTCTGCACGCTCGTTTTAATAGCTSGATCAAGATACTGTAAATTCATTATATTGACTCTCATTTCTGTGTTTGTGCTATTGACCTACTCTGTCAAGTCACCTGATAGCTGATGACATAAGTGACTGTGCAGTGTTCATGTTTGGATTGCTCATTAGSTTGATGCATATAGCATGGTAACTGATGGCCTTTGACAGATCAGTAGATGTTGTTATGAATATTTAGAATCTGTAATTTTCAGGCAAACTTTAAAAAGGCTTGCTTTCCAGYATAGCAGGAAGGTCTGGCCTTCTCTGTTTATGCATATAATGTCTCTTAAAGGCACTCTGAGGATTAAGAATGCAATTGGGTATTCTATGTRGAATTTAGCATTTAGTATCTGACTGTGATTTTGGTAGCATCCATTAAGACAATTCTGGTAGAGTGAGGAAGTATCTAACTAACTTTGATCAGGACACTAGTCAGAAAGGCATAATTCTGCTGAGCTTGAAAGAGGAGGCGGCACAGATCCCTGAATAGGGTGACAGCATCTTACTTGGTATTTGACTTAAAGCCAGATGCAATACAGCAAGATTTTTTGCTGAATRCCAAACTGCAAATATCTGTTGTGTGTTTATTGTTGGACATAGCAAGTGTTTTCCAAGATCCCTTGTCACTTGCTATATTGGAACTGACTGCTGGAACTTCAGATAATTAACTTTCTCTAATCCCCTGCCTTTTTGCTGTAACTTTCTGCATGGATGTCTTAAAGAGTATACCAGGTATACTCTTTRTATATACACTTGTTGAAAATGCTTGTGTTTCATGGAGAATTGTTTGAATCTCCTCCTTTATTAGAAATGTGATGGAGTAGACACCAGTAGTGGAACAGAACTGCTTGTTGCTGTGTTGAATGGAACTTGAATTGAGCAGCTTCATAGAAGAAAGGGGCCTGTAGTGTAGCCAGGCATTTGCTCTAAATAACACTTCACTTTGTCTCTAGAATTGTTGAATAACAAGTTTATTCTGGCCTTGTTGTAAGCTGCTAATTGTTCTGCTCTTTTCACCTACAGGTTGTGACTGTTTCTCTTCTGTCATTTGTGTGGAAAGTGCCACACACACTCCAGAACAACAACGGCTTTTGCTTGCATATTCCAGTGTTTCTTTTGTCAGCGAGTTCAGCAAAGTTGTARTTCTTCGAGTGCCAGCCCTGAGCTGAGTGAGGAGCCACCAGCAGAGATGGTAAAAATGACAAAATCGAAAACGTTCCAGGCTTACCTGCCAAACTGTCATCGAACCTACAGCTGTATCCACTGCAGAGCCCACCTAGCCAATCACGATGAATTGATCTCCAAGGCAAGTGGTTTGTTTAGAGACCTCATTAATTATTTCTTAACCAAAATGATTATCACTGTATCACTGCTCCCAGTAGATAAGGGATGCAAATTGATGTGTACTTCAAAGTATCTTCCTTGGGTTCACTCTTGGGTCATACATGTTGTGTACAGAGGACTGGATATATTCTGGAAACTTTTGAATGCGACATAAAGGCTGATCTAATATATTCCCCATATTATCAAGCTCTATCTACTGTCAGGTARGTACTATTTGTGAGCTGTCATATCTGAAAAGTCTGCTAAGAAAAACTGTCAGAACAAAACATGGATCTCTGGGTAGGGAAATTATTCTGGATATGGTTATTCCAGATAATCTTTATCTGTGACTCTATTTGACTGAAGGTCACAAAACTGGCTGTTTCCAGAATATTCCACTGCTATTATGGAATCTGTAAACACATTTACTTCTTCTGTATACTAGTTCCTAAGGAATATGATTAGCCAGAGATGTTCAAAATAGTTGGACTGGCTAAACTTAAGCTTARAGGATGGGTGGATTCTTGAAACAGGCTAGGCCTGTCCTTCTTGCCTGTTGCTGGAAGAAACCAAGATTTGTGATGTATGAAATACGTAGGAAAACTTGAAGTTTGGGATAAGTATTTGACAGACTGGCTCATTCTTTGCTTTGAATAAGCTCTTGATGGATTTGCCATTAATGGTGTCCTGGAGAAAACACTTCAGTTGCTTTTCAAACCTCTTAATACAAATTGCTTTCTATATAACTATTTTGTCAAATAAAATTTTTAGTGGCAAACCCTTTATAACTAACTTTCTGTTGTTTCTGCCTGTTGGTGTGTTCAGCAGCACTAAGGTGATGCTGCTCGTGAGTGCTGAAGAGATGGGGGTGTTGAGAATGCTGCTACTTCTGAATTGAGGTTTTCTTTGGGTGAGGAGAAAGTATACCTGCTTGTTTATCCCTTAGAGGGTTATCCCGTAGTAAATAATGGGTTTTCCCCATACAGTTTTTCTTGTGTTACTAATCTTTTTGATCTTTGTTTGGATCTCAGGACAACTTTTTGACTCAAATAGTAAAATCGGTGACAGTTCTTGGCAGTGTCACTCATTGTGTGCTTATTTCTGCTCTGCCTTTAGTCTCTTCCCGTAAACAATTCTTTCTCTCAACTTAGTACATGTATTGAGGTGTGGAACTGCAAATGTGACACACTAAATGTGAAACAGTGAGCTAGCTACATATATAAAATTATGTGAAGAAATTAAGAGGGAGGACTTGTTTTACTTCTATAAAGCTGAAAAAAGTTTATAGTAATTTATAGTAATTGATCTTACTTTGTTTTAAGGTTAGCAAAACCAAGACAAATATTTAAATAGTAATGTGAATCCATTTGGGTTTCACTTGTTTCCATGTTGATTTCAGAATTTTAGYATAAGGGGTCTTTTTGGCAACACTGGATTCTAAATTACAAGCAATCACAGCTTCTTATTCACTACATGTTCTGGGCCAAAAACTAGTGGGAGGGGTTACATCTTTCCTGAACTTCAGGTTGTAGATGCCTATAGGAAGAATGAAACTTTGCTAGCTGTGTCTCTTGGGATGGATACATTCATTGAGAAAATCCAATCCAAGCACACATACTTAATAGGAAGCTCTTCTTTTAGTGGACTTAAATTTTTGCATGTGGGCTAAACTGCCACAGTTACCACATGAGCCAGTTGTTCTCCAAGGTCTTGGGGAGTTTTGGTCAGCAGAATATTCTGAATATGTTCTTAAGCAAATCATGTGTTCATATTAGAGCTTCATAAATAACATAAAAAAATCAAATTTTAAGTTCAAACAACATGGAGAACTCTTTAAAAAAAATCTATCTAGTAAATACTAATACTTTTAAGTTGTTTCTAATGSTGTTGGGAAGGGTATTAGATATGGATTCTGCTTTACTTCTGGCTTCCATAATTTTCAGTGAAGATACCTTACAAAAGTTTCTGTACTTGCAGGTTGACCATGTGCTTATTTGACAGCTGATCCATATTCTGTCAACTTAAGATTTCTTGACCATATTTTATTGTGTAAATCTGTGTGATAATGAGAAATACATTTAAATGAGGTGTATCTTGTATGTTTGTAAAATAAAAAAAACCCAAACATTTATCTATTGTACTTGTATTTGGAACATAGCTTTAAAAAAAACCATCCTCCTTTAAGCTTAATTTGTATATATTCCAACATTGGAGAGTTCTTCTGATGGAAACAACTGCAAAACAATATTAGATACGGTTGGATCATTAAAAATAAGTAGTGCTGTCCTGGGGAGTGGTGGGGGGAAATAAGACTTGATTTGTTTTAAATGAAAACACAGGTTTCCAGGTTAACCTGAAAAATAAAAACTGAAGAAATATCCTAGCCAACATGTGTAGACAGAACTGTAAGAGGACTAACAGATGAGTTTACTTCAGAACTGGTTTTCTACATGAATCTGTTTTCTGAAGTTCTCTTAAAGTGCTTTTATTGAGGCACATTATATGCAATGAACTTAGGTTAATGAGATTTTTTTTATTTATACTGTAACAATATCTAGAATCCTAGTTACTATAACTACCCAGCTGCAGCAAAAATACTTAAAATAATCTGAGTGTAGCAAATTGATTCTATACAATCTAAAGTTAACTAAGAACAGTGCAGTTCTRTGCTGTTTTGGATTTATTGATGGAGAATTGGACTGCTCAACCTGATTTCCYGCCCCACCTTACTTTGAAGGCCTAGTTAAAAGCCAAATCTCTATGTAACACTTGCTAAATACATTTTTTGGTTACAGATTGTCTCACTTTTTTCCACATGCTTACTGTACAATCTCATTCCAGAACCCTAGTGCCACAAATACTCTTCAGCAGATAAAGGCAAACAGTATTTGATACCTAGCTATAATTGCTTCATTTGGGTGTCCTCCCTGCCCYGCATTCCCTGAGTGTGTGGTGACTGTTGCTTTCTTTTTCTGTGTGGTCAGGGAAAAAGCCAAAATACGCSGTGCGCTCTTATTTTAAAGCAGCTACAGCTAGCTTTCTAATGTGCTTTGAGGTATAAGCATTTGCTATACCTGACACTATGATGTTTCCAACTTCAAGATGAAAAGATAAGCTATGATATGAAATGAGTGGTGTTTCTCTTAAATGTTGGTCTGTCATGGAAAAGCAAAGAGCACTGCATCTTTCTGTCAATCATCCCTTTGATTCTGGTCCTCAGAATGCCAGACTTCAATACAGATTTGCAGTTCTGCTTTTACCAATTGTCCGATAAGGATGGCAGTATACATGAATCACCTTTTCATTTTATTTCTGTTCTGTTAGAGCAGCAGGATCTCTTTCTTGCCTTAGAATTAATCATGAAGATCTTTTTTTCTTGTGCCCTTGCTGGTGATAAAATGGCAACCAAGAGTCTTGGCAATGACTTAGAAATTGGAATGCAGACTAATAAGACAGTATAAAAATGTGCTGCCTGCACAAGTGAAGTCATCATTATGTGTAGTTTTAGTTTTCTCTGCAACTATGAAAGGACTCAACTATGTAGCCTAGTGTTGAAATCAGCGTGGATGTTAGTGATTAGAGCATATATTTCTAGATATTTTCACTCTATAACCTTGTGTTTTCTGTGTCCGAGGRAGGAACTTGCGTCAAAGGGGGGAATGGGAAGAAGGCTGGTTGAGGAGTCCCAAACTAGGAGGTTGTCAGCAGTAGAGATGCTGATGAATAGTCTGTACAGCTGAACACATGCAAACATGTATGAGCAGTTGCYGTAATAATTTATAACTCAGTCATCTTGGGGAAAACACTGATTTAAAGGATACATAATAAGAGAACTAACAAACTGTAGATGACTTTTAATTCAAATAAGTGTAATTTTGAAGTGGTGTTAGGTACATCTTAGACACTACTGATTTGCATTGTTAACAAGTCTGTAAGTGCTGGGTTTTCTCTTTCTTTGGCGAAAACTTCAAAGTCAATGTTAAACATTTAAAAAAAAATACTGTTAGGAGTATACCAGTCTTCACTACATTGAGGGTCGTTCAGAGGACAGGGGAAGAACCTGCAGCTTTTTTATTTCTTTAAATAAGCAAATGGATATTTTTAGAATCATATCCTGCTATGACTACAGGCACAGAAGAGAAGTAACCTCTATCAGCAAGCAACCACAGGCCTTAATAAAGAGTAAGGCAAAAAACTGATGCCATAGGAGGCACTTGTTGGATTTAAAATGTTCAAATAGCACATAAGTGACCAAACAGTATATGTTAATAATAATAATAATAAATTAAAAAATCCCAACAATTTAAAAAAAATCACTTAAGTTTTGAGGGAAAACTTCTACRAGACTCTTTGAAGTCCAGGGGAGGTTGCCGCTTGTGTGGCCTGTAAAAAAAAAAAAAAAAAGGTTATATGTATGCTGCTCTTAAAGTGATTCTAAAATAAATTTTGTGAAAGGCTTAACTGAAAGAGCTTTCTTCTGATTTGTTTGTAAATGGTAGAGAATGTGCAGTGATTATTAGAAGTAGTTAATCTTATAGGAGGCAAATGTTGCTTGAAGAGTGAAGTTCCAAAGCACTTGAGAATGGCTTGTACCCACTAAGTTCCAGTRATTGTTTAGAAATTCAGTCAAGGTCCAACAAATTACGAAGAAATATAAATACCTAACAGAAATCTCGGAACCTAGTGGATATATTGCAAAGGATAATGCTTTGTTACTCAAGATTGACCTGCTTGAAAGACTGTTGAATCATCTTACAATGTGCCTTAATGCTGGGGATGGAGGAAAATCTGGATTACTTTGTATAGATGCCTGTATAAACATTGTCACTTTCTTCTGCCTTGTTCATTGCAAAGCATATCTGACCAGAGGGGGGAAAAGTCCTATGAAATCACAGGCAAGACTAGATGTGTCAATATTTTCAAGAACAAGTTCTGCATAAAGGTATATATATGTAACTGTCATTGATTTCACTGGGAAATCCTTGCACCTTATGGGTAAAAGAACAATCTTGGTGTGGTTAAATTTAGTTCTCCAAGGCATTCAGTATGTCTGCTGTTATATTATTGATGAGAAGGAAAAGTCTTCAGCTTAAATAGATGCCAAAACATTTTTAGCCTTGCTTAGCAATCTGTGGTTTTGTCCTCYGCTGTTTAACTGATGAGTTCAAGAGGAATTTTTTTAAGGGTTTATTGTCTTTAAGTAAATGTGCTGTTCTTAGCTTGATTCAATTTGGTAATCCCCCTTTGCTTATGATGTAAGGAATACTTGGAAAGATAGTTGGGCCTGTTGTATGCTCGAAGGCCATTTTTGTTCTGTCCTTAAAAAGTTGAGAATGGACCTAATTTCATAAATATTCTGGTGGTAATTCTTTTCCCTAAGACGCTTCCAGTTTTTGGGGTTCTGTTTTTTTCTCTTGGGAGAAGAATCTAGTTTTTGGAAGAGTAGCAATCTTTGGAAGACAGCCAAAAATAGATTTGAAGGCTTAAAGGAGCTGGAAAGTGTGCAGGGGAAGTGTTCTACTCTACGAGTGTTTTGACATTAATTATTTCTGAAATACATTCAAGATGCTGTATAACTCAAGATAGCTTGTCCTGCCTGACAAAGTCTTCACTTCGGGAAATATAATTTGGCAAATCTGCAGGCATGCAGTTTTGGAGGTGGAATTTCTAAGGTTATTCTCTACATATTGAACTTTATAACTTGCTTTATTAAAATCAGTAAATAACTGAATGAAAATGTACTTCCAAAACTCTTTAAAATACTTATCGTGGAGTCATCTAGAATTTGCCTAGAAGGCAGCTGAGCAGCATTATCTCTAGTTGTCTGCAGTATAAAGGAGTTGGATCTGAAATACCAAATGGAACAAATCTTTTTYCCCCCCCTGATAATTTTTTTCTGTAGCTTATATTGAATTCAATTTTCTGAATTTATTTTGCAAATTTTGAAGTGACAGGATATACTTACAGTTTCTGATGCATCTTACTGAGAAGGTAATTTCAGATGTCAGAGCTCCTGTGCATGTTTCTGGTTTACCTTAAGAATACTGCTCCTGAGARTGCTGTCTTCTGAATTACTGAGTAGTATTTCTTTGAATTGCATATTTGTTCAGAATACTAGTTCAGGTTGATCTATKTTAGCTTGTAAAGTGAACTCTAGCAAAGGAAATGAAATTCAAGAAAATTAAACCAAAAAAAACCTATGGACTTCTTTCATTTACATTCTTTAAAATTATTTTTCCGTGTTATGAGTAGCTTGCAAGCTGTGCTTAAGGAAGGTACTGTTAATGCCATTCTGACTTGCTTATAATAATGCCTGCCATACCTTTAATACATGCTAAGATGGCAGTTTCTCTGGATGTTTTCTGTGGAGCATGATCTCTAGCCACACAATCTAATCCATTCTGTGGGGAATAATTAATTACATAAGCTTTTTAGTAGCTTCCCTTCCCCCACCCATGCCCTTAGGTATGCCTTAGGGCAGTAAATACATATTCTGCTTAACTGATACTTCCTTTTCTCCTGTGTAAAACACCTAATCCTGGTGGTAGAGATAATGATGGGTTTAACTTAAAAGCATAGATCATATGTAATTCTGCAGTATGTACTAGTGTGTAAGTGAAACATAGTTTCTTTATTACAAAATATATTGATGATAGAGGTCTGTCAGATGATTTGAAAGATCATAAAACCAAACTATTGTTGCCGTTGTCCTTACTATGGTTCCTAAGCACAGTTAAACAGTTTTGCTTACACTATCAGACATGCTAGATACTTTCAACTGTGCTGAAACAAGWAGTAGTTATGGATCTTGTAGATCTTCCTGTAGGAATGGACAGCTAGTCAAAGATGTGGATTTTCTAGGGAAAAAGTTAACTCATAGATCAATGCAATATTATTAATTGAGGACCATGAGAAAGCAGACTTAAAGCAAGTTTGTTATAACTGCAAATATTAGTTGAACTGATAAATTGCCCAGCTTCTAAGTAAAAATCCTAGCTGATGCGAGTCATTATTGATGACAGTTGGTCACACTTGCCMCTATCTTCTAATTCCTCTCTACTGGGTAAGACACATATTTAAGACTCAGTTTTAATCGAATGTTCTGTTTTAGTTTGATTTATGTATAGTGCTTGCAATCTTGGAAGTGCTGAACAAATCTTGCAAAGTAGAAGTTTGCGTAGGTGATGTTTATTCTTCAGAAGAGCAGTTTGTCTGGAGACTGGTTTGAACAGTTATGCCTGTTAGTCCTTGACACTGCCATTTAAAATATTCTCTTCTCTTTAATTTCCTTTAAGGAGTTGACACACAAGGCATTTAACCTGTCAGTCTCTTAAAATTCATATCAGTATAACTGAATCATACAGTGCAGTGTGTGAGAAACTTGGTGCTGGTAAAAACAAATGTTTGTTCAGTATTAATTTTTCTTCTGGTTATGCAAAATACTCTGTTTATAGCCAAGTTACAAGCTTAGCAAGCAGTTCAAGTGCCAAAATGAGTTGTCCTCTTTTCATTTCTAGTAATAGGATGCATCATGAAGTAGAGCTCTGATAAKAAGTCTTTATTATACCTGTTAGTAGGTGGACACTACATGTAAATCAATATTCTGTGGTCAAGAGAATGCATATGTGACAGATGTATACCTTTTTGTGTTGTTTAAATACAGGGTTTTTTTGGGGGAAAAAAGTCTCCTCAGCTATTCATGTGAATAAGAAACTATGACTGCCAAACTCTGACAAGTTAAGAAATGCGTAAGAAAAATTAAAAGGCAYGGGAATTTAAAAATTAGTATCTTTACAGTGCTTTTACTTCAGTCAGTGTATAAGAGTTCCACATGGATGGATTGCAGACCATTAAATGCTCAATGACACATTGATGTTGTGGTTTGACACTGGTTTTAAAGGAAAATCTGAGTTGTCTAGACCCAAGTTYTGTATTCCAGAACACAGTGACACAAGTTGCCACATGTTGCTGTCATGTTATCTGTGAGTGATGTAAACATGGAGGAACTTGCTCTTCCCAGATGGACAAAGAAACAGTTGTTCTATGGCATGTAAATATATTTAGCCTCTAAACATGTATGTAGGTGAGAAAGATGAATCAGCCAGACTCAAATCTATGCTAACAGGAAGCTAGAGAAGGTGGGAATGGAGGAGCTTTTCATGGTCGGATATTTGTGAACAGATTTTCTTTCTAAAATGACTGTCCCAGGAAAAGGTTCAGTTTTGTGTTGCTTCTCCCTCCACTCTACCCTGATAATCCCAAAAACTAGAAGGTATTGAAGATGGCCATTTCTGAGGGGAAAAACACCTAGGAGATCACAGGATAGTTACGGCAACAAAGCAAAGGGTGCAAGAAAAGTCATCTTTAAAAATTCATCAGGAAAAAAGAACTAAAGGAGTATTTTCCAACCTGCGGTTTGTATTTCATTTGGCTGGAATTTTTTTCAGCTTATGAAACAGGGGAAGGGCTTTTTTTGCTATTCCTGGCATCCTGTTACTGCCCTCTGCTTCATTTTGAGAAATGTAGGGTCAAAGGAGAGCTTTTATTAGGTGATATTAAGTCAAGACTAAACATAAGCTTGGCAGAAATAATTGCACAAAGTAGTTCAAAAGATCTCCTGACTGTTGATTTGTTCTGGAGTCTTTTTCTTTCCCAGCTAGCTGGGGAACTTCAAGTATGGCATATAAGTAGTTTTAAAAGTGATTGTGTAGGACCAGACAAAAAAAAAACCCCACACTAATTTGTTTGCGATTGGCATGTGTAATTACATGTAAATAGAGAAACTAGGACATAATTAATTTAATAGGAGAGAGTATTTCTGGGTGCAGTTTGAAAAAAGATTTGTGATTCTAATTCATAACAGTTTTTAAAGCAAGGAAAAGTGGCTGCAACTTTAATTTCAGAATTTTTACAGTAGCTTAACCAAAAATAATGGTCATCATGGCTTTGAAAGTTTTTTCTTAATTTTGGGTATATGGAACTAGGAAGTTCTAGTTTAAGTTTACTTCTTAATGAATAAGAAGACCTTTAAAGTGTTTCCTTTGCTTTTTCTTAAATTTTGGGCTTGCACAACTGTAATTGTCTCTAAATTAATGTGTAGTTGACTCAGGCTAGTTCCTCATTTGGTAATGGGCAGTTTTTGAGAGTATATACACAAAGAGTTTTTTGTCTTCATCTGCAGTAAGTATCCTCTGCTTTGCTCTTGATTACGAGACACTGGCTCTAATTTAGAGAGCACTGCTTATTCTATAGAAACTACAGACTGGATGTTTCATACCATTCTGCCAGTTTCGTGATGCGTTTTTAGAGTATCTCAGGAGAACCGAGCTAGTGATGGGGTTTTTTTGTTTGTTTTAATGGTAGGTGTAAGGATAACTTTCTGGCAGAGCTGTTCAGACTCTGTACTCAACTGAGTCTCTCCTTTCAGGATCAGTCCTACCTGAAGTTTTAGCTTTCACTGTACTGCATTGCCTATCACTTTTTTTCCTTGCCTTGTGAAAAATAAGACTTGCATTCTGGATAATGGAGAGAGTACCTTTTCTGTTCTCTCTGCTATAGATGAAGAGAGATGGTCTGTGCCCAAAAATCTTCATTTAATAATTCTTTTAAATGGTTGCTAAAATAATACTAAAATATTAATGCTATTAACTGTTAAGTAGAACTACTCATCTTACGGTGAGATTTTATGAGTAGCTAAGGGCTGTATGTAACTACACTGCCACCATTGCTAYTTAGAGTAGTCCAGAGTCATGGATTTCTTTTAACATTCTTTGTTGCAGTATATAATCTGGCTAATGTTCATCAAAGTCTTATTTATATATATTTCCCTTTTACATAATTTTTTTTTTTTGCATACTGTTCTAAGTAGTTAAGATACAACAGTYATTGGTGGTGTGTTGCTAATCATTAGACTGGCAAAATATCTATTTTGGTGTTAAGTGACATCTAATTATGTAACTAAATTCATATCAGAAGAAGAATCTATTGCAGAAAGGTCCTTCTGCCTATGGTTCTATGCCTAATATTACTAAAACCATTCAAAAATTGTAAAGGTGAGATTTTTCCTTACAAAAACCTTCCATGTTGATCTAATGTATGTTTCAGAAAAGTTGGTCTTTGATCTTCAATACTAGAACTGCAAGGATTCTTAAAAACAATTGTACTTTCTCTTCAGCATGGATAAAATTGTTAATTTTCTTTGAAAGTAGGTTAGGGAAGTGGAATTCTGGAAAAAAGAAATTAAGACAATTTAGGKTTTTTTTATAAAATGGAATTCACTATGGAGGAGAGAAAAAAAACTCCAGCRTGATCCTGTTTGAATGGGAAATAATGGCTATGTCTAAATTATCAAGTAATTCAATACAGAAGGAACAAATCAAGAGATGAAAGCAGTGATGTGTCTTACATACGTTTTGAATGTTTTACCTATGGCTGGATCTAGTCTGCTCACAAGTTTTGCCAGGATGTTTGTAGCTCAAGGCTGTCTGATCATAGGTTCAGGCCTTTATATCTTCATTAGCATTTGTAGAGTGCACAGTAGAAGAGCTTCTGGTTTAGTTCGGTACAGAAGGAGCAAAGATGTAGTTCACAGGCACTGAATCTGCTCTGCAAGTCAAACCAACCCCCAGTAAGTGTGGTTGATTAGGGGTTTTACTTCAAAACTGTGCTACTGCTCTGAACTAAAACATTAATTTAGATCCAGCCAAGAGAGTCTAACAGTCATCTTCTGTCCACAATCTATCAAGAATGTGAGAGATTTGAAGGCATATGGCTGTGCTTAGGGATTTGATCATAACAGTTGTTTAATTAAAATAAAGCTGAGCTTATAAACTGATCAGATGCATATCCTGAATACAGTATGCTGGTTTTATGATTGGTCCAGAATTTTGCTGGTCTTACATCAAATGATGCAGTGAAATGGAAATAAACCATCTTTTGGGTGCAGTGGGAGAAGACAGAGGAGATGGAAATAATTCCCTTTGAGTTAAAAGCAGATTTTAATTAGCATGAAGGATGTCTAGGAAAATGAGAACTGATATCTTGCAGAGGGGTTGGAAAAAAGTATATTTTGTTTGCATTAYGGATGTCTTATTTTGAACAATAATACTTAACAACTTAAAGCTGTTGCTAACAATCTAATGTGGGTGAAAACTGCTGACTAGGCTTTCCTATAAAGAATTGGTATAAACTTTTAGCTTAAAGTAATTAATTTGAAATAGTTTGTCTGTATTATGTTTATATGCTTACTAACACACCCTTCTGGAACTATTTTTTTGTTTGATGGGATTTTTTGTGGGTTTTAACAAGCGCAATTTTTTTTATGCAGTCCTTCCAGGGAAGCCAGGGACGAGCCTACCTCTTTAATTCTGTGTAAGTATGGTCTTATGGTATGCACACTACCTACCAAGTGTGATTTTTTTTTTTTGTATGCTTCATAAGTGCAAAACAGTAGGAATTTGTGTAGCTGCACTTTGCCCTGTTCTTTTTAACATGGGCTTTGCTCACCAGCAACAGTTATTACAAAGCTAGTGAGCTGATTCATAAGTATCCCTATGCACATATTAGTTTATCTTGGGTTTTAAGTAATTCTGCTAATAGCTGAAAGTTTAGGGGAGGGTGTTAATGTGAAATTCCTTTTGTGTATGTGATGGTAACTGTCTTGAATAAGAGTTGCCATTCTGAGATATTCCGGAAATCAAAATATATTGCGTGACTGTAAATTTGCTTTAGATAACTCTGCTGTAGTCTAAAGAAGAATTTTCCAGTGTGATAGTTAGATACATTTACAGGTTAATGTTCCAGTAAACTTGGTACATCTTAAATGACCTTGAATATTGCAAATGTGCTAGAGGCAAAAGGTCTCTGTGATCTTATCAAGCCTAATATTTGCAACTTTAGGCATGTCCTACCCATGATATAAGGCTCTTTGAATTTGCTAATGGATGTATTTTAAGTTTCTAATACACAGGATTGCATTTTTGTCTTTATTTTTCAGCAGTTTATTGTGTTGCARCATTTTGGAAAAAAGAAATGCAGTTAAGTGTCTTGGTCTATTTTAGACCAGCATAATGGAACTAAAACTGCAAAGGATTTGATTGCAGATCCTTGAAATTCTTTTTATATGTAGTCGTTCAATTGTGACTTGGGACTTCTAGTATAATTGTAGTAGTAATAATCTGGTAATACAACAGCAAAAATGGCAAAATTTTGCTCTTGTATAACACTAAAAACTTCGTTTAGTCTTGTCTGATGTTTTCTGCAATAGACTCTTATTCATGGAAAAAGCTAGCTTGATGCAGTCCTTCATGGTGTGTTTTTATATTGCTGTTTGTTCATCATGGCTTAGGCTGCTGATCTGTAGCAAAGAAATATTTATGAGGCTTTTTTTCTTCCTGCTATTTGGAGTTGGTTCTAAATTAAGCTGCTGGTGCTGATTTACTGCTACAGACTTCCATTACAGAGGTCTCAAATTGTTTTTGAAGAAAAGCCTGAAACTGTAGAGGTGTCCAGTTACTGCTTAGTGTTCTGTTCTCYGAGTTTAACTATTTAGACTGTCTTTGTTGATGGGAGTAAGTGGGCATCAYCAGGTTTGCTGTTTAGACTAGCCACTTGAAAAACAAAAAACAAAACCTTTTTTCTTTCTGTCCTTCGGCTTAGTGTAACTTAGAGGAAGTTACTTTTACAGCATTGAGTAAGTTAGGCACTTCTTTGGAGAAAAGGTGGGTAACAGCTAAAAAAAACCCACTCTCGTGCAGTTAATGTAGAGTAATTTCTTTTTTTTTTTCCCAGGGTAAATGTGGGCTGTGGTCCAGCAGAGGAGCGAGTTCTTCTGACAGGTTTACATGCTGTAGCAGATATCTATTGTGAAAACTGTAAAACCACTCTTGGATGGAAATATGTAAGCAATATACTTAAGTCTTTGATAAATGTTTATATGTTGAAGCACAGATAATTTGAGTAGGCCATTGAGTAGCACCTATACTGATAGTTTAGGTGAGTTAGCTCTAGTGCTTTTGTATATATCAGACTCTAATGTAGTTTTGCTTCCTTACATCTGCTGGAATGTTGTAGATAATAACTTTACACTGGACTGCAAAACAAGCATGAGCTATAGGTGCTATTACAGCTATCTAATACTTCTGTAATATCTTTTTGCAAGATTACCGACCACATACACTAAACCGGATGGAAGAAATTGTCAGAGTGGGTCTTTAACTTCTYGGGTTGCAAAAGTTGGTTCATATAGCAAAAACACAAATTATGATAAATGGTACTGAGCATGTCTATACTGCTTGCAACTCATATGAACTTGATTCTGTTGTTTGAAATGTTATCTGTGCACTTGCACAGTTACCTGTAACATTTTGCAGCTGTGTTACAAGTTTGATGTTTTGAAAAAGTTAGATTTTTGGGTGTTGCATGTCAGATTTTCATTGATTCAATATAGCTTCAGATCTTATAGAAAGAAGTTGTCCTAATGCATTCCCTCTGATGATGAATATAGGAGAACTTTCAAAAAGGTTCCCCGTTCCCTCTTTTCATTGTTTCTGGGAATAAGGAAACTGAACACACATAACGTGCCAGTTCCTAAGCTTCAAAAAAAAAAAACATTAAAATTCCCTGAACAGTGAGAGAACATGGAAAATTCTAAAGCAAGATGTGTTGTGCAGTGGATCTGCTGATTCCGCTTATGAGAAGTTTACTCCTATTTCCTTCTTAACTCTCTTCATCCTCTTTCCYCCCTCTCACCCTTGATTTGGTGTAACCGATACGGGATGTTAACTGGAATGTCTCTTTGTATTTTTAATGCAAGTTTGATGTTTAAAACACTTGATTTCCCCAACTTAATTCAGTGTCTTGATTTGCCTTCTTTACAGGAACATGCTTTTGAGAGCAGTCAGAAATACAAAGAAGGAAAATTTATCATTGAACTTGCCCACATGATAAAAGACAATGGCTGGGAGTGAATCATAACCTTTTTCYTTCTGTTTGGACAATATTCTGTGGAACATGCTTTACAAAGACTAACGCAAAGTAAAGGAAGAGCTTGGCTAGAGTGGCCCTGAGAATATCACTGAACTCTGAAACCTCACAAATGAGTAGTGTAGTGTAAGTGGCTATTTCAGGCCATGTTTGCCTTTTCTCCTTGTGTAAGTTCCCTCTTTTTGTACGTGTATTATTGTGTGAACAGTTGTTTTGGAACATTTTGGATGACCTTTTTCTAAACTCTCTCAAACTAGAGAAACAGTTCACTAATTGAAAATGGATTTTACTGGTTAGCATCTATCTCTGACCTATGCCTTTAATGCTACCTTCTGCTGTGCATGCTTCTTGCCTAAACACCTACACTCCAGTCCTGTAGAAGTTCTATATCTGAGCAGTCCGAAAGAATGTATGGGATGGGGTGCTTTTTTATATGTAGCAATTTCTGATGTGTTTGGCAGTGAAGAGGATGCAGTATTGTAGTTATTAATTTCTTTTTTAAATTTGAGTGTACCACAACCTATGTACATCTTGTAGGTGAATTGGTTAAAGGTACAGTGCTCACTTTAAAAAATACTTCAATTGCACTGACTGAAGTTAGCAGGTCTCAAGTTGTTACGAAAGGTTATGCTAGAGGTTTGGTATCTTAATGAAATACCTTAGAAGGATTTTAAATCAATAATGCTACAGAATATGTTCATTTAAGACCAACATATTCCCTAAGGAGTTTGCTGGATGAGAAATTTATGAAACTATAGCTTGCAAGATTAAAAAGGCAGAAAAATATATGCATCTTCTATTTTGGAAAAAAAAGTCGGTGTATTAAAAAAAAAAGTTTTGGTACTGTACCTTTGCCAGTAACAGGGACTTGTGCATCAGTAAAGTTTTATGGCTGGTTCCATGTAACTGTATAGTCCAAATGCACTGGACAAAGAGGTTGATATCAAGGAAACTTGTTGAAGTATTCTGCTTCTGCTACATTTGAACAAAAATATTTATTTTTGTGAGAAATGGCCAGAGCCTATGACATGAAAATTAATATAGTACCTGTAGGAAAAGAGGGGTAATAAGGGAGAAGGGAAGTTTGACTCAGTTTTTCATAAAATAAAATAACAAGATAGTTTTTAAAACTTGGGGGTGGGGAAAGGGTTTCTTGGTTTGCTGGCTAAATCATCCCCAAGTACCTTTTTATAACAAAAATTTATATGAAACTCACCTTTTTTGTTCTTGCGCTGTTTCTTAAATGGAATGAGTTAATGAGAGAAACTTCTGGAAAGTGTATGCACAATATTAGCTGTTGGTATCTGTGCATGCAAATTCTGAGCAACTATGAAAGAAACGCTCTACCTAGATGTGCTAACTTTATTTTCAAATTAAATAGTCTCTGAAGACTTTTTGTATTTTAATCCTTTTAATGCTTGAGGACAAACTGTTTGGAAAAACCCTTTAACACTACATAATTTCTATAACTGAACAATATGGAAGCCTTGCAATACAAAATCATTTTCTCTCAATAACAATTCTAATATGGCACCTGCAAAACTAGTCATAGGTGCTGTTGCTGCTGTTACGTTTTTGGGAATCTCTGATAGGCTTTCTGAACTTTGCTGCACTTTAGAAATTTTGTCATACATGAAAAATTATGCCAATGGGTAGGGGCAATACAAATCTTTACAAACCAGCTTTCCGGTGTCTTTGTGGAGAAGARGAGAGAGAAGAGAGTTCGCCCATGTGTATGCATTCGCTATGGTGCAGGCTGGCTAAACTGCATTCAAGATGTTGTAGTGTTCTATACCTATGAATTAAAAACGTAAGAATTAGAGAAGTAGTTAAAGCTGTTGGGTTTCAGTCCAGAGACCTGATGTGGTACAGTCGTGTTCAGTCTGGATTTTGCGGCTTACACATTACTACTTCATGTTCATATCATCTGGCTTCAAAGTCTCCTTTTTAACAATGATGTCATTGATGCAAGATGGGCTTTGGTGTTGCCTGTCTCTTGATCTTTTTGACCTGGAATTCTTGGGATTTTGTTTTCCTCCATTGTAATGTATGTTGCCAACAAAGAAGGCACTAAAACTTCTGTCAGCAAAAAGTTTGTTGGCTTCAAAGTCCAGTTGCAATGTTGATACCTGTGAACACGCTTATGTGAGCTTATGTATCTTTGGGCTTTTCTTATTTCCGGGCTACAGACTTGTTGAAGCAGTACACTGGACTGAAGACAAAAGTAATGGCTGCTTTTCAGTAGAGAGTTGAAATTAAAGAAAATATGTAAAGTATTAAAGATTTTTCTCTCTAAAATTGGGGGTTTGGTTATCTCTTGTTAGTAAGTTAATGCTGTCTGTAACACAGTATGATTCTTACATAGAAATTCAACCTCTTTCTTCAGTGCATTATTTGTATTTCAAACTGGACATTTTCACCAAAACCTTAATTAACTTTGATGCCAAAGGTTGGGACTTCATCAAGTGCTTAGCACATAGAGCTTCAGACTACTGGCATAAAGAGTTAATGATCTGTATGTGATGTTTATGGCTTTTARGAGAACCAAACAAAGCAATATTCTTTTCGGTCTTTTAAGAGTGGATGCTTAGAAGGAGTAAAGAGTAGAGCTAGTACAGAATTGCTATTTCATGCTGCCATGTAACAATTTTTGAGGCTCATTCTATTGAGGGAATATGTGAATTTTCTTCCTGTGTTGCTTGGCAGCGTCAATGATTATTTTCTGCCCTTGTAAAGATGTAGAGAGGTCTTGTTACTGGTTTTGGTGAAAGTAGAATCCAGATAGCAATGGCTGCTGGCTGATGTGAAGAGGTCAGTCTGGTCACTGAACCCTCCAGCAGTCATTTGAAAGAAAAATAAACTTACTTGAAAAAAAAATTTTACTAAAGCATTTTCCCTCTAACCAATTTTTGTAATATATTAAAGATTATATTTAAAGTTTGTATGTGTTTGCTCTGGGCAAGTTTACTTCCCCTCCAACTTGAGCACTTTTGTTACTTGTACTGGTTATTTTTATTGTTGGTCTTAACATTTATTTTGTATTTTGTTTTTTATAAACTGTAACAAAAAGCTTTTGTGAACCTTTGTTTCTTGCTGGCTCTTTCTTGGACCAAATGAACTGACTATGAGCTGGCTTAGAAGAAATGTTCATTGGGATGCATAGGAATTTGCTAGCAAAAATGTACATGTATTGAAAGTTTTTTTTTTCTCTGAACCTCTAAAGCCATGCCTGTCCTAAAGTAATTAATCATAATTTGATGTGACTTTAGTAATCTGACCATACATTCTCTGTCTAGGTCCAAAATAATAATGACTGTAACAATGGTGTTCCAGGGTTGAGTCTGCCTCCAAACACTGGAGTTACTCTTTGGCTGGCCGCTCTAAGTATCTTTTTGACTAATRAAAGGTAATGCTGCCATCTATAAAAATTCTGTTAAGTTGCAAACTTGCTGTGAAACAAGCTGCAGAATTTGGTGAGGGATTGCTGACGCATCAACCTAACCACTCGTGCTGGATGCTTTCAGCAGTCTAGTAATCTCAATTTTATCTGCCAGTAAAAACAGCCAGAATATGAATTTCCCTCGTTCATTGTATGCTATACAATGACAAACTGTATTAATCATAGAATCATTAAGGTTGGAGAAGACCTTTAAGATAGAGTCCAACCGTCAACCCAGCACCCATGCCCACTAAACCATGAAGTTATAATTCCATCTTAATTTCCAACTAGCAAGGCCTAGTGTAACGGCCAGTGTGAGTGGTATGCCTTGCATTCTTGCAGTCTTTCACAATCCATGGGAGAGAAGGGGGAATACGGTTTATGACATTTCTTTGAATTAAAATCTGGCCTCAGAGGTTCTGACAAATGGTCATCTGTATTTCTTATTGGTGTATCAAGTTAGTGCAAGAGTTCATGAATGCTGTGTACCATTTCTGGTGGACTTACGTGTCCCTCTGAGTAATGCTTGTAGAGCTTTTTCTGCACGCTCATCTCAGCAGTCAGATTGCAACAAGTAGTGACCTACAGTCTCACAGACCAAATTTTGAACATCTCCATTCTTTGATAATGGCAATGAGTGGAAGAAGCTGTCAAATTACTGTTAAACTTTTTGGACACTTTATTGTACTTCATTGAGACTCATGTTAAGCCAACCAGCAGTATAAACACTGCAAAAGGAACAGACACTTCAGAGGTTTCTTCTTTTAAAAGGACTGTTACAAATGGTTTAAGGCCTAAAGCATGAGTCGTAAATGGCAGTTGAGTTGTGCCTCATTGTTTCTTAAACTCTTTACAATGCTTTCTTTTACAGGTGACATGGCTGTGTTGCTGTTTTGTCCTAGCAATACTGTACATCATTTGTTGTTTCACTATATTGTATCTACTTGAGGTATCACAATAAAAGCTTTCAATTGTTTTGTTGAGTTACTTGTTGGTTTTGTGCTAACTTTCTTGCTACTTAAATTCTCATTCTTTAGTCTCTTATAAGGCCAGAGAGAAAAGCTAGTGCTCTTAGTTGCTCACAAAAACTTCTAAATGTGGGTTGAATCTGATTTTTAAGTGGTTTTAAGACTGCCACTAAACATTTGTTTTTTCCTTTCACTAATCTTCCCAAAATGTAGAAAGGTATGTTGCTACTTTTAGAGCTTTTGTCCATTTTGAGCCAATCAAGGAACCTCTGCAAAGTGCTTTCAAAAAGAGAGTCAGTCTGTGCACACCCCAAAACTATCAGAGAAATTGTAGGAAGTGTGGGTGTGCTTTCTGTTGCGTTATCTTGGTCATCCGTAGACCAGAGGAGTACTCTCAGCACAGGCACTCAGTCTGTTATTTCTGCTTTGGTTGGGAGGAACTTCTGTAGTTCCTCTCATCAGTTTTAATGGTCTTCTCATGTGTTAGTGGGGTTAGTCTCCACTGTGAGTCAGTCACAAGGATGTGATGAAGACTGGTCTTCTCCATCGAAGAGCCCGGGTCATAGTGGGCTTCATATTGACTCAGATTTATTCCACCTGTGTATTTGCAGGAGGCACAGTGTGCTGTGTGTGTAACTCTGAAGGGCTCCCAACATTCAAATATTAACTTTTCCCTAAAGGTCATGTCAGTACCTCTCCAGCTGTCCCTAGCAGCAGGCACGAGAGTGGCTCTCAGATTCTCCAGTGGAAAACCTCTGTGCAAAACAGCAAGTTTGGATCAGAAGGGATGATTAAGCAGGAGAGAGATGATTTCTGTGATACGCTGGCTACTTTCCTACTGTTGCCCCAGTACATGGTTTGCTCCTTTACAGTGAGGGGACACTTGGCTCATGTTCAACCTGGCATCCACTGTAACCCCCAGGTCCTTTTCAGTTTGAAAATCCAGTCTATGGCATTCATTGATGGTTTAGTAAATCATTAGGCCAAGCAAAGGAATAGTTTCTCCTGAAGATTAATCTGAAGATGGTCATATTGATCTTAATGGTTGTGATTACAGGAGCAGAGGTAAACTGGGACTTTATTATGAAAGGCTTCATATTTGAAAGGCTTCATATTTGAAAGGCTTCATATTACTAATTTTTGAAAGATGGCAACCAATACCTCAGTTTAAATAAATCCCCAAAAAAGCTCTGCCTATTGACAGTAAAAATATCCTTTAAAATGTCTTAAAATTGTAGCAAGGGACTATTGCAGTSATTTAGTTTACTCTTCTATATATACAGGTATATGATTATCCTTAATCACATTAAACCATGTGAAATAAATAATTTTTAAGTGCTTTGCATCAGGCTTACTTGCTAGTACAAGATGTAGGTACATGCTAGGTAATATTAAAATGTTAATGAAATTTTCCTGGAAATTCTCCTAACTGCAAGGTAGGCTAAATTATGTCATTGTGATCATTTGGTTATTTTTAGCATGATAAACCAGTAGGGTACATAGAATTCAGATAGAAGACAGCAATTTTTTGCATTTGAACACTTTGAAGTAGGAAATTAGTAGGAAAGACTCATGTAGGATTTTGGGAGGAGTTTGGTTTTTATTTGGTTTAGTTGAATGTTCAATTACTAAACATTGGCAACAGTGCATCAAATATAACCCCTTTGGACTGCCTGAGGCTGAGAATGAAGTCATTCAGTGCAGGCTTATTCAGTGTCTCTTCAATAATCCATCATCTCACAAAGGGATGGGGATGCTCTACATATGAGATCAAACATAATAWTTTCATCTTGAGAAAAATGGAAGATAGCCTGCTACCCCTTCTTTTTATTCATGTGCTTATAAGCTGTCATCTCAGATAGACTCCTTTTTTTCTTTCTAACCTTTTCTTGGCTTTACTGTCTTAGGGCATGAAAAAAGGATCTTTCCAGGTCTGAAAAAAAATTTAAGAATAAAAATGGCATTTTGAGATATGTATTCATTGAATAAAACCCTAATTTTTGACATGGATATAATCAAAGTAATAAAGATGCAAATAACACAGAAATATCTTCATATTCAATATGTTCATAGTAACATCCCATTAAGTTTTGGTGTAGGAAAGGGACTGTAAAAACACCAACTGTCAGCAATTGGATTACCAGAATAATTTTAGAAATGTGAATTCCAGTGTTGCATCTTACCAGCTGGAAAATACCTGGAGGATTTCTACTTCCAGATAGACAGAGATGGGCAGATGCCTCATCTAGAAGTTGGGAACCTTCCATTAGATGTCTTTTTGCCCCTGTTAAATTTAAATAACTGGGCAGCGGTCTCGGTTGAGGGTTCTTCCCCCATGCATGAAACACCATAGCTGTAAGGTTAAGCTGTRGTGGGACAGCGGTAGGTCTCTATTTACAAAATCTAGTGAGCCTAAACAGGGAAACAGTCAGGACTAAAGCTTAGTTTAACCTCAGAAAAAGGGCTTCACTTAGGTGACTCTGCCCACGTGAGGTTTTCTTTCTGTTTTTGTCTCTTCCCCTGCACCCTCCCCTTGKCTCGGCCCCAGATGGGTCCAACCTGCGGAGCAGAGCCCAGCACCTGCGCTGCCCCTGGCACTCGCACCTCCGACAAGCAAAGCAGCTGTGGATTAACTGAGCCTGGACAAAGTCAGTCCCTGGCTGCGAAGCAGCTCTGCTGAGCCATGTAATTGATGAGCATAAACTGTTTCTCCTCTAGTAAAGGCTGAGCTAATCTGAGGGGTTTGCTCATTCATTTCTATAGTATTGCTGAATAGGATTCGAGCTGAGGCYGCTAACTGCAGGGCTGAGGATCTGAGATGCTCTGATACTGGTAGCAGTTTAATCTRTGCTTGTGTTATGTATAAACCTGAGTGCCCAAAGATTTTACTTAGTAAAGATCACTCTAGAAAGGAGACAATACAGGTTTTTCAGTATTTAATGAAATAATGGGCAGTTTTTGCATGGTCTGATTTCCGTATTTTAGTAGTAAATAGCATAGCTTAACTTCCCTTCTTGCCCAAATAGACTTTAGAGGTTTCTAGCTCAAGCAAAGGCAATGGCAGGAACAAACTAGCTCTTCATTCAAAATGGAGTTTGCATCCTGACATTAAAATATATACATGTATGCAAATTCCCTCACAGCATGGAACATCATGGCTCGCCCTTTACCTGCAAGAAGGGTTGCAAATGTTATTTAATCTTCAGAACACCTTTATGACATGATTAGCAATGATCATCTGCTTTATTTTGCACCAGACAAAAGTTAAGTTAATCTTACAAAATCATTTATGAGCAAAAGCCTCCAGTTTGGTACCTGGAGCAGATGAGGGTGCAGCAATGGTGTATGGGCGTCTGAAAAAATTTTCTTGCTCTTATGTTTCAAGTGTTGTAGAATTAAAACTTCAGTGAATTAAACAGCAGCCTGATTGCTACTGATTTTGCTAACCTTTCTACTCTGTGCATGTCTGTACAATATATATGTCAAAGCTGGTGGCCTTATTGCTAAGGCAGACTATTAAGGTCATATGAGATTACAACCAATAGCATCTTTGAGTTTGGCTACATCCATTTCTGATCACACATTGGATTTCTTCAAGTTTCTTTGTCCCTAGAAGCAAGAGCTCACCTGCACAGGCACCTTCAGTCCCTGTATGTTCAGGCTGAAAGCCCATTGTGTTGGTATGAGAACAGGGAAGGTATGTTACTGAATGTGGTAAAAGTTCTTTTTTTTTGAGCTTTGTGTTGAGTGGCATTAATGTTCAGCTGTGTTTGAATTGTGATTCAAGTTATTTGTCCATTTAAAAGTGAAATCAAATAAGCTTTATTCTGCAGGGAAGGTTATTTAAAGTGTTTTAATACTGAACCATATAAAAACCACTCTCACAGAGGTGCAACACTAAAAGTGAAAAAAAACCAAAACCCCACTGCAGGAGCTCTGTACATTCTCTGTGCAAACAAACTTTTTTCCAAAACTTTCTGTAAAAGCCCACTAGAAGTCAGGGATCTTGTGACAGGGAGCAGGGCTGCCAAGGGCGAGAGGAGCTTGTTTTGCAATTGGGCCCGGGGGGGATTACTGCATCTGGGAGCCAGGTTCCAGATGTAAAACACGTGCTTTTGAGGGCTGGGGGGCTTTCCTAAACAAATATATTTCCTAAACAAATATAAATAGATTCTTTGCCATGCGCAGGGGAAACCTGCTGATATTATCACAGTGAACCTTCGATCTGTTGATCTGGAGCTGCTGTACGCTGTGAAACCATTTTGAGAGGCTCGCGCTAAGTGCCATAAAGGCAGGGTCTGAAAGGTATGTAGGGCACTAGGACGGGAGGGGTGGGTGCCGGTCCCTGCAGTGCTGGGAGGGTGGCTCTGCCTCCTAGGAAAAAGCTGGATCTGTAAAAGAGGAGTCTCTTACAGCCTGCCTTGCAGAAAGAGTGCAAGTGCAAATCAATGGGAAAAGATGAAATTTTGTGACAATTTGCATCCCCCAAAAGCTATCCATCGCTGTGCCTTGTGTTAAATGGCAAATGAAACTGCTTTTTGTGCACCCTGCGGAGAAGGGAGAAGGATGTGCCCCGGCCCCAACACCCCACTCCCCGGCTAAGCATCGCCTGTGCTGGCGGTGAGGCAATGCCTCCGGCAGCTCACCGTGCTGGCACTGCGCTGCCCGAAGCCAGGCTCGGGTGGGAAACCACAGCTCTCCTAACAGCAGCTCTTTGGGGCAAGAGGCTGTTTCTGGCCATAATCTCCTCATAGGCCTGAATTAATCATCTGTTTCTGTGACAGTGTGCTCCCCCTGCCCCCGGCCTGACATTTTCCCGTAACCTTGCTCAAGCCATAACCACCTGTGGTGATCGTGATGGATGTGTCTGGTCGTGATGGATGCATCCAGCTCAAATGGATTCAGGGGGGACAGATAACACCACAATAGGCAATGTGTCCACCTAACCACAGTGCTGGTCAACGTCCAACTCAAGCCAAATTTGGAAGAAACTAACGTCTACAGTTGGTATTGACTATGAGTCAATCATCTTACCCCCATAACTAGTGGGCAGCCCAAGAGCCCTTTGGGTGCTCCTGCACGGCAGCGGGCTGCACGCCAGGAGCTCCCCTTGAGCAGGGACCCCTCTCAGGGTTGCTCCTCGAGGCTGAGAGATTCCCTGCCGCAACAGATTGTCGGTGACTAATAGCATGCTACACTTGGAAATCTTAGAGAAGTAATATAAATTTTGCCCATATAAAATCCTTTAGACATAAACCGTTGACCAAGTCTGGGACTAGGATTGGATCCAGCCGCACCTACACTCCTCTCTGAGAAGGAGCTTAGAAAGCAAGGGGGTCCTTTCTGAACCTCATGACTCAACGGGAGGGTCTCCCTGACACTTTTGTCTGACCCTGTCCTCTGTGCAGTACATAATCTAGTGTACCTTGCCATCGAATCTTGTTAACTCACTGTCGCATTTACTTTCAAACTTTGTTAAATCGCTGCCTTACATCAATAAACATATTTCTACTTCTCAGGAGTGAAGTGCATCTCTTCCCTCTTGCTCCATCRGCGACAGTTTCCCAGTGATGGCCAAATAAGCACTGGCTGGCACGCTCCACTGCGTTACCTAGTATAACTGATAAGACTGTAAATCTGCTTCTGCTTGTCTACTTAAATTATCTTCCCTCCCTTTCTTCCTCTTTTACCTTCCTTCTTCCTCAATTCTCCACTTTTTTATGATTCCCATAGCAGTCCAAAGTCTGCAGCATTTTGCTTTTTGTTGTTCCTCTTCTTTCACATCAGAATGCATTACCCCAGGGGCAGCATTAACAATTTGTGGTCAGGCTCGAGGCTGATATTTTATGGTGTTTGATTCACTGCCGAATCAAACCGAGGGAGCCGCCGTGTTTCCACCCTGCCCCGGCTGGACGTGCACCCCCGCGCCGGGGAGCCGGCATGGCCAGTCCTCGAATCTCGAGGGCAGACGACAAGGTGCTGCTCTTTGCTACTTACCTATCGCTGCTTTACTGATTAAACACCTGCAGCAAGTCTGAGGCCTAAATACTGTTTCTGTGGCATGAAAATCAACAGAAAATGAGCATGTATGAACTGCAGCCCCATGGCCCTCCAGCGATGCTGTGCTTTATCGCCTCTGCTCCTCCTGCTCCCAGGCTGACAAAGCCAATGGATTTTGCTTCAGCAGCGATTTTTTCCCCTTTCCCCCGCTCTTCTATAATGAAAAATTTCTTGCAGCATAGGGGCTGGAGACACAAATTAATGCCCTTTAATTACCTACTCATAATACACAAAACCAAAAGGTTTTTCACATCATTCTTTCAGTGTTTACTGAAATAGAGACTTTGCTCCAGCAGACCTCTCCTTCACCGGCCAAAACTCACACTGAAGGTTAACAGCTCCCGAAGTTAATGATTATCTTTCCTTGTTTGCTCAGTGTTTCAGAGTTAAAACATGTAAATATGACTCCCCCGTGTAATTGCTGTGGTCAGCCAGCGACGAGCACTGCAGAAAACATAAACACGTCTATTAGCAGAGAGAAGTGTTACTCCCTTGCCTGGCCTCCCCCGGCTCCCAGAAGCGTCCACTCACCCAGAAAACAGCCAGCGCAGGACAACGCCGTCCCGCTCGGGCTGGCGATTACACAGAGCCTGCTATGAAAACCCCCTCTCAAAATAGCAATTTCTAGTCTCCCCCGAGGCTGTTTCAGGTTTCTAATCCAGCAAAACTGTCCGTACTGTAACACGCTGTGATTCCCAGGCCTTTATTAGAAACCCCTCTCGGTTACAGCATTTACTGGGTCAGGGGACTGATGGCAACGCTTGCCTGGGCAGAAATAGCTGCAAATATTTTGTGAGACAGATCTGAGATAGTGGTTGATGCCATGGCCTGGCTGCACCTTACCTGTGAGCGCTGGATGTTCCTAAAGGCGCGTTTGCGTAGAAATACAATACAACGCCAGCTCCTAATTTGGTATTTTCTGAGGATTGAAAGCAATCTCTGCCATTCTGGAGACAAATGCAATAGCTCGTCCTGTCCGATCGCTTTCAAATTACATAGAAATGGCCTGAACACATGCGACAGTCAAAGCTTTCTGGGCAGTTTCACAGGAGCAGAGGTTTTGCCCCCAAACCTTGGCTAAATTCCAGCTGGGGTAATTGCATCTGCCTCTCGCCCACCTTTCCCTGGGTGGTTCTGACTGTCTCGGAGGACCTGATGTGCTGCAGAGGTGGCATGACATGACTGATGTGGGTAGCTTGCAGGCAAGCATGTGATATTTGCAGTATTAATGGGGATCCCTCCGGCAAAAGGTGCTATATAAATGTAAACTCATCGCTCACAAAGCGAGTCAGCATCCTTGTGCATGGCTGTACACAAGCAGGAGGTATTAGTGAGGCAATGGGCTGTTAAATCTCCTCCTGCTACAGGAGCTTTAAGAGGCTCCCTGCATCCCAAGATGCTATTTAGATGTTGAGGCTCTGGTTGAAGAGCTACAGGCTCCCAAAGGGGCTCAGCTGGAGGATGCTGCAGGGACGGTGGGGCACTGTGACAGGGGGCTGTCCCGGTGCTCAGCACTGTCTTGGCTGCTCATGGGGGGATGCCGCAGCTGAGCCCCATCTGGGGCTTTACCTTGGTGGTTCCYGGTCCGTACGGCTGTGCCGTGCAGCCCGGTATCCCTGCCCAGCTGGGAGAGGCTTTCCCTGCCCCAGGGCTTGTCATCCCGCTTGCATGTCCCGCTCTGCAAGGCCGTTTTAAGCGTAACCACCACCAGTCGTGGGTTTGCAGGAACCGATAGGAAGGTTTAAAGGCACCATGCGCTGAGAGCATGGTGGTGAGCAGCCGCGTGCTGCACCGAGACATCTCCCTAACACCAAACCCAGGAGGGGCAAAAAAGTTTAATAAAACCTGGGAAATGAGTTGAGATGTGCGAAAGCTCCGGATAACTGAGCACTGCTAACGTCGTTGGGATGTGCACAACCGTGCRCCTCTCCAGGGAAAGCCCCCGCCGCCTCCCAGCCTCCTCCCCTCGCCGTCCCCAAGCGCAGCCGTGCACGCTGCAGCAGCCCGTCTGCAACGCACGTTCATGGGGAAGACGATAAATACAACATGTTTTGTTTTCTTTATTTAACATGTTCCTCCCGAGAGGCTCCAAGGTCTTGAACTCAGGGTTTCACTGAGCTTGCTGTTTATCTGCCTGGGCCTATGTGYGCATGCGCGTGCTCGGGGGGAACTGCTTTGGTGGCAGCGGTTTCCTCCCCGGCAAGGCGAGCTCCCGGGGGCCGAGGGGTCCGGAGCAGCCCCGTCCTGCAGCTGACGGCCTGTCAGCAAAGCCTGCAGCAGCCTCTGCACCCCGACAGCCCTCAGCCAGCGCCCGACTGCACCCACATCGTGACCAGCTCGGCTGGCCTCCCCCAGGGTTTTGCTTTCACGTTGCGCTGTTGACACTCATCCATATATTTTAGCCTCATTTTGCTGTTCCCTTTTTCCCCATCCCTCTCTCCTTATTAACATCGTTTAGCCAATGCTCGGGAAGTCTCCCACACCCCGTGAAGCCCAGAGCCCCTGTTGCTTCCCCATGCTCTCCCCTTCGCATCTGGCTGGCTCTGTGCCCCATCTCCCAATGGTGACCTGTGCCCTGTCCTGTCCCAAAGCCTGTCCAGCTCTGGACTGCACCCAGGAGCAGTGCAAGGGAAAAAAAATGTTATCCGAAGRTTAACGCAGGGCCCTGAGCAGGGCAGGTGTGGGGCTGGCATCATGCTTTTGCCCCACACCATGGGTCCTGCTGGCTGGATTTCTGCGTAGCGTAGCCAAAATGAGAGCCCCCACCTCTCTCAGGCGCCCACCCCTGTCCTGAGAAGACCCCACGKGGGCGTGGGGCCGGCATGACCCCGGTGCTGGATGCTGCCGGCACGGGGCAGTGACTCATTTTGCTGCTCAGGGCTCTGGGTGTGGATGTCTCACTSGGTTCTCGCCTTGGCAGCAGCAGCTTTGCCTGACCAAGGGGTTTTGCTCCCTGCCCAGCACGGCACGGGGTGGCCAGCGCTCATGGTCCTTGCCTGCTGTGCAGCGTCTGATCACATCGGGCCACAAACTTGCAGCAAAACTACCTGCCCCATCCCTTGGTTTCCTAGAAATCCAGTGGCCGGCTTGGCAAACAGAAACCCAGTCCACAGGGTTTGTTAAATCAACACAGCAGGGACCATTACGCGGAGGTYTGCATGACGAAGCGTTTGCAGCTGTGCCAGAGGGTGGGGGGTGTTTTTTAATCTTTGTTTTTTTCCATTTGAGCTATAGAGGCAAAGCAGCCCTTCGAAACGGCACAGAGGGACGCAGCCTGCGAGCACAAGCGGGCAAATCAGGTGTCTGAGCTGCGTTCGGCTGCTGGAGCCCCGAGCCCCCGAGGTTGCCCTGCCTGCGGCCGGCAGCGTTTGGGCACAGTCCCGGGTGCGGGGCAGGCTGCCGGGCGGCCCCGGGGCGGCAGGCGGAGGCGTTGGGAGCTCCTGCTGGAAACCAGCCCCAGCCCMGGGAAGCAAGGTGCTGGGTGCTGCGCTGGGGCCGTTAGATGCTCAGGCTAGCGGCCTTGGAAGAAAAATTATTTCAGTGCGATGAACATAACCTGAGATGAGGCTGCAGCAATGGGTCGTCCTTCTCGGGGGGGTGGGAGCCCCCAGAGCCCTTCTCCAGCCCTGACCGCACCCCTGACCACGCAGCAACGCCGCCCCTTGCCATTGCTTTCCTTTGCATCTCTTGGCTTTTCTTTTCTCTTTGCCCTTTTTTTCCTCTCTTGGCTCTTTTTTCTTTTTCCCTTTTTCCTTTTTTCCTTTTTTTCTTTTTCCCCTTTCCTCTCCTCTCCTTGCCTCTTTCTCCCTTTCTGCTGTGCCACAATCAGACAAAGCCTGTCAGCCAGGAGCAGTTACTGGCTTTGTGAGCCACCGGTGTGCAGCAATACCATGGCCTGACTTTGCTGGCGGGGACAAGTCCCCTTCCTGGGGGCAAGGAGCAGCTCTGGTGCCTGAGGCTGCCTCGGAGAGAGCCTGGCCSGTTCAAGGTGCAACATCCGAGCCCTCTGACCGTACGAGCTGTTGTTCTGGCGCCTGTTAGGGAGCATTAACACGCTGCGGTTTTGCCACTCAAAAATCCCAAGACTTGTAACAGGAGCTGGGGCTTTACCCAACACCGTCGGTGTGAAGGGCTTCATGGAAACTTCTCTGGTTTCTGTGGATGTCAGCTCTGAAAACCAAGCTTATCTCCTCTGAGCCATGCAGTGTGTCCCTAATTTGAATTATGTGTGAGAGGTGAGGGCAGCAGACGGGCTGTGCGAGCATCCCCAGCTTTCACATCAGGAGTCGGTGAAAGCTGCCCCAGGGCTGGCCCAGCCRGGCTTCCTGGGCACCGGCAGCCAGCAGCAATACTGGTAGAGCTGGTGGTTACCGCTTTTCCCCCATTTTTTCCCAATTTCCCCTCTTTTTCCCATTTTTACATGAAGCCGAGCTGCACAAATGTTTGATCCCCTGAGGTGCTGGACCGAGAAGCGAAAGTGGGTGCTGTCCTCCTGGGGGAATCTCCCTGCGGTTGGCACCRTCCGACTCCAACGCTGCCTAAAACCCGGCTGAAAATGTCTGTGCCTGGACTGTCTGCAGCGCTGCCAGGGTGCGGGGCAGGGACCTGCCTGTATGTGGGCAGGTTACGGGACGGACACTGAAGCCACCTGATGGGCATGGACATGGCCCTGAGGACCGTCCCCTCTGCGCCCCATCGCTCAGCACCCTGCCACCGCCCCGGACGACGTCTCCTTGGTACGAGCTCTGAGTGGCATCTGGTTTGGCTTCGCTGTTGCTCCCCGTGGCCTTGTTGCACTACAGGCTTGATTTTAATGGAAGATGAAAGCGCGGCAGGGACGCGGAGGTGGCGGAGCCAGCCCCGTGCTGAATGAAGCTCAGGCTGGYGCTGATTCCTTGACAGAGCGAGCAGCCCTGCCGCTGCGAGCGGGGCGCTTCCGAGCCCTCACTGTTGGTAAAAACACACACACACACGCTAAAAAAAAAAAAAAAATCAGGCCAAGCTCTAGCAACGTGTAACTTGTCTTGTTATAGATTAACTGCTGCAATACACCCTAGGCACTTCGCTGAACTGGCCATTTAACCTACTCTTCTGATGTGCCTTTTTTTTAAGACAGGCGCACTACAGATTGCCATCCATGCTTTTATGGGGAGGTCACAGACTGCAAAGATGTGCGCATCTCCAGGCAGGAGGCCGGGAGTCGGGGGGTCCACCTCTATGCACCCCAGCCCCAGGGCTGGGGGACACGGCCATGGCCGGGAGCCAAGACCCTTCATTTCAGTGCTGAGTAGAAATGCCGCGTATCGACTGATTAATTCTTCCCTGAGCATCTGCCGTCCCCTCGCAGGGGCAGCCGGAGCCTCTCTGCTCCCCCGCCGGGAGAGCCCTTTGCCGGGCGCAGCGGCRCTCAGCCGGGTGGTTTCCTTTCTGGAAAGGTTTCAGGTGCCGCCCGGAGCGCGAGAGGGTTTTGCTGACCCCGCAGCCTGTAATCTTACTCCTGGGCTCGAGACACCTCCCGAAGCCGTTCTTGGCCCCGTTCCCCGCTCCTCCGTCCCCAGGACAAGCTGTAATCGTCTCTTGGCAGGACAGCCCTGACCTGAGCGCTCCGGCTCCCAGCAGATTTCCCCAGCCTCGCTGAGTTTGCAGAAAAACCCAATGATTTATTCTTGACAGCTCAGCTGGGCAGAGAAAAAAACATGTTGCTTTTTATGTCTACTCTTAATTTTGKTTTTTTTTCATATAACAGAGGTTGCCAATAATAATACAGCAGGAACAGCTCCTGGCCCCATAACTGTCAGTTTTCTACCCTTTTCTGTAGCAAGTGCCAGCCTGGTTTCTTGCCAGCCCAATGTCTGCTGACAAAGTGTCCGGCAGCGATGCAGCCGGGGATTAGCGGTGGTGTGAGCGAGCCGTGCGCCCTCAGCCCCAGATGGGGATGGGGACGGCAGGTGACACCCAGCCCTTTGCTGCCATTTGCAGTCACTGGGAGGTGACAGCTGACCCCCCCCCCCAATAGCTGGTTATGGAAATACGGCCRGATGAAATGCAGAAAACAACACAGACAGATAGGGCTTATAGGCCAGTGCTTCAGGATGGGAATTTTCGGGGAATACTTTTATTCTGGAAATAAGACGATGGTTGCCAGCTTTTCTGGTCGCTCGGGATGAGGGTGTTGGCGGGGGGAGGCACCTACCGCACCCCTGCAAGGCCAGATCTGGGAAAAGCCCCGCTGCGACGGGCAGAGAAGGAGCTGTGAAAGTTTGACTCAGCCCTGGCGAGGTGGGGTTGGTTTGTGCTAACTGGTTTCCTTGTTTGCACTGGGTGTGGGGCTGGCGAGGGAGCCGGGCTCTGCCCCGATGGTCCCCACCCCACGGCCGATGCCGCCCAGCATCCCCACWGACCCGGCATGGATAAGCATGCTGTTTGCCTTATGGGGGGGGTATTAAAATGTGACCCTCCAGGTTATTCGCTATGTAAATATATAAATAATCAAAGCTGTAAAAGTTAACRTCTTCCCTGTGCCTCTGCCTGCCTCCTTGCAGAGCTCCGCAAGGTCTGTGACCATAAAGCACAGCCAAAGATGAGCTTATTCAGCTGAGGACCTAGGAATGATGGAGACCAAGAGACAGCCCAGGACTGGTGGAGATGGAGCAGGATGGAGAAAGCAGGATTATTGCCCGGGGCGAGGCTGGTATTGCCCAAGTTGCGGYAGGGAAAGGCCAGCACCCAACCATGCTCCTGCTAGCTGGGATGCCCGCAGGACCTGGACACGATGCCTCTGTCTCTGGGCAAGGAAAAGCCACATCCCTTTGACCATTGAAGCTCGGGGTTCCATTTGCTGCCAGCCCCTTTCCCCAGCAGCCCTGGCTCCCCCCTGCCCTCCCCGGGGGTGTCCACAGGGCTTGACCCCCCATTTCCGTGCCGTCCGGGGTGCCCGGTGGTGGGAGCGGCTGTGGGAGCGGGCTGACCCCAGCATCCCGGCGCTGGGACGGCCGAGCCTTCCTCCCCCCGCAAGCCCTGGGCTCCCTGCCACCTCCCCGCCGCGGCGCTGGCCCACAAACCCAGCTGCAAACCCGGGCTGTGCAACAGCTAAATACTGGGAAACTGGGTGGGTGCCAAGGACTTTGATCCCCAGCCATAAAAACCTCCTCCACAAACTGACTTCTCTTGCGAAATAACCTCCTGGGGGGCTGAGCTGACGCCTGCTGCCCCCGCTGCCTTTGCAGCCCCAGAAAAGGGGGTCTGGCTGGTAAGCGGTGGCATCACCCGCAGCCTCGTCCGCAGCCTCGTCCCGTAGAGGTGCTGTGCTGGTGCCGGGCAGATGCATGTTGCACCAAATACATGCATTTACCTTGGACTGCTCCCAGGCGCTGCTGCGCTCCTCCCCGGTACATCTGCACATACCAGCCGCGGCAAGGCCAGCTGAAAACCTTCCCAGTCGGGAAACACCAAGCAGAGGGGCACGTGCCCGGCGCGGCACCGAGCCCCTTCTTTGGGAGCTGCCCGGCAGGGCCGGGCAGGACAGGCAGCGCAGCCCACCCCGGCGCCGGGGCCGCGTTACCAGAAGTGGATGTTAGTGCCTGCCTTAAAAACCTTATGGAAGGTTGGTGTTTTTTTAATGGTTTTTGGGTTTAGGGTTCTTTTTCTTTTTTTTTTTCCCCGGGGGTGCTCAGCAGCCGCAGCCCACCCCGCCTTGGGGTGGGCGATGCTGAGCTGTTGGGTGGGAGCCCTGCACTGTGCTGGACGTGCAATATCAGCCTGGCTGGGTATGAAAGGGCCACAGGTGCCCTCCGTGAAAAAGCTCAATGGGCCACTGATGAACGATTACTTTTTCCCATTTTGTTATCTTTATTTTCACTCCAACACCATCCAGCATGCTGGCGGAGCTGGGCCTTTAATGTTAGTTAGAGGCAAAGATGGGAAACGAAGGGATTTTTTGCAAACKCCAGATTGCAGCTTGATCAAATCAAGGCAAAATGGGGTCTGCACTAACGTAGATGTGTAAAAAGACAGCAGAAGAGCATCTGGGGCTTCTCATACCAAGAAGCCTCCCACTGAGGCAAACACAAACCCTATCCCCAGTCCGAAACTCCGCCAGATCCTCAGAGAAGGTGATGGTCCCCCCCAAGCCGCTGCTGCAAACATCCCAGGTTGCCAGGTGGATATAGAAAGTGCAGGACCAAGACTCCTGCAGTCTCGGCCAGCCCTGCCGTGAGCTTTTATTTCTCCATTCTSTTGGTTAAACCCATATTTTCCCCGTTCTTGCTTGTCACTTTTATTAGCATTTCTGCTCCTTTATTTAWAACTGCAGCCTTGTCTCTCTCACACCCACGGACACACGTGTCAGCGAGACGCCTCTGCACCGGGGGCTGATCGTCCTGGGGATGTGCCTCAATCTGCCACCATGTCCCCGATTGGCCCCTGGAGCCAAGAAGTTTAGGGCATCAGTGCCATAAAGCCTTTAACATCACTCCAGTGTCACCTAGCCGTGGCTCCCCGAGCACGGCAATAACTCGGAGTGTTTTTCCACTCTGCCAAGTAACCCAGGTGACTTCCAGCATCCCCCTCCCCATCTCCCTGTGGTTGGGCTCCAGCATACGCACTCTCGGTCGTGCCTGGACTTTATGATTTTGTAACCTGGAGCCGCTCCCCTCCAGGGCGAGAGCTTCGCCCGCAGCACCCAGCTGGGTCCCCTGTGCTTTGGGAGCATCCGGCCACTGCGGCTCCTGGTGCTGGCTGGGACCGAGCGAAACTCGGTGCATTGGTGCCGAGTGGTGGAGCTCGCTGCGGGGCTGGGGCTGCCGCTGCCGGCCCCCGCGGTGCGACATCAGCTCGGTAGCGTGAGAGAGTTTTCTTTTTTTATTAGCGAGCGTGCTGAACTTTCCTGTACCCCCCACGAAGTTCCCAGGGATCGGGGTGAAATCAGGGTTTGGCTCCGCGTCGGCCCCTGCACAGTGCCTGGGAGAGACGGGCCCAGTTCTGGTCCCAGCGGAGGGGATGGAGGCGGCATCGCCAGCACGCCTTTGCCTTCCCGCCGCACCGACTGGGGCCGTGGCACCCACCAGCTCCACAGAGCTGAGCACGCACACGGCACCCGGCCCTTTCTCTGGAGAAGGGAATTCTTTTTAACCAAAAAAAAAAAAAAATCCCAACCCCAAACATGTTTTTAAGGACAAACAAAGATTAGAAATACTGTAAGTGGTGGAGACAAAGCACCAAAAATAGCATTCGAAGTTTCCTCTGTGCACTCTCCCTGCAGGCAGCCTGCACTATATTTGTCTTCACTTGCCATTTCTGCTGCAATCAATTTGCAACTGCCGCTGGCGAGGAACCCATCTATTAAAAGCTCGACTGAGATCTGTGGCGAAGATGTCTGTAATAAAAAAAATCTGGCCATTTGTTAAAAAAAAATAAATGGTGTCCTTCTCTGCAGATCCTCCTGGCCCCAACAAAATCCACTAAAATCGTCACTGGCTGCATTGTCCAGGCTCGGGAGCAGCCGTGGAAACCCAGTGCAGGTCTCCTTCCTCGTGGGGAGGGATTTGCTCTGCAGCCGCTCAGAGGCTTGGAAGCACTTGGTGTTTGCTGCATGTTGGTGCCTTATCATCTCTGCGATTTGCTGCAGGCCACCCTGGGGAGGTGGATTCCTCCAGGGTCAATTGCTTTTATCATAAAAACAGATGTTTTCTATCATCCCTTTCATCCCAGGATGAAAGCACAGATAGAAATCACGCGACTCCCCGCGCTGCCTTGGTGGGCCGTGCTGCCGGGCGCTCGCTCTCCCCCCAAAAGAAATGGGGTAGGAGGGACAGGGAAGGCAAACGGGAGCCCGGTGCGCTCTCTGCCTTTGCCTAAAAAATGGGCTGCCAAAAAAAATAACCCGACGGGGCTGTCCAGAGGCACGCACCCCTGCCCCCGGCTTTCTGCCCCAAAGCGTCACGGCCCGTGCTGCCACCTGCCTGGCTTCTGCCAGAGCCAGGCACCGGCGGGGGCCCGTCTGAGCCCCCTCCGCGCGAGGAAGGGACGCTGCGAGGGGCAGGAGGGTGACRGGGCCGTTTTGAGGAGGCTGAAGGCACGCCAAGCGAAACAGCGGCTGCGGGGGGATACAATTGCTGCCTATAAATAGCGCCGGGAAGCAAGCATTAGGGAGGGAAAAAAGCTATTCAAGCTAAAGGACAATGTTGGCACAAAAGCAAATAGATATAATTAGCCATTAATAAGTGAAGGCCAAAGATTAGAGAGAGTGTCTAATATCAGAAAAGTGAGAGCTCGGAAGGTTTTCTGGGGGGAAGGGTGGAGGAGACCTCGACCAGCGTTTAAAACAGGCTGTGGCTATTTTTTAAAAGCCATTAAGTTATGAGCTGTCAAATGCAGCCTGCTGTGATTGCAGATGAGCCTTTTTTTTCTGTGTAAAAGGGAAGATTTGGCCTCTCCATGACGTCAGAAACCACAGAGGGGCCTGGGAAGCTGCCCCGTGCACGGCCCCACGGGTACAACCGCTATCCCCACTGCTCCCTCCTGCCTTGGGCAGATCGATTGATCCCAGCCCTTCCTGGAGCCCTCTGTGCCCGCTCTGCCCTTCGCAGCCCCATCAGGGACCAAACCTGCCTGGGGAGATGCTTTAATCCTCCAAGCTTCCCAGCAATACTGGGAGTGGGGGGCAGGTGCTGGCCCCTTGCCGCAGGCATGCCCCAGCCCGGGGATGTGGGGCTTGGGAGGTCTTTTTCTCACCACGGTTAAGGCATCGTGCTGGCAGTGGCAGCTCTTGCCAGCCCGTCCCGCAGCGGCCAGCGAAGGGCTGCTGCAGCGGGCCACGTCCTGCAGAGCCAGGCCAAGGCCCTGCGTGGTCAGCAAGGCGTGWTGCCCCTGCACCCTCCCCATCTCCGGAAAATATCAAAGCAACCAGCCTGGAGCCGTGCATAGAAGAAAACCCCGCAGAGATGCAACCCCCTGGGCCAGCAACGCGGGGAGAGCCCCAGTGGAGGAAGCAGAGGGGTCCGGGAGAGGTGGTTGGTTTTCTTTCCTTTTTATGAAAGCAAACCTGGACAAACAAGTACATGAGGGACAAGCGACAGCGAGCACCGAGCTCGCTTGCCTCAGCCCCGCTGACCTTTAAACAGCAACTGGCGGGAGCAAAGTTGGCGCCGGCATTGCAGCAGCCCCAAGAATCTGCAAAACTCTTGCTCCCGCCCCGAGCAACAGACTCGTCACGCGCGAATGTGCCTTCCTGCGTGCCCTGTGGCACAGCCGTCGAGGCAGGCGGCTGGATGCCTGGGMCTGGCACCTGTAGGACACCCGCCTCGTGCCCATGTCAGCCCTCTGCCCCGGCGATGCCGGCCTTGGCTCCATGAGCCCCATCCCTGCACCGTCCCCTTGGGAAAGACCAGGATGGAGACCCACAGGGTGCCCCCGTGGGAACTCAAACACCCCCGGCCTTCGGGGCAGACCCACAGCTCAGCCGTTTGGGGATCGCTGGGAGCAGCCCCGGCAGTGCTTTRGCTGTACAAACCCCAGGGCAGCTCTGCTCACCCGGGATAAGAGCAAGAGCCCTGCGCAGGTGGGGRGCAGGCGGAGGGGCCCCGTTATCTGCTACAGTCACTGCAGGCTGCTGCGATAGCTTTGCTTTGCTAGCGGGGGAACTGCGGGATTAATTTTCTTTTAATCCGGCGCCTTTCTGGAAGACACATTTTAGCCAAGAAGACATTATTAGCTTGAGTGCAAATTGTACTGTCTGTGCTGTATGAGCAGGTGGGGTAGATAAAGCCRTGATCTCTCTGCCCTTGAAACCCTTTGACTTCACCGACTCCTGCAGCAGCGTTCTGCACCGTCCCTCGCGGGGCCGGCAGCACCTCGGCTGTCAAATGCTGGCATCCCCGTGCAGTCACAGAGCCCCATCCTGTCCCATCCCACACGGAACAGCTCCAGCATGTGTCCGGGCTGGGGGTGAGACCGGAGGGCTGCTCCTGCCTTGGGGCTCAACCAGCTCCCGCGGCAGGGGCTGGGGTGCAGGCAGTGGTGCAGGCAGCAGTGCAGGCAGCAGTGCAGGCAGCAGCGAGTGCCTGTGTGTCTATATGGGTATGGTGGTGACAGAGAGACGGTTCCTCCTCGGTTGCTATTTCCAGCGGATGAAGTCACTGGGCTGCAGCGCTTGAGCTCAGCGGAGGGTGAGTCAGTGCCGGCCTTGCCAAGGTGCCGCGCGCAGCCCCTGCGGCCCCCCGCCGCGAGCAGCCCGCCGTGCCCCACGCTAACGCGGCAGCGCTGCGATGCACGAGGGCCAAGTTCAGTGGGGCTCAGGCTTTGCAGCAAAGCGGAGTCGGGCCCCCAGCCCCACTGTGGCTTCGCTGCAGGATGCCCTCCGGGCTCAGCTCTGCCCCCACGGTCCCATTGCCACCAGCTCCAGGCAGCACCAAGGAGCTGCTTTTCAGAGGCACCTCAGCATTTGTCCCAAACGGCCACGTGTCCCTTCAGTGGGAACGTCCCTGTTGGGGCCATGGGGTGCCCCAGCCCACTGTCACAACGTGCTTTTGGCTTAAAAATCCCTGCGCACACTTTCACGCGCGCTCTCAGCTGCGAACAACCGTGCTGTGGCCATCGGCCCTAATGCAGCGCTGCAGGTTATCAGCTACCGCTGCCTCCCGCCGAAGGCATCCAGCCTGGGACACACACACTGCGGTCAGCCAGGACACTGCATGGCCACAACGGCTGCTCGCTGGGCACCAGCACCCACGGCTGGAGCTTCCCCAAACCCGCCTGGGCTTCCCAACGGATGCGCRGGAGGTGCGGGCTGTGGGAGCGGGGAAGGGACTGAGCTGCCACGGCGGCTTTCACACCAGCAGGCCTGATGCCACTGGGCACCTCTCCCCTCTCTGATCCACCCATCGAGCTCCTTTTGCTTTTTTAGAGGTGTTTTCTGCTGCAGGGTTTAAGGCCCGAGAAGCAAACCCACCGCTGGCTGTTCRTGCCAGATCAGTGAGCCAAAGCAGCGCATGGGATGGGTGGGGGGATGCTGGTCGCTGCAGGGCAGGGCAGGAGGGTGTGATGCCACCCCGTTGTTCCCCCCCAGCACCGCAGCCTGGTCGCAGCCTTGCACTGCAGTGGGGGTCCTAGTCCCTGTGGGTGACAGGTATGGGGACACCCGGGTCTGAGCCGATGGGGTTGGATGTTGCTGGAGTGCAGGTGGGTGTCCCGGAGCSGAGGGGCTGTGCTCCCCAAGCTGTAAGCACAGCCCCTCGGCTCCAGCCCCTTCCCCGCAGTCACAGCACAGGGCGGTTAAATCCTCTGCCATGGCCGCGATAACAAATTTGCTTCCCGAAGAAAGAGAGGAAGTGAGAAATCCCCGGCTGCGCTGTGCAGTGTAACCCGTTGCCGGCCGGGGCCCGCAGCTGCCCGCCTCCTTCCTGTGCAGTCTGATTTAGTTTGTTTGCCTTCTCCAAAGCAAAGAGTGTTGAAACTTGGGGGGGTGTTTGGCAAATCCCCTCCCTTGCTTATAAAAGCTGCTTCCTGGCGCAAGGTTTCCGGCATCCTGTTCCTTCCAAACACGGCTCCGAGGAGTGGCGGGGGGATCCCAGAAATACGTGATACTTATAACCCAGCGTCTGAGCGCTGGGTCTATCTGCCAGCTGCTCCCGCCGGCTGCAGGGTGGCCATGGCCGTGCCTGCGGCTCTGCCACCGGCCGAGGGGACTGACGCAGCCCGTGCCGGGGTCACCCCTGCCCAGTGGGGGCTGCAAGAGCCCTTCGCACCCCGCAGTGCTGTGCCCGTCCGGCTGTGTGCGCAGCRGCGCGGAGCCAGCGGCACTGAGCCTCTGGCACCCGTCGGCTCCAGCGCGCTCGGCCTCCCCCTTCCTTCGAAGGGCTGGGCCGTGACTTGGCTGCATTTAGCACTTCAGCCCTTCGCTGCTTTTGCTTAACCCCCGGTCGTGGTATGGGCACCTGCCACCCGCACGCAGGATTCGGGCGGCAGAGACCAGCCCTCGACGCGCCAGCGCAGGCAGTGTTAAACCAACACACTGCTGCTTTTGAACCAAACCCCCGTACTTCCCTGCAAGCCCATCCACATGCAACCACAAGACCTGCAGCTGCCCTAAACTATTTCTGTAGCTCTAAAGGCAACCTTTACCTCGCTGTCCTTAAAGCCTCGGTGCCAATTGCACAAACTGCATCAACTCGGAGCAGATCTCCCAGGCAGCCGCACTGCACGGCCATGCCGGACATGCCATTGCTCCTGCAGGTTTCCTACGGGACCACAGGCTTTTCCAAAGGGAATTGGGCASATAAACAGCAGCTTTTGCTGCTATTATTTCTGCTATTAATTCTGTTTTTCCTGCCTGGCGAGGGACACAAAGCCTTAGCACGCTCCCTTGGTTTCAACAAGACGGCCGTTGGTGCAGACCCCGTGCCAGGGCAGCGGGGACGCAGCTGCCCCAGAGCCACCGGYGAGCAGCTCACCCCGGGGGGACACCCAGCACCCACAGGAGCCCCGCCATGACCTGAGAAGTAGATTTTTGTAACTTTGCAGCCAGCCGAAGGGTGGTTGACCACCGCTCTTGAACAGRAGCTGCATCAAAGCCCAAACCATGGACATCGAGTCAAAGCCCAGGCGACCAAAAGGGCACAAATGCCCCTCATTGGGGCAGGGAAGCGGGTGCTCATCCTGCCTTCTCACCCTGAGGTCTCTAGGGCCAAGTCGGGTTGGAAAATGCAGAAACGGAGCTCAGCAGCCCCAGCAGAAGCTGCGGTCAGTAGGTCTGTATTGGAGCCAACACACAGGCATATGCCACGTGGCAGGTGCACATGGAGGCACTAAGGGTTGGGAAACCTCTCCAAAATACTGCCAGGAATTGGCCAGGAAAAGACCCAGAGAGCAGAATGGATCCCATCAGGTGTTTGGTTCCTGTCTGCGAGGTTCCCAAGGWCGCCTGTGCAAGGTGGAGGCACCGGCGTGGGCAGCTGCCTCGGGGCAGGGATGTGCCACCTCCGTGATGTGCCCCGTGAGATCCCCAAGCCTGCGAGGCAGGGAACGCCCTGGGAGGCAGCCCCGGCGCTTCTCTCACTCCTCTGCTTTAGCTCCACTGCCCGGTGGGTCTGGCAGCCACCTTAAGGGTCCGATACCTGCAACCCGCATGCTGGGCTCCAACGAGGCATCCTGGCACATCCAGCATCCAGCAGCCCTTCCTTCCCCCATCCCCGTCGTACCAACCAACGCAGGCTCCTCCAGGTTGTCTCTCTCCATTCGTCTCTGCCCGTTCATCTCTGCCCGGGCTCTGCTCCGCTTCTGGTACCAACGGCATCCCAACAGCGGCTGGTCCAGGGCCTGAACATCTTCCCTGTGCCCACTGGTCAGGCTCAAGAGGATACGACAGCCCTTTGCCTGGAGCTGTACCTGGTAGAGGTATGTTCTGTGTGGTTTTTAATTCACAGTAAGAAGTAGTAAATCGGAGTAAATTTAGCACAGATGGGAAGCGTGCCAAGCCATGCTGGACTGAATTCTGCACGTGCCTCTGCTCCACCCCATCGAGCCCCTCGCCCTTACGGCCAAGGGCAGCTTGGGCTCTGGGGAACACTCATTGCCTGGTCCCTATCTTGAAAGGAGCTGGAGGGAGAAGCAGGATTTTCTTGGAGACCTTGAAACAGAGTTTGACTACACACTACTCGCAATTCATGGCCCCACACGAGATGGGTACCAGTACAACCCACCACGTGATGCTGAAGCAGAGCAATTGCATGTATGAGCTCCTGCTTCCAGGAGAGTAGGCTGTAGCAATTCAAGCCAGTGGGGAACAGGCAAAATTAAACTGAACAACAATATTTTGGGCTTTTTTTCTTGGTAAATACGGAAACAGAGTTGCAGCTTTTTAGCTTGAAAACCCTTCAGTTAGTGCTGTTTCCCACACTGACAATACTGTGGTCCTTGAGGAGCCAGGCTGAATTCACGCCAGAAAAAGCAGAGGTGAAGAGCCGAGTCTCCTGCGAGCCCCACGTCTTTGTGCGGCTGTACGGAAAGCAGTGGTCACGGCTGCCAGCCCCACCGCACGCCACCGCCTTCTTGAGGATGTTTTGTGCTCRTGGTGTTTGCTGCTACAGTGCCAGATCTCAGGAAACGATGAATTTACTGGTCACCCAGTGCCTCTGCTTTTCAGCAAAATGAGTCAGGTAYGGAGCAATGCAAAGTAAAAGAGCGCTGGTGTTATTCTAGCCACGGCCAGACAAAAGCTATTTCAGCCTCTGGTTAAAATCCTACCTTTTTTCTCTAAGCGCATTTACTGGAAAAGTGTCAGAGACAAAGAATGTAAAAATGTGCTTACAAACAGCACAGCAGTTCCCAGGAGTGATTTTCTGTAGTAAGGCTGCACAATTCCTGCCTATCCCTCCGGCCACGGCAGGAGATGGTTTGGGTATTCCCTTAACACACCGTCCTTGCTGGAGAACCAAGCRGTGAAAGGGGCAGAAAAGGTTTCAGCAAAGCCTCCTTCCTCCCCTTTCGCGCCTCAGGTAGTGGAAACTCTGCAAGTCACCCAGCAAAGAGCCAGGTTTTTTAAAAATGAGGGTTACACCTTGCTGCTCTCTGGGCACCCACCCTGTGCCCCATCAGCATGGTTCACCATTTTCACTCATCTTTTAGAGAAGAGCTTATATGAYATTGTCCCTGTGGTTTTGTCAATTGGAAGAAAAGCTGAAGTTAAAAAATTGACCACGTATGCAAAAATACAGGTGTGGGAGGGAGCAGAGAGGTGGGAATTTAGAACAAAAATTTGCTGCAGGGTCTGGCTGCCTGAGCACCGACGTTTCTGCTGCCCTGCMGAGGCTCTGGGAACAAACCCCAGCCCGGCTGCTGGCTCAGCACACAGCCTCGGCCAAACGGCTCGACCTCCGCGCCCCACCGCAGCACCCTGGGGACGGGCCAGAGCCGGCGTCTCCCAGCCTGGGAGGTACCAACAGCAGCAGGGAGCACCAGCAGCACCAGCCTGAGAACTGGGTTCAGGTCAAGCGGTGAACGGAGGCTGAAGAGCTTCACCCCTGCTTAGAGCAAAACTAGAAGGGTTATGCTCAGCCCTTCCTACAAGCCAGGAAATTGCTCTTTCGCGTCTGATGTTACGGTGGGAAATTGTAATGAAACGGGCAGCGCAAARGCAGTGCTTGGAAGGGCAGCAGTCCCGTCTGCACTTTGCACGCCAGTGGTCCTTCGTGGACCGCAGTGAGCGCTGCCAAAAAGCTGGAGTAGAAAGGGAAAGCGGGTAGTTATCTCCGCAGCCTGCTGCTGCGAAAGGAAACTGTCCCTTATATCAATCTGTAACAAGGACTCTTGCTGAAATAGGAGTCCTTGCCACACCTCTGTTGCCTTCCTTGTAACCAAAAGCTCCTTTCTTTCATAATAATCTCCATTTTAATCTGGTACAAAAAAGCATTTTACTCTTACGGATTTCATTAAACTGCCTATTCCAGCTCCAGCAATACCGTGAATCTGACGTCTCAAAAGCATGCCGAAGCAGAAGTTAGGTAGAAGGGATCAATACCAATTTATCAGGAAAAGGCCAGCCCAGGAGAAGCAAGAAGTTTCAATAAGACACAAGAAACTCAGCTTGAGGAAAGTACCATCATATCCCCTGTTCCAGGAATCAAACACGTGTTATTTCAAACTCACACACTGCAAAATGTTGCAAAACAAAAACCCCCTATTATTCTTTCAGACTAGTYTGAACTTCCTATGATTTACAAAGATGTAATCACATCCGCAAAGATCCCAGAGTTCCTTATGAGCATCTTAAAAAGTAGGAATGAATCATTTCCTTACACGACAATCAACTTTGCAATGCCATGATCTTGGAAATGACAGTTGAACAGTCAAAGGCAAGCACTCAAAAGAAAATAAAAGCATTTAATGCAAAACATTTTACCAAAAGTTTTTACAGCAATTTCATATAAATGGAATCTTCTCTTAAAACGTGAAACCACCAATATAAATGTATTGTTACAAAGCTGATTACAAAACTGTCTCCTCAGCCACATAGAGAGGTAGGGAGGGTATTTCTGTCATCAGAAAACTCCTAAGATGAACTGAAAAGTAATGTTCAGGATCTAGCCTGCTATGTCTAAGTGATGGTAACACACATACGTTTTTGGATTAAAACACTAAAACTTCACAGGCTGATGTATCTTTACCCCATAAGGCCTTTATTAAGCTTCCTAATAATTTGTGGGTATGCAACAGAAGTATCTGAGATGCCTGTTTCAGATGTCTATGGTTTTCCCTAGTGATGGGAAGACTGATGTCGGGGCAGACTACAGTGTGTGTTCCCCTGCAAGGAGCAGGCTTTAGGGATGGTTAAAAAAAAAAAAAAAGTTGTTTCTATTCCTGCTCAGTTGCTCCAGGCTGTAGTTTCTGGGACCCGAGGGCAGGTTTGAACTGGTGCATCCTGGCCCCTCTGCCTGCCCAGGGGCTCAGGGAAGGCCAGCCACCGGGAGGAACAAGTGGTGCAGCTACCCCAGGCTCCCCATCTAGATCCGCTGCTTCCCAGGCTGCCAGAGACTTAAACGGGTGCAGAGCGCGTTCTTTTTGGAGTGAGTGGGGCCCTACGGAGACTGACAGCAGTCATTCCAGCCAGGAGGCAGGCCCGAAAAGAGCAAGAGACAGAACCGGTCCTTGTTGAGAACTAGCAAAAGGCAGCTGGGAGGGAAGGGCAGGACAGGCTGAAGCCCTCTCCTCCCCTCCGCAAAGCGCTACAGCAGCACAGGCGCTTCCCCAGCACATTAATTCATTCCTTCATTTGGCAGACTTGGCTGGTCTGGAAACGATTACCTGTAAAAGGAGCTCTTTCACCAACGTAGCCRTTCACTGAAGTAGCGTCCTGCCAGGCTGGGCTCTGCCTGGTCTGCTGCCAGCCAAGCAGAGAAAGGCTCCGGCCGATCCCCAGCGGAGCTGGGCTGCCTGCTCCCCGCTTAGCAAAACAACAACAAGGCCTTCGAGGAAGATGCAGCGGGGGGAGTGCAGCTCTCTAGAAAACAAAGCCACATTAACCAGCCTTAACAAAGCAACAGTTTTCTTCCCCAGTGGAAGGGCAGGCTGGTGCCTTCCCTCCCCAGGACAGACTGTCTTTCGGGCTCTTCGGGGACACGTGGGAGGCCGCCTTTTCTTTTTGCTGTGCTGCTGCAGTGCTAGGCTCCCCGCGCTGCTACCAGGAGCTGAAGTCCCCGAAGCCTGTGCTCTTTTTCTCTTTCTTCGCAGCTGTGCTGGTTGAGGGCCCGTCGTCTTCCACGCTGCGCTTCCTGGAGCCAAAATGAAAACAACTGTCAGGGGCTATTTACTGTTCAGTGGGGCCAGGGCAGCCGGATGCCTTTCCTCGCCCAGCAACAGCTACGCTGGAGCCAGCCCACCCCTTATCAATTAGAGAGGGGTACAAGCTCCGTGCCAGCAYGGGGACCGCAGGGGTGGTGGGGATGGGGGCCTTTGGCATACCCAAAAAGAGGGAGCGTTGAGTCAGTCTGTGGGGATGGTTCGGGTCAGGCTKTGAACACTTCCAGGAACGTGTTCAAAACCCAACAAGTTCTCCAGGCCAGAGCTGAAGATTTAACAGCTGTACTTTTTYAGCACAGTCACAATGAAAATGTGAGCCACAAGTTCTCTCCCCGCCTTCTCACCTGCATTTGTGGCAGCAAAAGGATTTATGGGGAATTAGGTGTAAAGCAGCTGGGCAAGTTTTTCAGATCCTTTCCTGTTTCTTGAGCAAGGCCTGCTGCAGTTGCGGCTGCTATTCTCAGCCTCTCTCGAGCAGAGTTTGCAAGCCCAYGGAAACACTACACAGCCAGCTCACGTACCGTGGTTTTATTGTCAGATATCAGTAGCTGATAGGGAGAACCAAGAACCCTGAACCTGCCAAAGGGCTGCTACAGACCAAAATCCCAGTTTCAAGGCAGGCTGCAATGAGTGAAGGATTAGGAAAGAAAAGTCCTTTCTATACCACTTGGACCTTTCCGCAGAGCTGCAAACTCTGCCTGGGTTTCCTCTGTAAATACAGTGCAGAATGGCAGCAATTTTAAGCTGAACATAATATTTTAAGGGACAAGCAATATTTTGTAACCGAAACGTTTAACTGACACACCAAACTGGCCTATATGGCCTAACATATTTTTGTTCTCACAGTTATGCAAATGCCTGTAAGTCACGCAGGCACATACAAGCTGATTAAATAGCTGTCCAGATCTGTGTATGCATAAATACATGCCTTTATGCAGCAGACAGACAACAGCATTTTTGCAAATGCTTTCAGAGAAGTCTGCAAAAAATCAAGTGGAAGGCATTTATTTTAATTTATCCAAAACTTATGCAAAGCTGCCACTCAGGTGGGATTCTGTGGTGTCCTTAGGAAAGCAAGCGATGCTGCCAATCCCAACGGGTGTACAAAGGGTGTCTGGGAGAGGATGCTTTAGGACAAGCCTGTACAACCAGCCAGGCATCCTGGAGCTACTCGCCAGACGCCCTGTGCTCCCACAGCAAGCCTGGGAACCTGCTCCCCTTTCCGGCCATTTCAGTTGTGCTGGTACAACTGTTTGTGCAGCTGAACAGGGAACCAGATCAGCAGACTGATACGGGTTTAAGGCAACTACTTCGTGCAGGGGAGAAGCTGCTAAAAGGGCAACATCTGTGGGACCGTGGCCTCCAGAAATAGCTGCAGAAGAAGAAAATCAAAGATGGTGTAGGAAGTGACACAGTACAGTTCCTCAAGGACTTCTGAGTTGTGGAAATGTATCTACAGTTCTGAAGTCAGCACACGCTGTTAAAGACCAACTTGGTCATGTTCAAGTGCTAAAAGAAAAGCTCAGTTAGCTTGTAATCTTGAAAAACAACAGAAGTAGAGAGAACTCTTGACTCTTAGGACTGCATGAAGGTGTCTTTGCAAAGCCTGCTGGCACAAACCAAACACCTGAGCAATGGCACTGGACAGGGCCAGCGTCCAGCAGGAAAGGCAACTAAAACACTCAACAAAGATCAGATGGGCGGGGAACTCACGCTGCAGCCATGTTAATGTATTTTCCAATCCCCTGCCGGTAAGTTTTAGGAGTCTGGACCTCTTTCTTTGGTGGGACCACCTCAGCTTTTGTTTTGGCTGCTTCTTCTTCTAGTTGGACTTTCTCTCTTTCTGCAGCAACCTGTGGGAAGCAAAGAGTGCAATCTGTTGCAAGAGCTAGTCCAAAGTAAGGAGAAAATGTCTACAATCCTTTGAAGCTTTAAAGCATTCTAAAACAGCAATCAGCACTGCTATGATTACAGGGCAGGCTTTAGGAGACAGACCTCAAGGGCCACTACGAACAGGCTGTCTGCAGCCATTTCGACAAGACTCCTCTCTTCTCACCTGCAGCTACCCATAGCTACTGTGGGCATTTGGAAAGGAAACCATTGGAAGCGTGATGGACTGGGAGCCGTGCCAGACTCAGTTACAAGACGTCTCCGCTGAAAGAGTGGCGATGATCCTGGCACACAAAGGCAATGCTGAACAGCAGCTGTTTAATCTTAGCTTGCCAGGGGGCTGCCCATGTTCAAAGAAAAGGCATTAAGTTACAAAGTTCTCCAAAGAAGAGCTTTGGCCTTTCAAAAAAACCAACGGACCAACTATCCTCACCTGGGCATCTGCCTCTTCATAGGGATCAACAAAAACAGTTGTTGTCTCAATTCGTATTTCCTCCTGGGAGCAGAAGAGAAGAAGAGCAATTCAATCTGCTGATTAAGTTGCGCCGTCTCCCCCAAGTTCGGTTTTCAGAGAAGCAGCAGCGGGGTGAACCGCAGTGCCACGCGAGGCCATATGCGTTCGCTCCCTGCTGCACAGCCCCCGGTGCTTCACACGTACCTTGGGACGGTCTGTTTTTGGGTCACTTTCCACATTCTCCATCGCAGTCAGAGTCTCAAAGCCACCAACCACCCTAAAAGAGGAAGGATGCTATTTCCAGCTGTCACAACACACTCAAAATATTCCTGCACTCTTACATATAATATATCTAATTTATGCCCATTACTCTAGCAGATTTTTAAACCATTGTGTTTGGGGGAAGGGGAATCAGCGACTGTATTTGGAAGACCTAAGATAATGTCATTCAGTGCAGAAGGTAAGAATTTTTCCTCAAACCTGGGATTTGAATTTAAAATTAAACAGAACATGGAAAAGTCAAACACTCAGAGGCAGAGCAAAGCCATTTGTCCAAAAACCCGGTAGCCACACAAACCAGCCAGATGGAGAACGAGCGACCATGGACAGCCGTCTGTGCAAAAAGCCACAAACCCATTCCAAAATGGGTTCACTTGCTAATGCTACATCCATAAATTCGGAGCTCATTTGTTACTCCCATGAGACTTGAAGAATGTCCCAGTAAACTTGGTCAAGAAAGCAAGGTTTTCATTAATTTCTGATTTTCTACCTTTTTTTTTTTTAAATTGTATATCAGACCRAAGAGTGATATTAGGAAGAAAGGGAATCGTAACTACAGCACTACTGGGGAGCAGTGACAGAGCTGTCCACAGTAACACCAGTAACGCAGAAAGCGCAGGACTGCTCCAAAAGCACATGACGACTGTGAGCTCGTGATGGCTCCGGGGAAGCAGCAGTGCATCGAGTCACAGCCACCACAGAACGCCGGGACGCTTTTCATCGCAGTTTTTRTTTACAAGGATGTTAGATCCCCGGCCTCTCATTTTTCAAGTCAACATATCCAAATACTTAATTCAAAATGTTTAAGAAAGGCTGAAGACCTTCTGGACTGTTGTATGTTAATTTAAAAAAAAAGTGTGGAACAATGGGAAAGTTCCAGAAAAGGATATTTAGAAAGGATAAATGGGGTGACCCAGATAATTATAAGCCTGTCATCCTGGCATCTATCCCAGCAAAATAACGGAATAGCAGAGACAGGACATGATTAAGAAAGAAAGGAAATAAGTAACAGCAATCAACAAGGTTTTGTGGAAAACAGAGTCTGTCAAACAACCTTCTACTTTGAGACGACAGATGTGGTTAACAGGGATAACAGCGTCCGTGGAACAGACTTCTGGAAGGCGGCTGATATGTTGATTGAGAAACCAGAACGATATGAAGTGAACACAGCACACATTAAATAAAAAACTGGCTGACAGGTGTCAAAATCTAATTTTAAATAGGAACCACTGAGTCAATACATTTCCAGAGGGGTCCTGCTGGGATCAGATCTTGGTCCCCGGGTATTTAACACTTTTATCCACATCATCATCCCCAATTAAATTTGAAAACAGCTATACTTAGAAGAGCAGTAAATAAAGATGAAGACGGGCCATTCATGCCGAGCGATCCAGATCCCTTAGAAAACCAGGCTGTAAGCTGGACAACATCTGTTTTAATAGAGCCAAGCCACATGGCCAGGAACCAAAAATACAGCCCATATTAACGGCCGTGGGACAATGAGAAGCAGCCATAATTCTCAAAAACACCGCTCCTGGAGCCAGAGGAGTTTGGGGCCGGGAGCTCAGCAGCGAGGGCAGGAGCTGGCCATCGAGGAGCCCAGGGCTGCCCATGGGACGGGGCAATCCGAGAGCCAGCAATCCTCCCGCCTTCGCAGGGTGGCAGCTGTTTTGAAGCCTGATTGCTGGGATTACTGGGACTCCAGTACCAGCACAGGTAGGCTGTCAAGGGCTGGGCAGATGAAATGGAGGAAAATCAAATTAAATGAAACTGGTGGAAAAAAACCTTAAACTGGTGGAGTATGTAGTGTTTTATCACCTAACTCTGCTTTCATATCAGAGAAATGAGAAATACCTCAACCAAAAGACACATTATATTCACAGGTATTTGACATATTTACTTCTACGATGACATCTGACTCTTGCAGGTGTTTCACAGCCAGGCAGCCCTCTCCAGTCCCAGCACGGCACTCTGCCYGGCCAGCACCAGGAGAGGCCCCTGGCTATCACCTGTGATGGTCTCAGCTGACCCAACAGAGAAATACASCACCTACCACCACTCCACACCACACTGTTCACACGCCTCACGCCCTCCTCCCAAGAGCCACGKTAACCAAACGGAACAGGCTGACCACCGTGGTTTGAGAGACAAGTGGGTCCTTCTCATTCGACACCCCTCACGCAGCACCACTGCCCCTCAGTGCCGCCCCACGGGCTGGGACAGGCACTAAATGTGACCCAAAAGACAGACCCCACCACAGAAAATAAAACCGTGCAAGTGAGAGAGGATGCTGCTCAGCACCTGCCTTGAGCAGAGCCGTCCTTGCTAACATTTCATCGCTGCTGCACTGCTCCAAACTTCTCCCCTTTACTCCCCAAGGGCCTGTCGATATTCTGTAATCAGGCTGTGACTTTTAAGAGCAATTAAAAAACATGTATGCAGGCTAGAACAGCCTCATTCATTTGCAACTGGAGGTAGCACACTGGGGGAAGTGGCACAGGGCTTGAAGACCCTGCATGAACTTTGGAAAGTTCATACAAAACCTCAAATTTAAAGTCCTCCTCCAGGCCAATATCAGATTCACTTATAATACTGATGATTAACACACAGCCTAAGATATATTCAGTGTATTTTAATTGCCCCTAAAGGAAACTTCTGATTTAATATTGGAGGATTTTCTAGCCAACAGCTCCATTCATTATCTGCTCATATGTTTTCATTTAATTAGGTTCTGATAATTTCAAATAGCCGGATTAGCTATGCACTAGCAATCTCAAATGAGTAATCCCTTAGCCCATAGCTAGACCTCCCACAATATTAGCCCTAATGCATTTTGGCGATGCTCTCGAATCTTCGTTCGCTATGCTAATTAAACGTTATTGGGAATACTTTTTTGCTTCTCCAATTTAAAAGGCTGTGATAGACATAGCATTCACAGGTCATCAGTAAATGACCTAAATAGTCTATTTTGACATGATTATAAAGGGCTAAGGGGGAAGAAGACAGAGTTGTTATGCTTGCAGAGCRTGTCATTCTCTTTTCATCTTAGCTTCTTGTCTCTAAAATGGAAAATTGCTTTCTTTTACACCCCTGCATTCTCTAACATTTTGCACAGAGTATCTCTAAGCATATTACAGTGTCAGCACAGTCAGCTCTCAATATAGGTTTATGTCTTTAGACACTGCTATAATACCAATGAAAAATAAAAATGAATTTGAATACAAACCACCAGCTCAGACAGGAGAGCTCTGGCCAGAGGAACTGGAAATAATCCACTAGTCACTTTTGTTCAGGGAGCACTTGGCAGCCTTGCCAAGGATCAGGCCCAGCTGAGGCTGGTGTTTCATCAGTGAAAATTAAAATCCAAAAAGGACACAATTACTTGAAAAATCCAAAAAGGACACATTGTTACATTGCAAACATCACCTATCCGATAACAACTGAACTACACATTAATCAGGGCACTCACGGCTGGATGAAAGAAAAAAGGAATATTTCAACTTAAAGGCTCAAACTGTAAAGGATTTTGCAGACTTTCCTCTGATTTGCCTAAGTAGAGAGATGATGTATGTGCAAGCTCTCAAAACGTTACATGCTGTTATTGTCAAATCTCATGATGTTACACTGCAGCACTAAGATCAGTCTGACGAGATGTCATGTGTCCAAGCCCAGGCACTGGCATCCGTTACAGCGATTGCTCCTCACAGAATGAGGAAACCAATAGGCCAGAGTAGTTTTGGGGATTCTTTGCCTGTCCCACAACATGTATTCTGGGTGTAAGAAGAAAAGCTCACAGACATCTTGCCAAGAAAAAAGCCCATACAAGTTATATGTCCATTAAAACATTAAAAAAAAACTCTGAAGAGACGGCCACTACTTAATATTATTCTAATATCCACTAACTTTGAACAAAAAGAGATAAAACCTGTTCTATGAATAAATCTGAGTCTCAGCATAAGAAACTCTGTACATCATTTTCATTCAAACAAAATGCAAACTCCAGAAGTTCAGACTAATATCCCTTTATACCCTTTACATGTGCTACGCGTGTTACACAAACAGTGACAGGTCACTCCGCGTGAGCCTTTCTCATTCAACGTCACTTGTGCTAAGCTGGGAGCACAGCAGAGAAGGGAAGGGAGAAGGGCAGAAACAAGTTTAACCTTTTCCACTGTTTCTGGCTCTATTCCTTTCATAAGGTGTCACGCTTGCTTTGTCCTAAATTGACCAAGTGAGGTTTAAACAGATGTTCAGATGACATCCTACAGTGAAAAGGATGATACCTTCAAGACACCATTTACATTAGACCAACCAGTGAAACTGAGGGTTTGCTGCGTACTTCCAGTAGATGTTGAACAGAGAAATGATGATCTCAACTATATATTTAGCTCAGCATCCCTGAGACAGCTTGTTGTATTTTTAGAGGAGCTTGATAAATGTTGCATTACATTTAAGCATGGATGACAAGGTAGRTACGTTTAGGGTTTTTTCTGTTAGCATAGTAATGAAAACAAAAATGTGCTCTTACTCGTGCAATTCTGTTTTCTTGAAAACTGAGCTAAGTTGGCACTGGAAATCTTTGCATTTCAAATTTAGAGACATTATTTAAAATCTTACTTCCTGTTAAGGCTCCTTTATGCAAACCAGTAACCTTGCTTCGTAACCACTGCCAATGTCTTTGCATGAAGTGAAATATCTGGAGCAAGCTCTATCCATTTACAATATGCCAATGAAAGTCACGCTGCTACATTAGTTAGTGCTGCTCCCAAAGAAAACTGCAGCTCCCTAGCAGTCTCACAGACATTCACACATGGACTTCCTATTTCTCCTATTTTTGTTTAGAAGAATTATAGGAATTAAGCCTTATGCAATGCTGGGGATGGCAGCAGTCCAAGACGATAGTTTCCTGGTCAGAAGACGATACAAGAACAAGGTCTGGACTTTTTWAAAAAAAATGCTTGAAACTAGAAACAGAAAACAGAAAGAAACATTGTTGTTTTGTAAACACATTCTGCCCTCAAGGTTATTTTTATAAAAAGGAGTACATAAATTTATATACACACACAGAGAGAACAATCTATACATGCACAAACACGTACACTCAGGACAAAATGTTTTCTATGTATACACCCAATCTGAAATGGAGTGAGCAATTCAAACTTGCAACAAGGATACAGTTGAAACATCTCAATCTCTCATAAGGGCTTTCTCTAGCAGGCTAGACACAGTAATGAAAAAACAACTTGGAAAAAAGCATTTTGAAACTAGACTCAACAGATGAACCTGGCACATAAGGACTTCTCAGCTTTGGCACAGGTTCCTCTTCAGACATCATACAACTGTTTTGGAAACGATACCAGCCCTCGAGCAGCTCCGACAGCCCAGTCCTCCCGTGCTACAGGACACCACAGCCATGGCTTCCACAGAGGGGGCTGGTTTATTTTCCCACCTTGCTCTTCACTCCTCTCCTGGTGTCTGGGGAGCAGACTCTGCAGTGCAAAAGTAGGTCAGACTCCCTACGTAGATTCAATAGCAAAATCAGCTCTTCTGCTGCTGTCACACCATTTCTCTGTTCTTCAGATGTACTAAAGCAGAAGAGCAACAAGAACAGGAATTTCCCAGCTTAGAAGCCACTGGGATTCACGGATTCAAATCATACAGGGAATGTTACAAGTGGAAACAGACACTGTGCATTATTTAACTGTACCCAGGTAGCTGAATAATGCCTTGTAGTTGTTTTATGTAGCTAATCACGTTAGAGGACAAGAATTACTTTCATTGCCCCATTCTACAGAATTGCAGTAGAAAGCATTAAACAGGCTAAGGCATATTTAATACAGAGTGATGCTTACCCAAGGAAAGAAAACTGTCTTCCACAAAAGCATCTGGCAAGGGGAAGAAGGAAGAAAAGAGAGGACTAAGCTGAGTGCATGTCAGCTACTGAACGATGCCTCCAATCTGACCAAGTCTGAGGCTTCCCAAACCACCTTGTTCATTATTTCCGGGAACAAGAGAATTGAAGAATGAGCGGCAGAAACCTCAAGAGACAGTTAAAAGATCTGCGTAAGCAGATACGTGCAGCCACGTACAAATGGGAAAACTGACCTCCATATACTCATCTCCTGCCTCAGTTGCCGCATCCTTTTCTCAATTCTTGACGAACACAAGTGATACTCTGCTGCACAGATCATTTCCAGCTCTGCCACTCTGACCACAACAATTTTCTCTCCGCTCCCTCTGTTGCCCTTCTTTTTAGCACATCACATCACWTCCCTGCAACCTGCCCTCACTTTCAAGGCCACCATGCTCTGCTTGTCCTCAATCTCACCCAAAATTCACAGAGAGCATTTCTCCCCTTCGGCTGATCAGCACGGCTCGATCGCCTTCCACTATTATTTTAAACATGCACTTTTTCATGTGTCCCTTTACCTTTGGAACAGGCTCCCCAAAACCATCCACAAAGCCATTTCATTTTTCCTGGGGCTTTCTTTTTCCTTGGTTCTGAAGAAAGTGCAAACTGTCGATGGAAGGTAGGCTGAAAGGGGTCACTATTGTGACTTCCCTGTATCTATATGCAGTCTCTTTTCTACTTACACAGCTCTCTGTGACAGAGATTATGTTTCTATTTCTGCTTATAAAGGGCAAACGTACCAGGTCCCTGATCCACAGGAGCTGTGTGCCATTGGAGTAATAGAAAATATAATAACAACACGGATGGGATGTGCTTGTATCTAAATTTCACAGAGCACGCCAGACAGGAATGTGAGCCTGTACCGGTGTTTTGGCTGTAACATCCCTGTAGCTCACACAGCTCACGCAACGGTTGAACTCGCAGTTGTAGCACGGGTAAGAGGGAGCCCCCCCCAGCAGCAGCAGGCGGGACCTTCCCCATGCAGCAGTCACCTGCAAACGCTTCTCATCCACTCCGTGCACAGCAAATGCATGTCGGTTGGTTTACATTATTTCAGTTTCTAAATTAAACCTCTTCCCAGCCAGCTAGAAGCCAACAAAAGCCACCAGTTAGTTTTCGCGTTAATTACAGCATTCTCTAAGTCAGGAGAAATGGTAATTACTAGAAATGGTAATTACTAATTTAATCTAGGCAGCTCTGCTGGAGCAGGAAATCCATGCAGCCTGCAACACACCTCCAAGGGAAGGCATTCTTCKCTCACTCTCTGCCTTTGTTTTTGCTCCCCATCCATGCCAAATTATCTATTTTCAGTAACATCCGTCCTCATTATTGCCATGGTGGGCAGCACAATCATGACAAGATGCCCTCCCTGTCCTCCAGCCACAGCCTTCTCCTGAGACTTGAAAATTCCAGTGCACCAAACCAGACACGTGCCACCTCTTCACAGTCCCACTGCCTGYAGCTGGTGTGTTTTCCAAACATGCTTAACAGCCAAACATCCAGCTCTTAATAGCTGCTACTATGCAAAAATTCTGTTTCAAACTAGTGGGAACATGAATAAGATGCAGCTCTCCAGAGAAGGAACTTTTCAATGTTCCATCCTACACAGGACCAAAAAAGAATAAAGGGGTGGGGTGGGGAACGGTTGCTCTTTCACTCATTTTTGTTCTCCAAAGTATGGAAAGCCTGCTGAAAAGTTCTATACAAATTACAAACAGGTCAAATTCCGCTCTCAAAGATACCTATGTGACACTCACTAACATGAACCAGAGCCACATATAAACAGCTGAGGGTAGAGTTGAGATCAGTGTATTTCGGTTTTTATACTAACTGAAATAAGTAATCCTCAAATCTACATGAAAGTCACAACAGGCCAGTAAGCATCCAATTAAGACAATCCAATTCAAGACACGGAAACAAAGAATTCTTATTTCATGGATTCATTCTATTCTTAAACCTAGATATTATTCSTAGATATGCTTCCCAGATATTGTTGTATACACAGTCTAAGATCAGATACAGTCAGCAAATCCTGGAAACACCCAGGATCTAAAATAGCAAACTGAAGCTGGAGTTTCACTAGAGGTACAATCTCTTGAGTCTTTTGGCTTTTACGGCTTTTAAAAACAAATGCAGGTAAAAACAGCTGAAGGATTTTGATGACAGAATACAGATGTTAAGAGCTGCACACATCAGCCTTTTATATTAAATTTGTAGGTAAACTCCATTATTCAAGTATTCAATTTGTAGATAAATACAGAGTGACTGGAATGCATCTATTCCAGCATCTTCATTTTTTACATTCTTTGAATTAATTTTCATTTACATGCCAGAAAGTCCAGAGTAAAATTCTCCTGTTCTGTGTTCAGATGAAGATGTCACTCAGTTTTCATGCAGAGAGCCAAACACGATTCTAAAACAACATTTTTAATAAAGTTGTTCGCATCCAGAACTGAAGAACAGTCACACTTTCAGCTGAGCTGTCCTAACCCAAATACTATTTGATGAGGTGGCAAGCTCAGGTTAACAGCATTACCGTATGGGATTTAATGGGATTTTTGCAAGGAGGTCTCAAATTGTAGCTTAAATGAAACAGTCTTAAGATATGGGTAATGTAACTCCTCCAACAATATACTTGCTCTCAGCTTTCAGCATTAGAATTTGCTTTATTTATGTGCTTTCACCAAATGACAAGAGAACTTTAAATTTTTCTAGGACAGACCTGAGAAAGGAAAAAAATACATTTCAAAGGGTGCAATTATTGCAGAATCAGTATTGGAACTAATGGCATTAAAATAATTGTTTAAAATGAAGCCAGTTTCTGCCTCAAGAACTCACAGGCAGAGAAGATGGATTAAATATATCACTTTCATTGTATAGCACAATTGTATGACATCCAATCAAAGTAAACAGCACGTGCATTTATTTTCAATTGCTGCCTTTCAAACTGATAAAACTATGAAAAGAATAAAAAACAAATCTTCATTTAAAAAAGATTGTAAAATCCTCGGGAACTACCAATGAGGCAGGCTAGCAAAATTCCCSTTCCTGCCATTTGCACTGAGGCATTTGTTAGAACAGCTATGCATGACTTGGTAAATGCATGTACCTGCAGCAGAGGAAGCGAAGAACAAACCATAACATAAAGATTTTGTAATATCTTCTGTAATAAATACCTTGATCTTTATCACATGAGGACTCGACTGGAAAAGACTTGTGGAAGAGACTTCTTTATAAAGAATGAAGTTCCCTTGCTGTCTTGGCATTGGTAATATCTTTATATATATAAAYACATAAACATGTATGTATGTACACACAGAGATGCACACAAACATACAGATTTTATACTGATGATAATTGTCAGGAGTAAAAGAAAAGAAGAATAGAATAAAAAAAAAAATAAAAGGAGCCAAAAGAACTAACCTATGCAGAAGCTCTATGTTCTATGCCATGACGAAGAGCAGCCCTGTCATGACTAATTTCCTGGTTGACAGCTCATAAGAGGATGAAAGCAGTGTTGAAGAGGTAATCTCTTGTGTCCCAGCAATTAGCATGCACAAATATTAACATGGTTGGTTACAGGACGATGATTACTTTGTTCATGACTCCCTGGAGGGTCACCCACAGAAGGGAAGTAAGGCAACTTACAGTGATGGAAGGAGGAAAAAAAAGGCAGAGTCTGATGACTGGCACTGATGTGATGTTGGCCACCTACTCATGACCAGGAGAACTGGATTGTGAGCTAGGRTTTTGCTCCAGTTCAATTGCAAGAGTCACTAGATTCTTCTCTTCAGGCTTCAGMCACACAGGAGAGCATCTCTGCTATACTGCTGTTCATTATATTCTTCACTTACCTTCCAAAAATTGTATGCTTCTTGTCCAGATATGCACAAGAGCGGAATGTGATGAAGCTGGAAGGAATAAAGAGGTACCATTTAGCATATTATCTCACTGACACTCAACAACAGCCAGTAATGCTTAAAAACAGAGACTGTATGCAACAGCCCTCTGAGAGGAGACAAGCCCCTCTCCCTCTCTGGCTCCTCTCTGGGAGGCCCACTGGCCAAACACCCTTTAACTCCTCTGTTTTGTGGGTTTCATCTTGATTTTCTGGAGTTTTGACTTCTTGTTTTTATACCTTACTAACATCCCTAAACAGTACTCCAAGCATGGTGACTTGCACCAAGYCCAAAGTTAATGTGAGCATCTGCCTCCTTGGCCAGGCAGGCCCTGGGAAGCTCATGCAGGACAGGGAGACGTGCATCCTGCCTGAGAAGTACATTTCTTGTGCATGGTTGGGAGCTCGTATCCAGCAAAGAGTCATATAACACAACAGCCCTCTGCCAGTGTAAACTTCTAGCTTTTAGGATATTTACTTTTTGCATTTCTCTTCCATTAAATTGGCCTGTCGGTGATCCATTTCTCCTCTGGACAGAGCAAATTTGTGCTTTGGATACAAAAACGGCAGAAGAATAYTTCAAAGTGTTAAAAGCAACGAAAACCTGTGAAACTTGGATTTTTATTTTTAATTAATTGGACTTTTAATTTTCAGGGTTGTATTTTTAAACTTAAACATAGGAACTAAAATACCAAATCTAAAGCAACCTTTACTACTAAAACTTTTCTCTAAAGCTTAATGCTTCTTTGGAAGACTTGGACTACAAGCGTATGAGACAGAGGTTTCCATACTGTGGTCTGCAGACCACGATGGCCCATCTTGGCTGGACATGCACTGCTGGCTCTCCTCCCTGTCTCCATCTGTTACACTACATTAGAGACAGCTAAAAATACATAAGCATTCCAAAAGCACTTTTCCATATAAGCAACTGCCTCAGGAAGTTATATGATTGCAAATAGGAGGGGCTGCAATCTGCCAGACAATCTAATAAGACGTAGCTTGCCCTAGGAAAGCTTTGAGATGCTGTGCAGAATGCAAACTCCTACACAGGGCAAACATTACAACTTAGCCTTCTGCATGGGTTCTTTGCACCAGTTTATTCCCAGACATCTAATACTTCAGATTATCAAGTGGTCAGTTATGTAGCATTGTAATAGAAAAAAATCTGAGTAGCAGCAAATACACAGAGAAAGCGTCTCATCCATCACCGCAGTCAAAATAAAATTAAGGACAATGGAATTAACATAACTCAGGATGATCCTGGAGGAGAAGTCCTGGGCATTATTTGAGCATCACCTTACACAGGGGACCCAGATCACTCTGCACTGCAGTGTCTATCACCTATGGGGAGAGCTATTCACCCAGTTCCTAAGGTCACAACAGTTGCCAGAAGTGTCTAAACACTGACTAGGAAGCTTTATAAATATGCGCAGCTGGAGTCTCTCAAGGACTTCACATATAAAGGAATTTCACATTTCATTTGTAAATTTTAGGGAAATATACCATCACATTTACAGCAGCAGATGATGTGACTCAATATGGCACATCACTCATGAACTGTCTCTAACGTCTGTTTCTAGAATCCCTTTTCAAAAAAAAAAAAAAAAAAGCCTCTACTCTCCCCTAATTTAGCACCTGAGTGCTGGCAATAACATTCAAATCCAAAATAAGCTCTACAGCAACTCGATCCTGCAAACTGCCCAACGTGTGCTTACCTTTAAGTACATTAAAGGCCCTGAGATAAGCACTTGCGTTTAATTAAAGCTAACCACACTTCTGCACAGTTTACAAGCCATAATAATACTTAGCATCAGGAAGACCAACACCAAGAACCCCCTCCCTCCCCAGTCCCAACACACAGTACTGTACACACACACACACACACACACWCTCTTCCCTGGGGCTCCCAATAAAAGTACAACTTTTTTCTATTACAGTACTTAGAGAGCAACTAATAAATAGTTGGCTCAAAGTGACACAGAACATTTTCAAAAGACTGCAGGCAAACACCCATATTAATGTTACACATAAAGAAGGTTAATACAACTTCAGTATCTTTAAATTTCATTTGTTGTTTTTCCTGCTTCTTCATTCATTTTTTCCTCATTTTAGTCTTCATTTGCTTTTGTACATTGAAAAACAAGTCATTCTCAATCCCAGATTCTGCACTTTGCCACATCTGGGTTCTACACGTTTCAACAGTGCAGAACTGTTCTCATTTACTTAAAATCAGGCGAGTAAAAAGAAGCAACATTTCCATAGAGTATATGTTTCATTTCATTAAGCCCTTTCAAAAAGTTCTGTATGGGGCTAAATTTAAACAGAATGGAGAGGTGTAATGATCTCACAGGGATAACAATGGGGGGACGCTGACAAAAATGAACAAAAACTTAAAATCATAAAACCAGAAAAGACAAATTAATGATGATATAATAAACCTACAGGTCTTCTTGCTGTGCTTCACTTTGCTCTTAGATTGGGTAACAGCAGCTGTAGCTACCCTGATTTCAATATGCAGCACTTGACAGAATATTTCACTTGACTGAACTTTAAAGAGTAGCTCGTAAAATGTCATTTGTTTTCTTAACAGGGTAAGACACAATGTCTAGAGGGAAACAATAAAACACAAAAACCAAGTGACTACTTACAACTGCGATTTGTTTGTGTTGGGTCCCGAATTGGCCATACTAAGAACACCACGTCCCGTGTGGGACAAATTGGGCTTAAATTCATCTTTGAAAGGTTTTCCCCAGTAAGATTCTCCTCCTTAAAAGAGAAAAGATCATAGAAGAAATGTTTGTTTTCATTAGTTTCCCACTACATTTCGTAACAGGCACTGACATTAAATTCAAGGTTTCTGGCACTTCTGATCACTACGTGTACAATATATCCTTACCTCATCCCTATCACTAAGCTAGTATTTGAGCATGCCCTTGAAATCAGATGTTTGTAACTGCCAACACAATTCTGTGCCCCCACACTATCAACTGCAACAGGCCAGACTGTTTATCTACAGCGTTATATACTGTGTGCTGAAGAACTGTAAAGGACTTAATTTTTTACTGCTGCTCCACCATAATTTTTCTTTTTTGAGATGTTAAATCTTTAAAAGTGGCTTCCTGACAAAACATAGAGCAAAGAATTACTAGTTTAATTGCACTCCGGATATAGCATTGCTTCCGGAAATAAAATCTCAGGGAGATGAAATACGTTCATAGAATCAACTAAGAATAGGAGCTATAAGCTCAAATGCTTAATTCCTGGCTAAACAATGAAGAATGAYGATATATATTCCTCCAAAATAAAAAGCAAAAATTAGATATTTGGACTAGATACCTGGATGATGTAAACACCTAAATGTAATGAAGTCAAAAGGATGATAAAACTTTGCACAAGCCACAGACTCAGTCCTCCAAAACCGATTTCTTTTCCGTGTCTGTGGATAGAAAGAGGGTCTGGGAGACCTCTCCTCCTGGCTGTCATTTTTACATTATTTATGAAAGATCTGACATTTTCATTTGCACTTTCCTCCAGGTTCATTCTTAATAAGAAAAATAAAGGCTGAGATGAGTCATAGTTTTACAGTCAAATCCATAATCTTGTTTGACAAATCATGAAAAAATATTTCACCTTAGGACAATATTAAAAATAAAACAAACAAAACCATCCAAACAGGCAGCAAGACTGGTCCATCTGCAGAATTGGCTCAAGAATCCTCTACAGTAACAGCATCACTTGAGAAGCAGGAGGTCAGTAAAGGATCTGCAGTGCTGAATGGCTATTTGCACATGTAATAAAGAAAAGCAATTTGATGATATGACTGCACAGGCAAGCAGCAAATAAAACTGAGGAATAAAACAGGCTCCTACTGAAAACCTTACATAGAAAATCACAAGAGTGCATCAAATGAGAAAAGAGTTTCAGATGATACCACAAAACCAAAACATCACCCGTGGACAGCAGCAAGTGCAAGCAGAAGTAAGTAAGCAAGAAATTTTGGAAGAAACTGACCCACTTAAAAACCCAATTAATCATGTTCAAAAGACCTATTAATGAGTTGAGTGTTGCCTGCTCTGTAATTTGACAAGAAGCAGCAAAAGGGGACAAACCCTGTAGGGATTTTCTGTAATCAGGAGTAGAGGAGGAGTGATTGCTTCAGCAATCTTTGGCTATTGAGTATTTTAAGATCAGCTAAATTACATCAGCTTGATCCCATATGCCAATCTCTTCCAGTAGTGGGTGAAAGGGATGCGGTACAGTTGCGGCCAGCAATACGGTCTTGAAGATGAATCCAAGACCCAGCTATTCTAGCCAAATCCCAAGTGTTCAACCTATTAGAAAATGTCTTACCAGAAGCCAGTAATTCTCTTTGCTAATGAATCTCCTTGTGTGTTCCTATTTGCTAAGAGGGGTTACTTGTGCAGTGCCTGCTACCTCCCTTGTTCAGAAAAACAAAGTTCTTGTAGGTTAGTAAATAAACAAATTATGCTCAGAATATAGCGAGGCTCCACGCCAACGGGTGCTGCCCGAAACCAGAAACACACCTGCAAAGCCTGCAGACCCACTGCCCATCAACAGCACTACGCCCTGCGCACTATTTCTCTTTCCCTCTTTGCCCCTCACACTTCTCCCCTTTCCACTTCGATCTGGCCTGGCGGGGCAGGTCGGGGACGGGCTCCCTGCGCTGCCGTTGCTTCAGGCCCTGCACTTCTGCTCTCGGCCACGGCCGGAGCTCTTTGCACCCGAGTAACAAACTTCACCTGGACTTCCCTTGGAGAAATACRTAATTTTGCTTCAAAGGATCTCTTGAAGGATCTCCTAATTATTTGTAAAGCAGATGYACTTGCTATGAGTCCTAACCTAGAGGAGTTTTCGCTGTCTGAAATGTTCAGATGACAAGCAAACGTGAACACAGCCCACTGAGATGGTACACAGCAGCAAGCGGCCAAACCATTGAGTGTCCCTTACACCCTTCATATGCTTCCAGCTGATGCTGGAATTACAGCATTGTCAAGCTGCTGAAAGAGACTGGAATCAACCCTGAAGCCTTTGCTGGTCAGAAAAGTAATTCAAAAGGAAAGAGAAAAATTGTGAATGACAGAGAGACTCTCTCTTTCTGGCACAACATGCAACCAGACCCAAGAGCTTGCAGACAGGAGCAATCAGCCAYGATATTTAGGTTTTGGAATATTTATTTTTGTATGATTTCATTTCAGATCATGCACTGCAGGTCAGAATTAATCTCATATGCATGAAGGCTAACTTTGGTTCATTCCAATTCTCTGGAAATAAGTGGTAATATTTTAGCAGATAGTTACAGCATGAGATCCAGTCCCTGCTTCCCTCTGTCTGCCATACAGCTGTTTCCAAGGCTAATCCTGTCTGCCCGGGAGCTGCAGCAAGAACAGAGAATGGCCTGTGCAGCRTTCGCCTAAAAGGCCAGACGTCCTATAAAGAACATAGCTGAAGTGTCTGCGGAGGCCTGGCAGCACGGACTGGCAAGGGGCGGTGGAGACGCTGTGAAGGCAGTCAGAGAGCAGCACAGGAATGGTTTCGGGTTTCTTGCTGTTTATTTAAAGAAAAAACCCAAATTTTTAATTTAAAGAGAATAGATTTTTTGTTTTGTTTTGTTTTAAAAAGGAAAAACCCAAAAGTATTCTCCTTAAATTAAAAATAGCCTGAACGTGCTGTTTGTCAAACTCCTGCTAACCTCTGGAATTGTTCCAGGCGTCAAGTATCTGCTTGAAGCAGGACCAGACAGAGCAAGCCAGAAGGTGGCGAGTTAAATGTATACATTCTTTTAATTACTGAAACCCAGAATCACTTTCTCTCTGAAGATCAAGTACAGATCCCTCATTAATCTACTGCCATGGCAGCACGGTGCCTAACGCTCAGCCAGGGGGGTCTGGAACAGGGATTTTAGATTCTTGTGTTTTGCTCTCTACAGTAGAGCTCAGTGTAAACTTGGGAAAGTAAGTCACAGGCTCCAAACCTGCCACTAATAATTATGAGGCATTCRGAAGTATTTAGCAGATTTTACTGTGTTTATTCTCGGCATGGTTGGGAGGTGCGGCTGTGCCATCTTCCTCATTTTCTGAAAGCAGAATGGATGCAGACGGACAGAGGAGGTGGGACGCTCGCAGTCTAGCTCTAGCCCTCTCATGTTACACTCCTTGTATATGCCATAAAGAGAGGAGGCTCCTCCTTATAGTCCCCAAATCTTCCTCTGAAAGCAGACAGATCACTGCTGACTATATATGGAGTCACGATGATGCAAAAACCTCACCCCAATGCTGACGTACTAGCCTACAAGCAAAGCCCATGGAAAACAAGAATTGACTCCGGGTGTTAGATTCACAGCGGGCAGCACTGCCTGTCACTTCACCTTCCTCTCAGCTTACTCCCTGGTAAGATTATCTTCTGTCAAAGTGGAGCTGTGTGCCTACTGGACTTGCAAATGTTTCTGAGAGTCTATTACAAAAAGGGCTTCTGTGCTAAATACCAGAGGAGTTCACATGGGAGCAGGCACRGCCCCAGGCAGGTACTGCCACTGGCTGGGTTGGTGCTGGGAGTGAGAAATGGAGCAGTACTTATAACCCTGCCCATGGGGGTCTCCTGTTGGCACAAAGCTGGAAATTTAGTTGGGATCGGCCACGGAAATACGCTGGCCTTCTAACAGCATTTAACCTGTATAATGTCAAAGCCTTCAGGAGCCAGAAAGTTTTTGCACAATTCTGTAAAATAAAACTCACATGCCTACCCAGATACCCAAGATTCAAAGCTGAAAGCAGCTGGGAGCCACTTCCCCACATTTTTAGTAAAAGAGAAAAATTCTCTTAAATTAAAGAGGTGTTTACCTAATTCTCACACAGAGATGAAACCAAACAGACCACACAGCTCACAGAAAAAATTAGACTGTATTCATCATTTCCATGGCTATCCAAAGTGGCAAGATATATTTAGCTTGTAACTGAAGCACAGTTATTCAGTCTCATATCTGCATCTTGTGCTGATAGCGAAAAGGTGAAGAGATCTAAACTGACATCTGAAGCAATCACACAATACAGAAAAAAGCCATGTTTTCAGATTGTCTTTTGAACTAAAACAGCTTAGTCTTTGGTAGTCTTTGTTCTTTCTAAAGGCATTTTTTTCAGAAAGTAATTTTTTGGGTAAAATTACAGAAGTTGTACAACTTTCTTGCAAAGAGCGGAGAGATGCACCTAAAGCTTCAGAAATGTAGCATTCCAAAAGCCAGGTGTGGGCTGGGAATCATCATTCATGACAGTTGTGATTTTAAATAAATCCTTCCTTTTTCTGGCATAAAAATTGCTAAGCAGTGGTAAGGAAGTGGGAGGGCTCTGATTCACAAAAATGATGGCTTACTTTCTGTAATTTTCTTCTTGTCATTTGGAACAACGAGGTACATAATAACATCTGACACTTCTATAGAGCTTTCCAAGTGAGATTCCTGAATCATTCTGCAAATATGAAAGCCTTAGTTCAGGCAGTAAGTGCTTCTCTCCCTGCAGATAAGAGGACACGGGTACTTTTAACCCAACATACCAGAGGCTGGATTTTCAGAGGGGCTGCAATCGAAAAGGAGTATATTGCTAGATAAAAAGGTCTTGCTCTTGTCCGTTTGCTGAGCTTCAATTATGCAAGAAAAGGGGCTTTAAAACCAGTTACATTTTAGGAACTTGCCTTGTTAGGAAATCACATTGCAGAACTGACCAAGTTTGTCCAAAGTCCCTTTGCTATTGACAGTTCAGAGGGGAAAAAAAGTCCTTTGCTCTGCTCCTTGCCAACCAAAACACAATTCCCATCTACCAGTGGTATTTTATCTTGGACGTTTACAGCTATTACATGCCTCCTTGGTGCCCTCCCAGATTCATAAATGGACGGAGGGACACACAAGCTGATTCATGAGACCTTCCAACAGGTAGCAAGTAAGAGTCGCTGAAAAATGCCTGTGCCACTTTGAAAATGTAATGTTTTGCATATGGTTTTCCCTTTTTCATACAAAGGCTTTAGGATATTAAACCTATTTTTCCTACATGCAAATTTTCTTCTATTATTTGGAATACTGAAAATACAGCTCCACTTGCACTAGCATGAGTTAGACAGAATTACTCACAATGTTCAACCACTTAGTTGTTACGAACAGCAGGAAAAGAGATACATCACAAATCCAAAATTCATTTTCAAATAATTAATCATTACAAAGAATGACCATGACTCAGCTTATTGCTCTGAATATTGCCTCTATGGGTGGTTATTTTGTTAGAAAAGAAATAAGCTGCTGCAGCACAATAAAATTTCTCCCAGTAGTCTTATGAAACATTAAGTTGAAGGCTGTAGAAAATTAAGTTTGGTCCTCTAAATCAGTGTCAACCTTACAGGACTGAATATCTAACTGCTTTGGCAATGCAGGTCTGCCAGCTAAGCTAAGGTAAAACTCTATTCCCCACTCTTTTCCCAGTGTGGTATCTCAACTTCTAGATGCCATAATGCTAATTTCCACTCTCCTCCATCCCAAGGTTAACTGCTGAGTACCAGGAATCTGTTGTCCTTCACGTGTCTGGTGGGTCACAGTTACTTTTATGACAGCCTAACAAGAGACTCAAAAAGGACACACTGGGGTGCTGAATAACAAATAAAAAAGAAATAAGGATCAGTGCTGCTTACAGATAGGACTGTTCAGCCAGAGTAGCTGTGGAAGTGGACAGTCAGTGACAACCAGCTTGGCATTTTACACCTGTGAAATGTTTCCAAAACACAAGCAGACTTATCTAGGTGAGCCAAGAGCACAGTTGCAGTCTGTGTACATGACATGTAACCTTACGTCATGTTGTACCGAATGTGCCCAAATCCACCTAGAAGCCAAACAGTCCTGGGCTTAGTTAGCAATGGAGTGGGTGATCATCTAAGCATTTGGGTGTTGCAACCATAAACCTGACACCTGTTGCTGAACATGGGATGAATGTCAGATGACAGAAACCAAACGGTGGGAAGATTTTTGAACAAGTCTGTTCTAGTTCCTGAGCTGATGAACAGCAATAATTAAATAAATATAACAAAACAAAAATATATACAGGCTTAARGCACCTTCCACATATCAGTTTGGAAAAGGTGGGGGTTTTTTAAACAAACAAACAAAGAAACAAAAAAACATTCCGAACCTCTTAGCCAGAAAATTTAAGTTAAAGCAGAAGGTTCTATGTGGAAGAGGAAACAAAGGATATTCTTCTTTTCTAAAGTCTTCCTACAAAAGGCTCTAACAGAAACAATTCTGGCAGTTTAAAATACTGATGTTTAAAAGGTAACCTCCAAATAGTCTTCCCTATTGCCARTTGAAATATCTGGGAAGAAAGCCGTGTTCTGCTCTCATATGCTTCTCTGATATTACAGAAGTCAAGTTATTTACCCCCCCAATAAACCTCTAAAGACCATTAAATGTTATGGACTTTTTAGCTTTCAAACACACATCTTTTTTTTTTTTCCTAAGAAGCAGTGAGTCAAAGAAATACTGAAATTCCTTCCAGCTGCCAGAAGAAATAAAAAAAGGAATTCATACTAGAAATAACATAAAAGACCAAGGTAAAAAAGGTACAAAGGACCGAACCCCAGTGCTTCACTCCAAAGCTTTTCTAACATGAATGCTTGTGATCACAGTAATAACGCGCAAACCAATGGACCAAGATTTTTACACCACGGAAGCCTAGGAGAGCATCGCTACATTTGCCATGTTCTCACACTGCTGCCGAGCTGTACCCTGCTCTGGCCACGCTGCTGCGGAGAGAACATAAAGCCAGACAGGCACCTCAGGTCTGGCCACCTGCTTACAGCACGGGGCTTGAGATACGCAAATGAAATTTCTGCCTCACATTCAAGTGCCCAGGATCTACCAGGTAGTCAGGAACAAATCCTGACAGACTACTTGCACTCTGTGAACTGTATAAGCAGCTTCATTTAAGTAAGTATTAAACACACAGGCGTGACAGTTCAAGAGAAAGCTAGTAGCCCACCAGGCTGTCCATTTACAACATTTTCTTCTGATATTATCATATACAATAAGTGATTAAGTAAGGATATCTAAAATTCAGCTGTCTTCAAAAAATAAAAACCATTCAGTTGCAAAGAAGATAGTTGCATCGTTTGGACTCTACAATAATTGCAAACAGTCTATAAAAATCTGCAACATTCGTATCTATTTGAGTATACACTGTCCATTTTATGAGAACTTTAATAGTCTTGACAGATGTTTGCAAGACATCTCGCCTGCAATATATTCATATTTAATTAAGAATCACAAGGAGGAAAACAAGATGGAAAAGATTAGAGGTCACTAGACTCCTTTTTTTAAATAAAAGAATATACATAGGAGGTTTTTTCTCCTATGGGCTTATTTGCATTTTATTTCCTACTTGCTTTGCCAGTAGAGCTGAGTCTTGACCTTCAATGCAGCTGCACTGGCAGTCCTCTGCCAACTGCTAATTGTGCTGTCTTACAGTACTTCCACCATTTGCACAAACAGAGACAAAAATGACACCAGCAAAATAATGTTCATTCCACCGCAGGATCTGAACTCCACCCTACAGGGGTGAAAGGTGTCTGAATCAACCCATTAAATTTCTCCCATCTCCTGACACCTCTTTAATTTCTCATTTTAAAAGATGTTCCTAATTATGTCTTTTGGGATTTGAACCGAAACTTTCTTTATAACAAAATCAAATCACATTTCTTTTGACAGTCCAAGCATATACGGTAACAAATCTTGTTAATGGGCTTTTGCCATCAAAACACAGAACCTTTAACTAGTCTCAAATCTTAAGAGTATGCAACTGTTGATTATTGCTTGCAGTAGAAGAAAAACTGTTAGGCAACTCACACCAACATTATTTACAAAGTAAATAGAGCTAAAGTATTTAACAACTACAAAGGCATCTTTTTTGGATGACCTGTGAGCACACACAGAAGCATATAGTGCTTGCATATGCAAGTGATACATGTATAAACTAGAATAAAAATGCACAGAACCCCACAGGATCAGGTGAGGAGCTGTGGAGGCTGGTGACATCTACAAGTGGGTAAATAAAAGGTGCAAGTGGAAAATGAGCAAATTTACAGCAGCAACTAGAGGTATTACATGACTTATCTACTGTGGTGGGCAATGCTCTGAAGACCCTTCAGCTGCTATGTCTCCTGACCATTTCTGATACGACTGTTATGCAGATCTCCAACTAAGGGAGAAAGAACAGGCAGAAGAATTTAGCAACAGTGATCTCTAAAAGTTAGAAAAAGAGCAGCTTGAGCTTTACAAGGCAACTAGCTGGGAGAACAGATGGTATCTGGCCATTCACCAATTCTGAGGCAGGTCTCAAGTATTTCATTAACACTGAATTTGAAAGCAACTTTGCATGAATGTGTTTCTTCCCTTGTTCTTTGCCCTGGAAGGCCAGCTGTAAAATCATTATAATTTCCATTTATTTATTTTCTGGAAGAAAAAGGAAGCAAAGACCCAACAAGAATTCTGCATGGAAGAGTGCCCAAGTTTTAGACTGAAAATATATCAGATGAAATTTTACGCATAGTTAAAATGGTCATAAAAATATAGTGATAAAAACTCTGCTTTAAAGTAGAAATACTCATAGTGTACCACATATCATCATTTAGAGAATTTTAATCTATAAGATGTCTGGAAATAAATCTAACACCACAGCACATGAAGTGAAAACAGTTGACTTTATTCAAACTCAACCTTACCTGTTCCTGTTCCAGTCGGATCACCTCCTTGGATCTGCGGCATTAAAATTAAATCAATAGGTTACATATATATCTGTGTGAAAGACATTAAATACAAGCCATACAAGCCAATTCTGCTCAATTTTCTTCCTTCTATATTGTGTCATGTTGACAAGTTAGCAACAAGGAAACCATTATTACTTATTTGGAGCTTCTTTTATCAGCTGGCTGTCATCTCCTACATTACTTATCCAAGAGCAGAATGACAGTTTTATAAAAATAATAGGTCTCTTGTGGGTAAATAGGGAAAATAAACAGTCTCAAATGGGTTAACCAGATCATCCTTTCTATTACGTGCTGAGTCGTAACCTGCTTTTTAACTGATGATGCATTGCTTTTGGAACTGAAAAGTCTTTACATTTTGCTACCAATCCTCCACATGATGGGAAGGCAAGAAATGAGGGAATATGGAATATTTTCTGTATCTGAATCTGTATTTCCCAGTATCCTCCTCACTACCTGCATTAAGGAAAATCCTCATGTGAAACCAATGTTTCAGCAACAAAATTAATCACTGTATATACATGCAGGATCTACAGAAATAATATTCTATATTCTAATGCCAGTAGAGGGAGCGTGACATGACTAGTTTCACAATGATAGCACACAAGCACAATTTTAATGGTGAGTTTAACTACGAACTGAGATATACAGTGCTGTCAAAAGAAAAAAAAGTTTTTTTTAGGATGACAGGATGGAATATAACATTCAGTGATGTCCCCTGAAAGATGTGCTCTGCCTTCAGGATCAGGTTGTTAATTCTTCCGAAAGGAAGTTACAGGACAGCTACAATATCCTAAGCTGCCTGGACCCTACCTATGTAAATAAAGATCTTTGACTACCAAAGTCAACTTTCTGGTTCACTAGGTGCTCTTTAACTCCTTCGCAAAGAAAGCCTGCGTGCCTAGTCCTGGAGCRCACTCAGGAAAGGATGATCTGACAGTATCCAAGTACCACAACCCAAAACAGAAATTCAGCTGCTTTCTAAAGTTTCACCTGAATGGGATTTCAACAGGCCACAGTATTACTTACCTAAACTAGCATTTCCCTCTCTCTCTCTCTCCCCGCCTTCTCTCTCCTTCTGTTTATTAACCACCCACCCACAGCTTGGGGAAGATAGCAAGAGCCTTGCCAAGGCAATGACTCTCAAAGGCTTTGTCTGGAACGCCAGCAAAAGCACTACTAAATGCAGTGATGCTCCAAGTGACAATATTAGTCAGAGACAGTTGTTAGTAAGACTAGTAAGTACAAATTTAGTAAGTTAGGACAATCCCAGTTCTGATGGTATATTTAATATAYATCTATTGCAAGTTGCCATGCATGGAAGAAGCTAAAACTGAATTAAGCTAAATAAGTGTTTTGAGGACATAGCATATTGTGCATTACACAGGATTTATTCAATACTCACCACAAAATTACGAATTGATCTGTGAAAAATCGTTCCATCATAATAGTTCTTCTTGCACAATTTGATAAAGTTTTCACATGTTCGGGGTGTCTGAAAGACAAACGGAAGTTTTAATTAAGCAATACCTTTAGACAATCAAATTGGTCACTACACTGTTTACAAGAATCACTCTTCATTTGTGCCTTGCAAAGAAACAATTATGCAGGACTCTTGAAGAGGAATGAGTCTCTGTCTACAGAAAAAAGATATATGTTCTTTCAAAGTATAGTGGAGAGACACACACTGTGTTAAATAAATTAAACCCAGACCTTTCAATTAGCATAAAGAAGTGTTGAACACTAGCTCAGATAACTGTGAACTCCCAGCAGACATAATGATGGTGAAAGCAGGTAAGCTCAGAGACTTTCAAGTAACTAACTTAGTTCCAGCACTGTAACATAATCCTGTTCCAAAGGGGGACTTCTAGCACTGAAAAAAGTTAATTTCCCAGAGTAAGAAAGAACCTGACTTCTCTGCTCCACTTTCAGAGTCAGTACATTGAAGCTGACTGGGAGAGAAGCATTTGGTCCTCTTCACCACTAAAAATGGGGCTGACCCCACAAGTCACTGGACCACAGAAAAAATAAAAAAAGACAATTTGTTCTCAAAGATCTAAAAAAAAAAAAAAAAAAAGATGCTAAATACATTGCCAACTTCTAATTTGCTTTTATAGTGCAAATTAAAGCTATTTATTTGAATTTATGAGCCATGGCATTCAAACAGTACCTTCTGAAAAACTTTACTGTCTACCTAATTATCCTTCCACTGTAATTGTACAGATTCTCTTCTCAGCAATACTAAAATACCTTCAGAGGTACAAATACAAGTACAGAAACAGCCTGTTTTCTATACTTGGACAAATTTCCCAGCCCCACTGTGGGTTATGTGCATAAATATATTCCCATTTTACAAAAGAATACATCCAACTAATCTGAGTTGCTACAGGGCTTGAAAATACCCTTATTGTTGTATGTGCTTGCAAGTAAAGCCCCAGCATGAGTCGCAATGTCTGTAAATGAACACACACAAGACTTGAAGCCTCCTTCTGAAAGACACTGATTCACTTTGCATTGGTATGACATTATTGTTGGTCTGAGGGCTGCAGAGAGACAGACTGAGACTAAGCCATGCAACCTGCAGTGACTTCAAAGCAAAAAAATAAGGCAAGCCCAATTACAATAATTTAAGGATGAAATAATYTCTATCTTTCTAAAAGCAGATCCATACAAGTATTCATCCGGAACCATACAGAACTTCAATTTTCTATATTTTCTCATCTGAAACACAATCATTCTCACTCCTCTTTATTGACACTGAAATGTCTCTTTATTATCCAGACAAACTCTACCTGCCATTATAAATTCTTTATGATGATTCCTTCTTAATTACTCTACACAGATATAGAAGACAGTTGTCAGCAGGGCCATAACTAGAAAAATAAACAAATTCTAACACAATTTTACACCAGCTACTATCTCAGATTTCCTATATAATTCATTACTGGGTTAAAATGGCAATGGTACCATAATGGGTTTATGGTAGAATGCCACTAGGACATGTTTTTTGGTAGCATCCTGAGGGCAACTTGTAAGTAAATATATTCCATAAAAATTGTTTCAAGCAATAGGAGGTTTTCCCACAGTTTCAATGTTTCTAGCAAATTTGAAAATTTTTCYTTGAATTGGACATATATGCTTGAAAATAATCTTTGTACATAACTTTTCAAGTAAAATTCAACCCYTAAAGAATCATTTGTGCAGTGTATGCTTCCTTTATAAGACAAATYGTAACAGCCTTGATCCTAACGTAGTGCTATTAGTTATCACTCATGAAAAATGTCAGTAAGGATAAAAATAAGTTTAAAAAATTTCTTTATGAATCAGAAATGGAATCAGCAGCTTTTAGCCTAAGGCACTTCATCTCATGAGAACCAAGCACTCTTTGGAGAGAGAGACAGTTAATAAGTTCTCTGGGGGGAATACAGCAACCTGTAATTAATTTTTTAAGAAAAATGAAATCAGGTGAAAGACTGAGTCCCCTAGGAATACATACTAAATCGTTTTAAATTTGCACAACATTGATAAGCCAATACAGATTTCCTATTTATTTTCAAAACGTGATTTGTAAAATATAYATCAAAAAAACTCGCCCTAGTAATGTATTTTTTATGTAGGACCTATGCTGAACCTTCTCTTTAAATGGATTTCTAGTTATTATATCTTTTCCAGAAACAAGCTTTTCAAATGCAACTGCAGAAATACTTAGTATACATGCAATAATCATATCACTGCAAGGTTTTCTTTAAATAATTGCCACTAAATTGGTTCCCATGGTCACCTCATGCATCATACAGATACATCTGGCAGGTAAACAGTTCCTTAGCAACATTACCATTACCTTTTACGGTGCTTTTTAGTAGACACAAATAAAAAGGTTTGTATTCAATCAGTAATAAACCCCAGTTTCAGTCATGCAGTTGATCTAGAATATCTGGCTCAGATTATCTGATTTATTCAAAGCAGTTAATGTTCTTGCCAAATCTCACACTGCCAAGCACATTTCAGGGACTTTTTTAAGCAGCATCCTGTCCAAAGCAGGAGAAAAAGGCTTGAGGTTTATGGGAAAGGTGTAGATCCTAAGTAATGAAGTTACATTCTGCATTGACCATACAAACATAGCCAGTCTTTGAGGTCTTTGTTCCAACAACAAAGACTTATGAGAAATACATACAAACAAACCTGACTTTGTTATTTGAGTGTAAGATCTTGTGAAAGATGCCAGACTGGCAGTCTTGGAATGCAAAACTGTCTACTTCTTCAGAAACTTCCTCCACACCACTTGTCTCACACCRTTTCTGAAGGAGGAAGGGATGGTCAAGGCACCTGGAAATGCAKAAATGTAGGAGGCAACGCCGGTTTCTTGTTGCCTCATTATCGACAATGGACTCCAGGCTCTCTTTGTACTTCAGGCTGTTCTTGTCTCAAATTGACCTCAGCAGCAGCAGCTAACTTYTCCCTCTTTATTCCTTTTACAGTAAGCAGGAAATGATTTAAATTATTTTAATCTGCTGACTATGACTTAGACAYATATGTAAGAAAGTCAAGGGAAAAATGCCACCTTAATTTGTTAACCTGCTGATCTGAAAGCCACTGACAGAAGAAAGRTTATGTTTTAAAGCTACTGCAGTATCTTCTGAGAAGGATGCAGTGATAGTCCTAAGAAGTCAAATTTAAAAATTGTGGAAGGCTTTTCTCTCTGAAGAGTGTGGTAGGACAACCTGAGAAATCCTCCTTTTCTTCAGTCAAGTTGGAACCACGTAAGTGAACACAGTGTCTCTGTATGATGTCCTTCAACTTAAAGACACTTCTCTCTCCAAAGRACAAACAGTAAGAAAAAAAAATACCTTATTTATACCAAAATCAGTCTCCTGCTCCAAGTATGCTCCCCATTTAACTTGTAGATGCTATATAACTGTCTTTCAAATGTTGAAAATTCACACTCAAGACAAGTGGTAAAATTTTAATAAATGATTTGAGACAGGAATCCAGAATAATACTTATCCCAGAAGATGASACAAATGCTTTGCTTGGCTCACAGACTTGTATATTTAATGGGGAAACAGCCCAATGGTTTTCTAATTATGTTTAAGTCTCCATTTAGCTARCACACTTAGTAGGTAATTCTACATGGAAATGCCAGCACTCCACTAGTTACTAGGCCTGRACAAATTTCAGAATTGAAAAGAGATTGCTACTATGACCATGCAARCACAACAGTGACAAGAGGCTGATTGTGAAATCACAGATACTGGGAAAACACTAAAGAAAGGAATATAAAATTAAAAAAAAMCAAAGCAAAACAGAAAAAAACCTGAGTTGTTACTATAAAGTTCTAGAAGAAATGCAGATTTTATCTTGTTCCCCTTTTCAGTATTAACCRAGCCAATTTTAGTTTCCTTTTTGCCAGCAAGGGTGGCTCCAMACCAGGCAAAATTAACCTCTCTTGCTGCATCCCAAGACCTTAGGAGTAAGACTAACCAAGCCAGGTCACTATCTGCTTTCTCAGTTTGCAGGTTTTCTTTCTCATCAGTTAAAATGGGTCATTACATTTGTAAAAGTTACCTTAACTCAGAATTTGTATTGGGCAGCTGAAGAGCCAACCAGAAGTAGATTAMAAACCTGCAGCACTCCTGTTGCCAAGGTACGGGAGATGGGAAAAGAGAGGAGCTTCTGAGTCGTTGCCATGACTGCGAGGAAGAAGGCTTTACTATGTGAAGAGCTAATCATTTCAAAATGCTCTATATCCCTTGAGAGGATCTGCATGAACCTTGAAGAGAAATTTCAAACTAAGCATTCAGAAGCTGTCATTTGCACATCTGTATAATTTCCTTGTGCTAATTCCACTTCCCTTTTATTTCTTTTTGTCTCTCTAAATTGGATGAACTGTAGTAGTTGCACTAAACTACAGAGCCTTGATATATGCTCATTAACCCTATGTTTCAAAGCAGAAATAATCTGAAATAATGAAAAGCTTGTTCCTCACAAATTAAAATTGCATTCTACAGCCTTCATCTTATCACACAAATGCCACAATCCCGCTACTAAGAGGCGTGAACTAGTAATGGAAATTTCTAAAGCTTCAAACGAAGCCTGCAACTTTTTTAACATAGACCTCCTTTAAAATGCAAGGTGGATTTTGTTTTGCTTTAGTCCATTTATGTACTTTTTTTTTTTTTTTTTTAAATAGAGCACTTTCACTCTTGTAATTGTTCATTCTAGCAACTCTTCTAATGCGTGAGCCCATAAAGAGGTGATCTTGTAAGGTTTAAACTCAGTTCTCCCCATCCCTTTCAATCTGCAGTCCTYGTAGCCTACCCATCCCACGGAAAAGAACTCGCCCTAATAAAAGCTTGGCTTTATTTAGGGCTTAGTCAGAGGCAACTGTAATGGAGCAGTTTCAGGAATCATCATCTATCAGGTGCAAGTGTCTGTTCCCTCCACTAAGTCATGGAAAGAAACTGGACATATAAATATTTCTAGTGCATTTCAATGCATAATACTGTACTGGAAAGCAATTTAAGCTACCCTACTTCACTTTGCACCAATGGACTAGGAGCACGCTCCGTTTGTTTCAGAGCAAGAGACGCAAGAAAATCCAAAACTCCACACAGCCCACTGCAAAAGCATGGGGAGAATTTCACTGGGGGAAGCCCATGACATTCCCTGCTGGAGAAACATTTATTATAGACCCGAACATCACCCCCTGCCAGCTCCACATTCCTGCTAACGTGCGAGAGGGGTTGAGCCGGTGACAGGTTGCGGTGGCAAACAACAGCTGCCTGGGGTGGTTCAGTTCAAAAAAGACACGGTTCATGTAAGGGACACCATTCTCAATCTGGTCATACAGTGAGCAAACGTGCTCAGGTCAATTTGTGATCTATGATCAGAAGAACACAGTTCCAGTGAGAGAGCACTGGGAGAGATGAAAGCATCAGGGCATTGTTGGGTAAAACACTTGGCCAGACTCTTGCTGATATTAAAAAGAATCAGAACCAGCAAAGTATGCCTCAGGTAATAGATTGCTGACTTGATAGCAAACATTTGCCTATTTTGCTACCTCAAAGCCTCAAAGTTTGCTTAGAACAAAGAGCAGAATTATTGCATTCTCATTACACAGAAACCCACTATGATTTAATTAGCTATTTAGCAAAGATTCCAGCAGATAGCTAAATTTCACTTTTCAAAGGCATTTCTTCCACAGTACTGACATTAATGATGCTACCGAAAACTTTTTCAAAGTCTAAGCAAGATACTCAGCTTAGACAAGACGCCAATAAAAAAATGACATACTCCAGTTCTACTTTTCACTTTTTTGCAAATACAGGGACAATCAATCAGTTTAGCTGAGCACAACTCAAGTTAAACAAGGCATCTAATTCACTCATCTAATTTGTCAATGTTAACTACTAGCTCTCCAGAGGCAGCCTCGTCATCCCTAGCCGCAGTCATTACTTTTCCTCTAACTTTTATTTATTGCAGTGGTAAAAAAGAAAACAATCCTCTCCTCCCCTCTCAAATTTGTCAGTCACACAAGGGTTGAGGAGCTTGTCAGACAGTGCAGTGCAGGGCTGGGTGCTGATGAGGATGGGGCCACCAAGCACGATATAGCATCACTAGGTACAGCCTAAATGAGAGCATAACTTTAATTGCTTGAGTAACCTCCAGCAGCTGTAAAACTAGGAGTATCGCAGGTCCCGCGGTGGCTCCCTGGCATTTCGTCAGTCTGCAACTGGCACATAAATTCCACCTTTTCAGAAGATGCAACCTGTAAGTACTTCCACACTAGACAGCGAAGCTCTGGTAGCTGTCAGCCTCCCAAGGTCACCCCGCTCTCATCAGAGGAGCCAAAGTACAAACAAGAAATGTGTCAGAGGAAGATGAAGAGCGGCAGCTGTGTAACTCCAAACCGCCCACCTCATCCTTGGGTTCGGGATCACGAAGTGGCAGACGCAGCTGGTATGGGATGCCTGCACCATCAAATGTCAGAAAACAAGCGACACAATCCAATAACAATTGATTCCCCCCCCAGATCCTGCTTGTCAGGGGGGCTGGGGAGGTAGAAAGGTCCAAACGTGCAAAACGCCTTCCCGCTGATTACCCAAGGCCAAAGGCTGCCAGGAAACTGCAGACAGCCAAGGGCAGCAAGCCCCACGGGGTTCACAGGGGGCTGAGCCCCTTCCTTAACCCCACATTGAATGTCCCACCCAAACATGGGCAGCAGGGGACATCGGGGACTCCCACTGCCTCTTCACTGCTGCAAAACAGCACTGAGGACAAGCGCAYGATGGCAGCATGCAGATGAAGCATCTCCTACTAACATCTCGCATGAAAACGTTTCTCCTTTCTCAAGCATGGGTGTTATGCCCCCAAAGTTAAACACATTTTAAATCTTAGCTTCTAGTCACCTAAGAGCAACGACCTGTTAATCAATATGGCTGCACAGAGCCATTTCACTCCCAACCACAAAGAAGAGCAATAGATCTGTCTGCTACTGTAGCACTCTGAGATAAAAAYACACCAGGAACAACAAACATTTTTATCCAGCTGTTCTCCTACTGGAAAAGGACAGTTTTGTTTGTTTGTTTTTAGTTTCTGTTGACAAGAACTTTAGAAGTTGAAAGTTGCAGTTCTTCCTACAATGACCTACTTTGATGAAAAAAATACAACATAAGCCATTTACAACCATGCCAAGACCACTGTACTTCATTCCTACAACCACATTACTGAGCGAACAAGACACTGGTAAAACATCAGCCACTTATCTGCCGGACAGTGCCACAATGACACTGACAGAAAGTGAGTAGAATGGACATTTAAATCAGAAAGAAAATGAGAGATTCGGGAAGACTGGGGAACCTCGTCATGCCAGGAGGTCAAAGGATTTTTTCAGCAGCTCACTTCTTTCCCACTGGAAATGGGTAAGAAGTTTACAGGCTTCTGATCTTCAGAACAGTCCCTCACACAAAAGGAGAGATGATATCAAAGACCAGGGGCTGGATTACACATTTATAGATCACAGGCATATTTAACAGGTCAGAGGGCCTCAAAAGATTAAAACATCAGTGTTTGTAGAATAATGGCTTCTTCAGATAGTTATGCCAAGACATCATCATTAAGCAGAGTTTGCCAGGTCCTAAAACCTCAAAAAGCATTTGTGGAGTGCTGGATGGAGCTTTGAAATCCACCTTACATTCTTCTTTGTTATGCCAACTTGCCCTTAAACCTTAAAGTATTAAACCCAAGAGAGACAGCCGAATTTAGAAAAACTGCCGTRGCAGTTACGGATTAGTATTCAATTACCGCTATCGGCATGTGTTTAACCACCAGATCATTACCCCACAGTGACCACCCGTATGAGGAGAACTCACAAAGGAGAATAGGGAGATAGTACACCAAATCTCCCGTTCATCATTTTGACAGGGTCTTCCGGAGTGTTAAATTTATATATATTTCCAAAGCACAATGAAAATAAAAAAGTACAAGCACTAAACAAGAAAGCCTCAAAGTAACCTAGAGGCAAAAGGAGGCATTTTTATTCCCTTTCACAGGTGCAAAGACTAGGAGTCTGCCTCCACCCTGCCTTAAGAGGCTGCTCCACCACCTGCGAGGTAGAACTGCATCACTATAGTCACTAATACAGCAGAATACACRGATGATATAGACAGTTGTTCCCAGCAGCATCCTGATTAAGCGGCTAAAAGAACTTGAGATTAGAAAAATCACAGTAAATACAATACAAGAAATCCAGYGACATTCATTGCCTTTCATCAATTATTTTTTCACAATTTATTTGTTTGGCGATGCATAAGACTAGAGCTGAAAGGACCACACTTGTTGGATGCTATTAAATCTTCTGTACTCGCCAGAATTACTTCTGCTAAGTAGAATTTTTGTAAATTTGTTTCCAATTAGTCTATACAACAAATGTTGCTTATGCCCAGCTGAACTCAGCTTCCTGGAAAATGTCCCTAACAAATGGCCATCTGATTAGTCCCCATCAGGAGGAACATACTGTATCTGAATGAGAAGACCRGGAGAAAAACAAATGGCAACAAAGAGCACTGCGCACACCGCTGCAATGCAAAGGGAGAACAGTAGTGTAACCTTTGCTCATTTGAGGCACAAATTCAAAAGAGTGGAAGAAAGTCCAGCTTATCTTCCAAAGTCTTTATTGCCTTTTCTCAGGTCAATGACTTACACCACACATCATTTTCCTGGAACCTAAGTGAAGTTTTCTGGTGCTCTAACAAGTGATTTCCAACACAGAAAATATCTCRATTCTAGCCCTATTTCATGCTCTCTTTCTGAATTCTGTCACAAAGTAACTGATGATTTCAATCACACTGCAGCACTGATTTCCTCCCCTGGATCAATACAAAACATTTCTTGATTAGGTTTTTGGTGCTAGGAAGAATCTCATCACTATCARTCTTACTGATTGGCACCTAAAGTACCAGTGTATGAAGATCCCTAGATTTTTTTTTTAAAACAAGAGTTTCCACGCGTACATACAGACTGAACTCCAAACAATTCATACTGCCAGMCAGCTCACAAAAAACAGGGGAAAGAAAGGAGACAAGAGCTGTTAAGGGTGAGGGAGTAAGAACCCAAGGGGAGTACTGAAGGCAAAGAGGATATTGGGTAGGCTCAGGAGCAGTGCAGACTGCTGAGAGCACAATTGCAAAAATATTTTGCTTAAATAGACAGCCCATAGGCTTGAAAATACAACTGAAGATTCAGTAGACATACACTCTAAGACAGCAAGTATGTCACTTGCTGTTCTTTATTTCAGCAAGAAGACTTTACCTCAAAGTGTATATTGAAAACTAACCTGTAAGACTATTTTAAAATGTAATTTTAATGTTGCAAGTCCTACCTCTGGACACAGGTATTCATTTGTCATATTTATATAGCAACTTCATCCTCAAGCTTCCTAAAGCATTTCACAACCATGTATTTGCAGTACTGTGCAAATACAGCCACTGCTAGGGTGGCTTCCATAATAACCAGAGCACAGGATATCGCTCAGTAATTAAAAAAAGGAGCCTGTGGTCAGGTCAAGACAACAACCAGTCAGGCAGTGTTCAGTCTTTAAAAAGAGAAGCTAAGCACCACTGTAATATGGCTTATAAATCATATACTTGCTCCTGCAGTTGCACTGCTTGAGAGAACAGATGTATGAATTCCCCAGATCACACATATTTTGGCTGAATTCAAGCAGTAATGACAACCGAATACTGCTGTTGTCTCTCTCATTCACTCAAGTAGCACAGACCTGTGTGTTGAATCCAGGGACCCCAAATCTGCTGGTGACTCAGTGTGTATCAATACAGTACTTTGGGCTGAAATTTGTTTCTCCATTTCTTTCTGAAAAGCCAGGGTACTACCCATGCCAACTACGTTAAAAAATCATGAAGGCTGAAAAGTCAGGCACCAAAAAGCCTGTGCAACATTAATTTGGGTAAGCATTATGATACAGTCCAGTTCCCCCTGACTGCATTCAAGGACCTTACCCACATTCTACACTTTTGCAGGAAAACCAAATCCTGCAGATAAACCATTTCACTACACAGTTCCAAACAGCTCCCAGAACTGGTTCAGCTTGTGCACTGAATAAGCCAGGAGAGCTGATAAAAAACTCAGCATATGATTAATTAAGACTATTACCATGCATATTCACAAGCAGGGTGAACTGGATGTGTTTAGAAAGGCTTGATTTTGGCATTTCCCCGTTTTCTATGTCTGTCTTTGCAATGTCAATAGATCCATTGTAGCTGATCTGTGTATGCGTTTGTGACCTATATATGTGTTATATGTTTGTAAGATGTTTGCTGTATCTGCACTGAGCTACCTTATGTGCCTAACCTCAGCATGATTCAGGAAAACCAAAGTTAGAAGCACAAACTCCTTATATAGTAAAGGGAGAAAAACAAGTGCCTCCCGGAAGAACTGATTTAATAGACCTAGGATGATGACCTAAAGTGGATGTTGTGAAAACCTCCTTAAAGCAGCAAGTTTTTCCTACTTATTCTAAATATATATCTTTTTCCCCTCTGCAGTGCCAAAGGTGTGCTTAATTCACACAGATTTAATTGACACAAAGAAATGAAAGAAACAGATGGCTAGAGGCCAGTGTTCAAGCAGGTCTGGTTGTGTAAAACAGTGCACACTTCCAATGCGTACATGAGGAAGCAGTGTGTGTGAAAGGGAGATGAATAGGGATTCATCTGGAAAAAAGAAAACACAATGGATATCATACAGGAAGTTTAAAATGGGCAATTGAGACTGAGTCCTCAGGACTGGGTGACACTGGTCACACATGTGGCCAAAAACCCCACACTGRTAAGAATAGCTGCAGTCAGCCTGCATTAGCCAGGAGCCAGTTTGAGAACATATGGCAAAACAAATGATTCAATGCAATCTGCTCATTCTGCTGCTTCCCCCAAATATTGCTGTACTAACATCCTCTGCTTTTTGCCTTATTGCATAGTGTTACTATTTAAGAGTATGGAAAACACCTGTAAGGATGACAGGGACCTACAGAATTACTAGCATGATATGCTGCTGTGGAGGTTCTCATACTGTTTCCATAGATCAGCTTGAGATGTTTACACGTATCTTGCTCCTTACTCGTGCGAGAGAAAGGAAGAGAACAGAAAGCTAGCAGGCTTGTCCTGTTTGCTCCTTTTTCTTTCTCCCAGATAAAAATGGATGCATTCTCCCAGTGCATCTCTGGATTTCACACCAGTCACCCCAGCTCATAGCCAGCACCACTGTCCTTAATTCTGTGAGGGTCACAACAAGCAGAAGTTTTACCATTTAAACCCCTATTCACATCCTTCCACTTCCTAAAACAKCAACCTTCAGGCCTATAATCTCCTGAGATAAAAATCTCAGTAAACAACGGAAGGTTTGGGCTTTTTACATTGAAAATTTTTTTCCTTTTATAGATGTAGTTGTACAAATAAGCAAGCCAGTACACTAGCAAGCAGTGACGTCTGAGACATCAGTGTCACCACAACTCATACGTCTATCACAAGTCTTACCATGTTTATTATTTTAAGAGCCAGAGATTTCCCCCAGAATCAGACTGTATTGACTATAAAAAACTCTGGTCCGTTGTTTTTTAAAATGAACATCTACCTCTTAATGGCAGAGGGAAGATGTTTGAAAACTTGAACCTTAAAAACTGAGACAGCAGGAAGTAAAAAACATATTCTAAGGTTTTCATTTAGGTTTGTTCTGTAAAGCTCAGGATTTAGAAGCAAATCTAACCATTTCTGGGCATCTTAACTACATGTACTCAGGCTGACAGACTGCTCTCAGTTGCACTGAGGTTCTTTCCCTGGTTCTGCCAGTAACCTGCTGTGTAATCTTGGGTTATTCTCTCTTCTCTGTGCTCTTCCTTCTTTTTTCTCTCAACCTTCCTTGTCATTGTTTGGGTCACTATAATCCTGACCCTTTGAAGCTCTAAACACGTACGTTGACATGTTGTAAGTAGTCCACTAAAATGTATGGGACTACTCACAGAGAACATTTATACGTATAGTAGTATAAAATAATATATATACATTTTACAATGCAGTTTTGTATATGTATGAAAACACACCAAAACAACTGAAATCTAGTTATTTATCTGTATCTATCACAACTAAACACTATTCCTTTCTTTGGACATTTCCCTGGCCAGCTCCCATTCTGCTTGTTATCTAGAGAAATTCATCTTATGGGGCACACGGTACCATATCACAGTGCAGCTCCAAGTTCAGGTCTCCTTTATTAGTGTGAAGTCGCACATAGCCCTTCTTCTTCACGTATTTGTATCTCACAACATCTTCTTCAATAGCAGCTGTATCAAAGCAAAAGAAAATAATTAGCTCTCTGGAAGCTCACTCATTGATCTCTAGAAATCATCAGAAAACAAATTGCTAGATTCTACTGTCTGACTTCTTCCCCTGGGGTACTGGGTCTTCAGGGATTGTACTCTGCAATTCATAGAATCATAGAATCGTTTAAGYTGGAAAAGACCTTTAAGGTCATCAAGTCCAACCGTTAACCTAGCACTRCCAAGTCCACCACTAAACCATGTCCCTAGGCACCACATCTACACATCTTTTAAATACCCCCAGGGACGGTGACTCCACCACTTCCCTGGGCAGCCTGTTCCAATGCTTGACAACCCTTTTGGTGGAGAAATTTTTCCTAATGTCCAATCTAAACCTACCCTGGCRCAACTTGAGGCCATTTCCTCTTGTCCTATCGCTTGTCACTTGGGAGAAGAGACCGACACCCACCTCACTACARCCTCCTTTCAGGTAGTTGTAGAGAGTGATACGGTCTGCCCTCAGCCTCCTTTTCTCCAGGCTAAACAACCCTGGTTCCCTCAGCTGCTCCTTGTAAGACTTGTGCTCCAGACCCTTCACCAGCTTCGTTGCCCTTCTCTGGACACGCTCCAGCACCTCAATGTCCTTCTTGTAGTGAGGGGCCCAAAACTGAACACAGAATTCGAGGTGCGGCCTCACCAGTGCCGAGTACAGGGAACAATCACTTCCTTAGTCCTGCTGACCACACTGTTTCTGATACAAGCCAGGATGCTGTTGGCCTTCTTGGCCACCTGGGCACACTGCGGCTCATGTTCAGCCGGCTGTCAGCCAGCACCCCCAGGTCCTTTTCCGCCGGGCAGCTTTCCAGCCACTCTTCCCCAAGCCTGTAGCGTTGCCTGGGGTTGTTGTGACCCAAGTGCAGGACCCGGYACTTGSYCTTGTTGAACCTCATACAATTGGCCTCGGCCCATCGATCCAGCCTGTCCAGATCCCTCTGCAGAGCCTTCCTACCCTCAAGCAGATCGACACTCCCACCCAACTTGGTGTCATCTGCAAACTTACTGAGGGAGCACTCAGTCCCCTTGTCCAGATCATTGATGAAGATATTAAACAATATCTTTATCCAATACTGAGCCCTGCGGAACACCACTTGTGACCAACTGGATTTAACTTCCTTCACCACAACTCTTTGGGCCCGGCCATCCAGCCAGYTTTTTACTCAGCAAAAAGTACGCCCATCCAAGCCATGAGGAGCCAGTTTCTCCAGGAGAATGCTATGGGAAATGGTGTCAAAGGCGTTACTAAAGTCTAGGTAGACAACACCCACAGCCTTCCCCTCATCCACTAAGCGGGTCACCTTGTCACAGAAGGAGGTCAGGTTAGTCAAGCAGGACCYGCCTTTCATAAATCCATGCTGACTGGGCCTGATCACCTGGTTGTCCTGTACGTGCCGCATGATGGCACTCAAGATGATCTGCTCCATAACCTTCCCTGGCACCGAGGTCAGGCTGACAGGCCTGTAGTTCTCCGGATCCTCCTTCAGCTCTTCTTGTAAACAGGTGTCACATTTGCTAATCACCAGTCAACTGGGACCTCCCCGGTTAGCCAGGACTGCTCATAAATGATTGAAAGTGGCTTGGTGAGTACTTCTGCCAGCTCCCTCAGTACCCTTGGGTGGATCCCATCTGGCCCCATAGACTTGTGTGTGTCTAAGTGGTGTAGCAGGTCRCTAACCATTTCCCCTTGGATTATGGGGRCTTCATTCTGCTCCCCGTCCCTGTCTTCCAGCTCAGGGGGCTGGGTGCCTGCGGAACAACTGGTCTTACTACTAAAGACTGAGGCAAAGAAGGCATTAAGTACCTCAGCCTTTTCCTCATCCTTTGTCACTAYGTTTCCTCCCGCATCCAATAAAGGATGGAGATTCTCCTTAGCCCTCCTTTTGTTGCTGAYGTATTTATAGAAACATTTTTTATTGTCTTTTATGGCAGTAGCCAGATTAAGTTCTAGTAGGGCTTTGGCCCTTCTAATTTTCTCCCTGCATAACCTCACAACATCCTTGTRGATTCATCTATGACAACCTCACATTAATCTCTGTGCAAAACACTTTCCATTATAGAAAACCACCAACTCCTTGAGAGCCAACAATATAATCTATATTTTTAAGTCACAGAAGCATTCAATATTACAAACTATAATTTTCAAGAAATGTCTACCAATCACAAACATTACTTTGAAACCAAATTGTTTCTTGTCAAACTTGGAAGCCAAGCAGGTAGTCATCAGTCAACCACAAATTGCTGACATATGAGGACCTACCCAGTTCTGAAAACAAATGAAGCTAAGTTACTGGAAACATTACTGGAAAGTCAAACCAAAGAATCAATCTAGGATGTTTCCACTTCCATTTTGTCAAAATGTTCAGTTAGTCAGATATTTTCAACACTCAAAGATTCACCTGCAAATCACTGTAATCCACCAAGTAAAGGAACTGAACTTGGTAAAGGTAGTTTTAGCAACGTAGTCAATCTTTGTCTATATACTTCTAATTTTTAGTGCCAAAAGCCAGACCTTTCTCTTCAACTGGGAATACTAATCGCTCAGCTATTTAATCAATATTCAAATTAAATAAATTCTATACATTTGTGTTTAGGCTGGAGAATTAAAGGAAAACTTTATTGTACTAAAATGCATTTTTGTGTAACCTTGAAAAGCAGTAAATCAAAAGTTATCACCACAAAATTTGCTGTCATTCTAACYAATACTGGGTTAGGACGAAAAGGTGGTAAAGAATTTGTAGGCTATTTGAGGAGAGATTATACTTCATTCCTAACTTACATAAGTGGATATCCYATTTTGTAGTCCCTGGGTATAGAAAATACCTCATTAATTTCAGTTCAACATAAGTAACTGCCATTCAAAGCCATAGCTAATTCATAATTGCTCCATTCTTTTTAGAATGAGCTCACTGGAAAGTAAGGATATATCTGCTCAGGGAACACATTTCCATGACATCATTATGACCAATTATCAATGCATTCCTTCAGTCCTCATAAATGTATGTGTGCTAGGGAGCACACTTTAAAACTGGAAAGTAAATAAACAGCTTGTAGCTAGGTCTGGTACCTGCTTCGTGGGTAGTTTCAGGCACCATTGCAGTGGAGGTGAAGGAAGCACTTACTGCTCCAGTGGAATAGTGAGCCTGTTTGCAGAGGAAAAAGCAAGAGAAAAAGACATTAGATTTTAGAATTTATCTACTAAAGATACTGTATAAGCACTAGAAACACACAAATGTCATCCTTCTGAAAGCAGACTTTCCGCTCTAGCTCCTATAGAAAGAAACAAATGCATGATGCAGTGATAATKCTCCATCTGTTACCCATAACATTTGCTCTGATGAAACTCTAGTTAAGGCTGCCCATGTGCTGAGCTGAAGGGGCTTATTGCTTCCACTACAGTTTAATACATCATTATGCAAAGATTCTATTATCAGAATTTATTTGTATGTCCATAGGTGGAGATATGAAAGGAGTACTGCTGGCAAGACATCTGTAAAATTCTCCAACGTTGCTGAGTAAGTGGAAGGAAAATCCAGTGAACCACAGAGATACTGTGGAGGAAAGCAAACCACCCCCCCTCCCACACACGGYCCTTCTACGTGCAGAGGCACTGTCCCATGGTTCCCAATGTCTATTTTAAGCTTTGTAATTCTCCTGCAGAAAGGAAATGTGAACGTCACACATGGATTTTGTAGTAAATTACAAAGATCTAATAAACCCAGAGATAGGTTTAGTGGCTCTGGGGCAATGCCTGTAAAGAATAGAGGTCAGGCCGATGCTCTACCCAAAAGGTTACACTGCATCCTATGCAAGTTTATAGTTATGCCCATCCACATCATTAGCTGACAATCTGACTCTCCAACATGCGTAGAGCTCATCGTTGGCTCTCATCTCTTTTTTTTTGCCCTGCATCTTTTGTTTTCTTATAGCACTGTGATGCCCTGAAAAAGGGGCAAACGTGATCCTACTCCTTGGCCACTCCCKAATCTGTCACTAAGCCTCCTCATTAAAAGCCACATGCTGCATTGCTACTCATTTTTGTGTAAGTGTAATGAAAGCATGAAGACACATACATCCCAGAATTATTAAAGGAAAGAAGAATACTCTGTCTTGCCCATTTCAAACAGCCTTTGATGTAGGAAATCTAGATGCAGATGAATTGTTTCTCTTGACAATCACAAACACACAGTAACATGCACCTGAAAGAACATCCTTTAAAATATTCCACTAAAAATCCTGCATTCCAGTGGAAAAAAAATGGAGAAGCAGCTGTGGATCATTTATATATTTGCCCATACCAGAAAYGATTCACTTGCACTGCCCTTAATGTGTGTTCTCTCTGCCAATAACTGCAGGAAGCAATGATAAACAAATTCAAAGCAAGAGATTACAACCTGGGAAGAAAGGTTCTGCCAACATATACATCATAACCACATCATAAAGATTCTTCCTTCTTATTGTGCACCATTTCTAAAATGTTTAGGTTCATTTACAATGATCTAACAAAGAGAAACTCACTGACACATATCATGTATTTCTAAGGAATCCCAATATGATTCACATATTCTCATCTATGACAAATTTCCATGTAACAGAAAACAGGAGGAGTATATGGCCTCTAAGCTGAAAAACATATATTACCATTCCTGAAGAAGTCAATCAGTGCCAAACTACAAATTAAGTCAACTTACTGCATTCAGCTTATCCACTTTCTTCTTTTCAGGAGCCTTCATAGTAGCTGCTAGAATATCATCGCCTTTGAATTCCTTATAAAGCTCCAGTAAAGTCTCTCGGGTCTCTGTATTTGTATTTTTCAAATAGTAAGATGGATCTAATTTTGCTTTTTCTTCATCTAGGTAAGACAAAGTTAAATCATTCAGAGTTAAAAGAAAAATTCTATTTTGTTCTCCTTCAGTTTATTACATATCTAGTTACACAAAAATCTTCCAGATATTATTTCTAGGGTTTTTTTAAATAAAAAGGTCTAGTAAATATATTTATTCTTGCAGAAACAGTAACAAATAGCAATGCATAACACTAACGACAGTGTAACCTGAAATATAGCACAATAAATGCCAATATGAGGAAGTATAACAAAAGAAAAAAAAAAACTTCAACTACTGCAAAAATTTCTGTGAAACCACTAGAAATTATCTAAGCTCATTTAAGCCTTGTAAAATTTTTATAGAACAATAAAGACAAAATACAGTTGCGTACAATATGAACTTCTGTCCTTTGTCTCCTCACTGAATGGCCAAGCCTGTGATGCAAAAATCCCAAGATCAGATCTTTAATGTGATACCAGGGGGAGAAGCCTGGTGGACTGGACTGTAGAATTTGATTTTTTTTTTCTTAATTTAATTTTTTTATTTTTACAAGTTTCACTTGTTCTCTGTCTTGGTATGCCTACTATTTGCTGGATATTAAATATTCCATCTCTGAGATAATACCCACTTATTTTTATCGGATAAATAGAGAGAGAGATGCTTGCTTGCAGAACTAGTAGCTTTAAAAAAAAAAAAAAAAAAAGGGAGAGATGAGCATAATAAGACCCAGAAAAACACACCATGCTTAGAATCAGCAATTAGACCTCATTAGAAACAGTTCTAAAGGAAACCACAAGGGCAAAGGAGAGAATTTTCTTCTTCAGCAATTTAATATTGGCAGATATTACTATGCTTTTAGCTATCAAAAAATCACAAAAGAACTGAGAAGCAAATTTCTTAGATATCTAGAAAGAAAAAAAAAGCATTTAATTTTTTGTTATTAAAATAATTTTGGGACTATTTTAGAAAAAATCTGTATCAGTCTTTAACTTGGAAGATGTCCATTGTTATCTAGACAGAAGGATGGGCAATACATTGTTGATACACATGAAAGAGAGCCTAGCAGACAGGTATGAGAAGATGCAGGTTCCCTTGTTTGGTTCTGGTACAAGGCTAATGGGCCTTTTTACAAATTATGTTTTCCTCCTCTTCTCATTTCTCTCTCATCTACCTACTCTTAAAGGATATGGAAAGCTTTCCATGTTTGCACAGCAGTCAATAGAGACAGTTAATGATTTCTCAAAGAATCATGTCTTTGCTTCAAAATTTGTTAACACCTTTTGATGTGAAAGGGACAGTTTCAACAAGTTATTCACATTTCCAAGAAGCTTTCAAAGTTACCACTAGCCACTGAGGGATGTCCATCCAGAAAACAGTGTCAATTGCATAACGTTGTCTTTAGAATTTTCATATTTGGTGTTTTCCCAGCCTACCTTAAATTCATCCTTACCTGGATCAATTACTTTTATGTTGTTCTTAACATGAAAGAAGTTTGAGACATTGAACTTATCCAGGTTTGTTGGATCCTGAAAATAATAATTAAAAAGCAAGTATCAGAGAGCTTGGCAGGCACCCATTCCATGCAACAGACTAGTTTGAAGGGCAGACACCACCATAATAAACAAATAGGGAGAGACAGAATAACTTCCATACTCCCCAAACCACAGAAAGATGAAAAAAATATAAAGCAATCAACCCCAACCGACATCAGCAATGAGCCTGTTCACAGTAGGCTCCTTAGGGATCTGGAATTTAGTCCCAACCATGATATTACACATATTTTGCCTACAGAAGTTATTAACAGAACTAACCTGAGTCTACCCTATCCTAGTGAGAAGAAAGAACGAGGAGCTGCAACCCCCTGATTCTTTCCTTCATTCTGTGGTTTGGTCTAAGATCTATGCAAATTCACATTTGCTATCTCCTTCTATTTATAACAGCGTGCCCGATTTGCACATGCTCTGTGAACTTTTGTAATGCATTTCAAAATACAAATAAACCTCAGAGCAAGTCTTTGCAGTCAGAACTGTTTTGATTGGGTTTTGTTTTACTACTGAAATCTGTGCTTACAGAATTACATTTTAAAATAAAAAACAATAATTAAAAAAGCAACAAAAAGTGGTATTATGAAAACTCTATTGAGTGACCACTCAAGGAAAACAGCACTAATGCACAGTCCATTAACTATGAGTCTTTATACTATCTCTAGGCAACTTTCTGCGTAACTTTGACCTTTTGTTGGAGAGAGYGAGACAAGGAATGCCTACTGGTGATCTAGGTTACATTATACTATTATTAAACAGTCCTTAATCCTCTTCTTACAATGACTTCAGGGTTTTCTCCTCAAGCTCCTCTGCAGCACAGAAAGGTCAAAATTTCAGCCCAGGACACCCAGTCATTTCTGGAAATTCTATCTTACAGAAAACAATTCAAAATCTAAAACACCAAAATACCTTAATAATATGCAATAGTTTCAAGTCCAGGTTAAAAATAATGCAACATATTATGCAAAGAACTATGACACTGACATGAGTAGTATTATCTCAAATAAATTTAACAAAACTTTTCAGACCACTACTGTTGGTAAGAAGTTCCGACAATTCCTCCTCTGCTAAAAGCAATGATTAACACAAGCAGAACTGGTAGCTCCATCACTTATTAAATGACCTAATTATGCCTTTTGTTCATCCTTGAAATGGTATGCTTCCACCAGAGAATGCATTTTTAGTTTTATTGCTGGTAGTAAAAMCAAAACACATTCATGAAATCAAGCTGTGTGATTCTGCACCCTGATGATGACCTCCTGGCTTTCTGCTGTCCCCTTTCCAACCACTATATAATCRTTTTCTATTGTTTCCTGCCCCACCATACCCCTCCAACAGATCTTCATCAAGACATGGACTGCCAAAAAAAATAGATATTTTATCTTTAAGATCTTGCATTAGAATCAGATAATCTTTAAATAAAACTACTAAGGAATAGGAAATTTGGACCTGTTTTTTAACCATTTTTGTATCCTCTGACACTGACACTTAGGTGTATTTATTATTTATTACCTCACTGTATTTATTATTTATTACCTCACATACATATTTATGCATGTATGAATAGAGATAATTTCAGCCTTGCTCTCTGACAGTCAACAAGATGCATGGATAAAGTCTGGAGAAAGGGCTCAGTGTGTTTCCAAAAGACACAGGTTGTCTCCTCCCAAATACTCTTCAGTAATCATGAGCTGCAGCTTTCCCAGACAGAAATCATCGCCTTGCACATAAATGTACCACCTCAAAAGGTGAGGGAAGTAAGACTGCCTACCCTTTCCACGAAAGGAAAAAAAATAATCTGTGTATTAATATTAATAGAGACAAATGGATTTATAGCAATCCACATGTCTGCCGTTCATGGCAAAGCTGAAGGGCAAGACTGACTCCTGAAACCGACTTTTCATAGACAGGAAGGAGGGCGGGAAACAGCAATAAAGATGAACCAGAAAACACCTTCTCTATATTCCTCTAAATAAAGCTTCTTGATTTACTGATTTATTGATTGTTTAAAAATAAATAAAAGGACATCACAACTGCCAGTGCCTTATGAGACCAAGTGTTTTGTGCTCAGGGTACCACGAATCAGATTAGTTCAAACTGTTTCACAGCCACAGTTCATTCAAACGTTTACCTGACTTAACCAGCCTAATTGCAGGCGTTGAGCAACTCCAGCAAAAATGTTCAGTCTCCTTCCCTGCAAGGGACTTCCCAGGGCTCTCCAAATCGCCACTAACCTCCCCATAGGCAACGCATCCATTATGGTATGAAGGACAGCAGAGGCCACCGGGCAGCTCCCTCTCCTTGCAGACCACAGCCGTCCATCTGCTTTCTATGAGACCGAAACAATCCCAAGCCCCTGAACTGAGACCAAGGTCCTCCACACAAGGTCCTTCATCACATTCTGGTGGGCCATTTGTTCAAATGGAAACCTCGAMAAAGGTTTGATTTACAGTGTTGTCCCTTGTGTTCCTGATTCTGCAAAGCAGGAGTCTCACCAACCATCGAGAAGGCAGACAACCCATGTGCCTACTCCAAAAMCAGTTTCCCTCTGTCAGTGGAAAAAACCCTCAAAAATGGTTCCTCAAGTTGAAATTTGAGTGTYGTCTTACACAGGACACCTAGGACAAGCAGTTGACATATTGATTCCTCCCTCTAAAATACAGCATCATGATACACTAGGAGAATTTTGATTAGAATTAGTTTGATTAGAATTAGACAAATGCTTATACTAAGTGTGACGGCACTGCGGTGAATATTAAGTTAAACACAAGACACCATTTGCTTCTAACACCCCCAAGTGCAGAAACACATCTGACCAGTCCAACCTGTGCTGCAGAAGACACAAACCATTTCCTTGCTGATGGTACTGAGTCCTACAACACAAGATACACATTTTTTAAAGGTAGGTCTATGTAAATTTTAAAAGTGCACATGGTCTTTAGATTCATCACTTCAGGAAGAAAACTGTCTAAACACTAATAATTAGCCTGCCAAGTTCCTCTCGTTGCATCCATGACGGTTACTGGGCACAGAATCAGAGCCGTCCGACCAAGACACCGCAGGGACGGCAGACGGACGTACCCTGATCATCAAAGCCTTGAGCTCTAATGAATTAACGGCCTCTCCCGGTGAGAGAAAGGCTGGACTCAAGGGGATGCTCCCAATCCTGTTAAGAATAAGGCCTAGAGCCCAAAGGCGTGAAGAAATAAGTTCTGTGTAAGCACAGAGAAACCAGAAAGGAAGATGAACCATGAAGAGTAAACTGGCCTACTTTTGTTTGTCTTAGCATGTTTAAAAATATGTATTCAAATTATCATGAGTAGCAGTCCAAGGGTTTTTCTTATTAAGGTTACAAACCATAAACTTTAGTTTAGCAAATTACTAGCACGGATACGGACTTCAAAGGGTAGCTAACTACCATGACTATTAAAAATCTCATATTTGATGTTTTCCTGAAAGCTGAGCTCTGAAAACAATTAATCTCAAGTTTTATTCCACTTGGTTTTTTCTTATCATTTTCCGGTTTCACCTACTTAGGGAAACAGCTTAAACTCTGCTAATCTTAAGCACCATACACACAACCCCCCAAAAAAGCAGGTTAAAACCAGCGCAGTTTTAGACCGTGTGATTTCTTTGAGGCCTGATTCCTCTCTTACCATTTGATCGGCCATGCTGCAATCCCTAATTATCTTCAGGACTGTTACCTTCATACGCCAACCACATCCCAACGCGTCACTTCTTTACCAGCCACCCTGCACATGCATTGGTGCAGGATTCACCCTCAAAGAGCCCTCACCCACAACCGAGAGGAAATCTGCTCTGACCTTCTGTCACACAAAGAGCAAACGAGGAACAGCTGAGGAGTGAAATATCAATTAACAGTGTGCAGCTCAGCTACCTCCAACTTAGCTCATTAGTTATGCTTCCTGCCATAAATGCCAATGGTGTTTAACAGCTTGTCGGGAACCATGTCTTGTCCACGGCTGATTAGGTTGTACAGAAACAATAAAATTGACATAAGGAAGCACATAACAATATGAGCCATTGTTCTCCTTTAACGGCAGCAAACCTGTTTGCATTCTACCCAGACTTTTTTTTTGTCTATTTATGTCTCCCAGGAACCCCCCTGCATTTCTGTGGTGCAAAGCAGATGCGTTTGCATGCATGCATCTATCAGGGAAGGCTCTCAGCAGGTTGCCTTCAGAGGACTGGGCTTATTACCACAGGCACAACAAGGTCGGGGGGGTTTATTGCAATTCTTCCGGTGAAGAGGAACAGAAGACCTCTGCCTCCGCTTTACCTGCAAGCACTGCCATTGAGCAGAGCCACACTTTTCACTAACTCCCCTCCCCTGCCGGCATGCAGCCCAGCAATAGCTTCTAAGAGTTTCCAGAGCAGGAATAATTTCTGCTGTATCTTCACAAATTTGAGAGCCGTCGTTTCTGATTTGTGAACAGAGACACAGTGGAGGATGAAGAATGGACGGAGGCTAAAGGGGAAATTGGTCTTAGTTCCTCTGAACAATTCCTACAAATGGGATGTGAAAGCAGGGTACTGTAGCGTTCTTTCTTTGCTCTCCTCAGGACCCTCTCACACTTGTTGCGATGGGAAGAAGTCCACAGCCTGTCAGAGCCCACCACCCTGTCCAGCAAAGCACTGCCTGAMCCTGTTCCTCTCTGTGCATCTTGAGCTGGGGCAGGTGCTTGCTTCAGCCTGCCTACTCTTATATGAGGGAAACCAGGTTATATTTATTTATGTGCTTGCTATTAAGTTCCACATCATTACACAAAGAATAATTTGCAAAATATGACTGAAATACACACAGAATTTACAGTAACACTAATTAATAATCATTTCAACCAGACTGTTGACCAGATTTTGTCACAAAGATTAAATGGTGGACAGCATACCTTGAGATCTAACGCTGAATTACACCCCCAAAAAATTTTACTTGGAAGATAACTTCAAATTAGGTTAAACATTTAGACTGAAAACTAGCTGAAAACCTGTAAAACATAGGACTCAAAGAATCACCTAGTTCCGAATCGTAGTCTAATGCAATCTTATTATGCCAAAACTCCTTCAAAGCTATAAGGAATCCTACCTTTAAAACAATTGCAAAGTGAAATSATGAACAGCAATGTACCAGAATGGGAACCAGAAAAGGGAGGTAAGAACACTGCAAACAAGCTTCAACAATATCAGCCTTCCTATTACCGATACCCTGTCCCCACAGATCTCTAAGTGCTTTACAGCATACCTTAGCCATTAAGTATAACTAATAAATCTTGAAGTACTGGAGCTGTCTGTCAGCTGGTAGCACATTCATGACATTTGCAAGGGATGTTAAGTTAGGCTCAGCTGATGATCTTTCAAGGCAAAAGAATAGAAGTGGGTTTAGAGTTATGAGAAACACAGACAAAATACAACAGCAATATTCCATTTAGAAGAGAGACGAACCAGTACAGATGAGAGAAAAATTACCTGAAATAATGATAAACCGTAACGAGAGAGAAACTTGGAAAAAAGTAACACCTGCACTGTAGAAGATGGAAAGCTTGAGTTTGTGGCAAGATCACACAGCTAAGAAAGGAGCTACAGTCTAAAAAATCCAGTCATACTAAGACTGCTGGTGTCTAGGAAGGGTTTCATATGGAATAGTGTCATGAGTATTTCTGTCGTTATCAGCAAGATATTAAACCAGAATCCATGACATCTTTTGCCTGAATAACTACATTCCAGTTTTGGTAATGTATCTTGCACACCAGGATATGGCATTATTCTTTACCTCCTGCCCTGAGGGGCTGGATAATATCACCATATGTTGAAGAAAAATTGCCATGCTCTACCCCAGGACATTTGCATTTCAACAGGGAAAAAAACAATTTCTGTGTATGTAAGTGCAGGAAGCACTGTGGATTCCTTTGCAAAGAGAAGCACATCACAGATCTAGGTGTTATTAACAACTAAAGTTGTGATTTTGCTTTTTTTTAGTTCCAGAACCAAAATAATTTGTCCTTTTTAACAAGTAAGCTTAATAGCAGTAGGACACAAATAACTATCACTAAAATCAAAGCAACCAGCTGAAATGGTGCTCACCAGAAAAGATAACAAGGATGGATTATGATTAGTGTTTGAATAATGTTTAGCACCGAGAACAGAACAAAGAATTTTACGCAATTCTCTCTCTTCTGGAAACAGCAATTTTTTTTGTTTTGTTTGTAATTATATACATTAGGAGAGAGAGGTCAAGTTTGAGGTCAATTGCTATTCTGGTAAAAGAACATCCCTAGCAGCTGCAGGATTGCCCTTTATGTATCAATAAGGACAAATGTAATCATACAAATAATCTGTAAACATACATTATTCAAATTTTCCATTTATCATGTTTTATTTCACTACCAAACACAGGTACCCCATCTGCTTCCTAGGACATTCAGAGTCAGCCTCTGGAAACGCTATTTTCTATTGATAAACACAGCTATTACAGACAGTCCTATTCAGCTGTTATTTGCAAAGCAAAGAATGTTTTTTATAGCAATTTCCTTTATATCTACCTTTTTGCCAACCAGCAGGGTCAGTGTTACCAACTCACTCTCAATTCCAGCTCTCTCAGATACCACAGCACTCAATTTACACGGGGGAATGGAAAAACAACAAAGTGATAAATTTCAACACAGAACTGCAAGGTTTGCAAGAGAAGCGGGATTTGGGATAGAGCTCTAGAGCCACAAATTGAAACACAACAGATTGCAGTCACGAACTCTGGCTAAGAAACAAAGCCACAGGTGGTGGAGCTTGGCAGTGTGAAGCCACCACGCTGCCTGCAGTGCTGTCAACAAGAGAGCTGGTAGAGGAGACATTGGTCTGCCTTTCAACAATTAACATGAAGAAAATACTATGAGAAAATAACAACAGATTCCTATACCACATATACATTAGCAATTTTAATACCCAGGCTAGTCATACTGCTTTAGGTTGCACTCTGGCCTCAACAAAGCAAGTCAGGGTAGGGCAGCATTTGAGTAAGAGAAATCAAGGTATACTTGCAAGTTTGCAGTGGGTGTTGTGCAGTGCATTAAATGGCTCTTACTTCTCATTCAACACCCCAAAACCATTTTAACCTGTTTGTTGAAAATCCTTTTTTGAAAAAAATATTTACAAACTGATTGGGTGAAGGGTCAAACTTTAGCTGGTTAACAGCATTCAGATGGTCAAAATCTCTTCTAGTCCAATCYCAAGTTGGGGGTATCTTTGCTATTTCTAAATTTATTTGAGAAGAGTATACCACAAGAATGTACACTACAGAAGTTAACACCAATCCATAATGAGCTGTTTACTTAAGAGGAACAAACCTACTCAGGCATTACAAACGTCATCTTAAATGGATATGAGAAAGGTACAGGCAACKTATGGCTGTGACCTTCATGTAGCTGGCAGGATGACTGTGCCAGTGACTGAACAACTATCATAATCTACTTAGTTTCTGTTAACAGACATATTCCTCCAAGGAAGACAGAAACCCAACATATCAAGAACAAAATGAAGATGAAAAATATTGACAAAAATCCACATCGGGAATACCTAAATTGCTAGCTATTGCATTTTGAGATTTAGGGGACTACAGCATCTGTTTGATTTTATGAAAAATAAAAGCTAGGCGTGTAACAGGAACACACTCTTTATACATACATTCAATTCCAAACCTACAAAACATACCAARTATTTTTAAATGACTGCACATTTCAACTATTTGTTCAAAATAGCTTGGTTTTCCATACTGATGCAAAGAAACAGTTTTCGTCACTCATGTTGTCTTTTTTACCGTTCCAAATCCATTAGCAACCATGCAGTTACATTCAAATAACATTCTGTTGGGAGCTTTCAATTTGAAAAAGCTATGTTTTTTGCTTCCATGGGATTAAAAACATTTTGCTTTGTTACGTTAGCTTGAACAGCCACAAGCCCAAAGGAGTAGAGGAAAATTATTTATAAACATGCTGTTCGGCACTGGGGAGTAGGGAAGAAGGGWTACATTTCATTTAAATTTAGACATAAATGAAAAATATTTTTCTATTCAAATCAGACTGTATTAGTCTTGGTTAGTGGCAATTAACTGTTCATGACTAACTCATGACTCCAATAATAATGATCTTTGATTTTTTCYCCTGTTTTGAAATCACGCAAACTTAAAAATGCCTACTTTTAAACAAAAGTTTTAGGTCTTGTGACACTAAACTTCATCTATAAATAACTATCTTTTACACCCTGAAATTTACAATGCTGTTTTAATTTAGGTTTTAATTCCATTAAAATCAGTAAAAGACCAACATTGGTATCTATTCAGAAGAAAACCATTCTAAGCAAGCACTTAAAGAAAATCCTCTGGTTTGCTGCTTATTTTACTCTACATTTAGAGAAACATTCTATAAAAAATGCTTTTCTGAAGCTTTGAGACTTTTAGGCATCTTCAAAAGAGTAAAATGGACAATCAACTTCAGTCTTAATGTAATACATCAACTTCCTAGAAGTTTATATACTTTATATTCTAAAAGACGTTTCTTTTGATAACATAGATGACGTACTACGGGCTGTCTAGAGCTGAAGATGATTCTGGACATATCTTTACCTTCCCTCTACCCAGTATTTTCCCAATGCACTTCTGTTAAGTCTCACAGTAAATCGGAGGGAGATGTCACAGCAATTTTTCAGGTAAGATTAATAGAAAAAAAAACAAAATCTTATGTGCAGTTTCATATCTAAAACTTAMAATTATGCACAAGATCTTATATTCAGTCGGATACAGTGAAATAGTGAGCAACTGCAAATACATTTGTCAAAATTCACATTTTTACATGGCATCCTTAACTTTTTCTGGGCACCTTTTTTTTTTCCTTCAATTTACAAAGTTGAACAATCTGCTTATCTACAAGGCACACAATAATCACTCTTGAGATTTGTCAAGCTCTAAGTTACATGGCATCTTTGTGGCTCATCTGGATAACAAAGAAAATACAGCAGTCCCCCTTCTACCCATCTCCAAGGCACACACAGAGACAATGTTTTTCTGTTCAATTATTCTGGATTCCTGCTATAACAGTGTACATAGCAACAGTTCATCCTCTGCAAAAAAGCTGTATAGTAAGACATGTAACAGAGAGAAAAGTTTACCTGCAGTGTCACAATGTCTTGCCGAGTGAAGGGCTCATCTGTCAACAGATCCTTGTAGCTCTTTGGTTTTATGTTCAGCTGCTCAACTGCCTAACAGCCAGACAAAAGACACAGATATTAAAAGTTGGATTCTAATGTGTAAATATTACAAGTAAATATGTGAGACCAATAAAACCTTAAAGTACAAATGATAAAGAAAACAATTTCACCCTTCGTTCTCAGCTGGCAGCTGCAGTATTTTCATTGTGTACATTAACAGATGAGAAGCTTTTGTMTCTCATCCCTACAAAACTCGACAGTTTTGTGTGGTTTGTTTTTTTTTTTTTTAAAAGAAGAACCTTGCAGTCTCTGTTCCATAGTTATGCATATCATTTTAACCAAATTAATCATAAGAGTACTGACAAAATAAAAAAATCTTGCTTGCAGTTTTCTAAGTGAAGTATTTTACAGATGGTATAMGACAGGCAGCTTTAACAAGGGGTCCATATCTCCCCCACTGTCAGCACCCCTCGGGGAGACACGCGTGTCCCAGGCCACCTCGTACAACAGCAGAGTTGCATGAGCCCCTCACACTCCATCCACCCTGACTGCTGCACCCAGCCTGCAGCAACACTTCTGCTCACCTGAGAAAATTAAATGATGCTCAACAAAGCAGCAGCATGTTATTTCATAGCCAGAATCAATGTGGAATAAATGCTTTGTCGTTACGACCAAATACATCATACAGAGAGACAACTATGGAGGTCTACCTGCAAAAAAACTGAATCTGTCTCATTCATCCAAATGTCCTCTATTCTCCTCAGATGGAAGTGATAATATTTTTCTAGTACCTCCAGAAGTCCGTAAATTAATTCTATGCTTATAACAAATGGATAGGTGGTATTGCTCAAGTGGTACACCACAAGAGAAACAGACCCTCTTGGCACAGCTTGTTTAGGAAGCCCTGTGTAAATTGTAGCAAACTGAGCAATACTTTCACAATGTCGACAAGCATTTAACAAAGACTACTCTTAAACTCCTTCTTGCCTTTTAACCACAGCAATCAAAGCATCACGCTTCCAGAAGGAACAGAAAATACTTTCTATTTTAACCTAATCTTGACTGCTCTCACAGCTGGAATGAAGACAGTTCAACTACAACAGAGCGCGTTTTCAAAAGCATGATGAATCCAGCCTTCTCCTTGATTGCAATGGTTTCAGCTTGTTCCTCTCTCAGTATCTGAAAGTCCTACTGGAATTTCCTATCAACAGATTTAAAAAAGCTGATGTTTCAGTGTTCAGACTTTTTACAACACTGGATATGGATCCATTAATCGAAGGATTTATTGGCTACTGAAAAATAAATTAACCTTGCTTTTACAGTAAGGATTATGCAAACAAGTCACAACCAAAATTCCACCTGGGTTCACATAAATGTTCACAAAACACAGATAAAAATGCAGTTCAAGTGTCCATTAAGGCATTCTCTGCTCTTTCCCCAGCTCTGGTTAAAATACTCTTTTTTATTCATTGATATGAATAGAAATGAGGCAATTTGTGTTTTGGTGATGACTCTGTATCAGAAAGAAGACAACAGAAGATTTATCTGTTAATTCAACGGAGGAGCATATAAAAGCTACTAATTTTGGTCTACAAGATTCAGTGCATGCAGATTAACTTAGGAAAAAGTTTTAAAAATATCTTTTAAACCATATTCTAGGGTTGTTCATATTTTGAAGGCAAAACTTGGACAATTGTTCAATGTGAAAAAATTCACAACAATTTGTGAAGTCAGTTCACCTCCTTGTACTTTAATTTCCCTGGCTGTAAAAAAGAATAAAACTTACCTATCTTTCTAAAGCATTTTGTGATCTTGAATGAAATGCATCAAGTATAAAATATTAATAATGAAATGCAACAGAGAACCTACCTCATAGGCAAACACATTTCCAGTTGTCTTGATGGCGACAATATGGGAGTTATTGGTGAATACAGTAAACAGCACTGGACAGTGGTATTTACCTGATGGAGGGGAAAAAAGTTTAAATTTGGCATGAAGTCCCTGCAACTGTTTTGAAATAGCTAATTTCTGTTATCTCTGTGAAGGATATTTACATTAATTTTTAATATAAAGTGTAACTTCAGTGTGTATTTAATGGTGTTTTAACTACGCTTTTATTCTTCAGTGCCAAATAGAAAAAGCAACACTTAAGAGAATTATAAAGCAAGGAATGAAAATGCAGTTTTGAAATCTACTGCCTTCAGTCCCCCAACACAGAACTTTTTCCAACTTGCTTGATATCTGTGAAGCACCACAATATAATTGTTATTGTTGTAATCAAAGCTCTATTGATAGCATGAGCCTATACCTTGTAACATGCCCAGTACTCAATTTTCAGTGTTGTTCCCAGGAATAAAAGTTTAGCTTATATCCTACAAAAAAGTTCACAGCAGCTGTTGTGCTTTTAGGAGAGAGCATTTTGTATTCAAATGGGGCAAGCAGAATGCGATTAAATCTGAACACATTATTCAGTACGGAACCCAGCTTCTGCTCTAATCAAGCTGTGAATTTTCCCAGGAGGATCAGCATAAATATTAAGCATGTCAACAACAAGCAAACTGATGGCAGGCAATGTATGAGGAAAAAGAAAAATGTCTGGATGATCTCAGCAGAAAGCAATTAGAAGAAGGYTATTAATACTTGATCAGTTTGCTAGACCTGGGGGTTTGGGTGAGATTTTTGAAACAGGTTGGGCCTACTTGGTTCTTTTTTTCCTAATTACCACCTGAAAATGAAAACCAGCAGGGAGACCAGAACAGAGACTGCTCACAGCACCTACAAAGATGGGAGGCAAGCACCTACAGAGTATTCATCGATTAACTGATCAGCCAGAGGAGGCACTCTGACCTCCAGCTCGCAGGTGCAAGCAAAAGCTGAGGACTGTTTCTGTTAATGCCACCAGAGCTGAAGCAAAGCCATTGCCACAAAGGTCTGAAATTCAAGAGGAAGTTTCGAAAGGCATTTTTGGAAGTGGCATCAGGGTACGRCCCAACTGATGAATACAGAAACACGCTGGTAAAATGTGAGGCCTCACTGCAGCTGCATAAAAAAGAGCAAATCACCGTGTTTTCAGTTCTAGCAAAAGCAGAGCTGCTRAGGGCACACACTTGTTGATTTGGATAGAAGGTACTCAGCTAAGGAGGGACCATTGAATGGAAGAAACTACAATATCTGAAGACCTTTTTTATTGTATAGGTGTGAACAGAGAAGATCCTACGTACATAGCAACCATTCTACATGTTAAGATTTAAAGAAAAGTTTGCTGATAGACAGAAATGCAACACTTTTCCTCTTTTGTTGCATCTTCCCTTGATCTATTAATGASACTGCATGCACCCGTTTAAGGAAAAGGTTTCTGAGACTGCGTGGCTGCCGTCATTCCACCCCGGCATTATGAAGCGAACTTCTTTAAGGAAAGCACAACATCACAATGTCTTTCAAAAACCTTGGCCACAGTGACTATTGATCATTTTTTAACACACTGCTGTTGAGACAGATGGAGCACAAAACGCAGAAGAAATCCACCAGCTAGAGAAGAGACCTTGTAGTCTATGGAYTATTGGTAAGATAAGGAGTCAAGACACTCCAGAATTTTATTCCCACCTAATCCTTGCCACTCTCGTTTCAAAGAAATCATTATCTGCCTTGTAAAAGATTAATTCATCTCCACTGTTCTCTTTTATTCCTAGCATCCTCTCTCAGATGGCAGATTTTATATCTTTAACCCTGCAGAAATACAACTCAAGGCTGTTTTCTTGTGTGCTGCTATTCATAAAATCCACGTATTCATCTAAGTTTAATTCATTTTATAAACAAAAAGTTGCTCAAAACCAAGTGAATAGCAAATAATGCCATAGGCAAGTTAGAAAAAAGGTGACATATTATAGAAATTTAGCCTTTTCTGAAAATTTTCCCTAAAGTAAATAGTACCTTACTGTAGTAGTAGCTACAGAAAAGTGAAATTGCTGAATAACTTACAGCTCCCCAGCGTAAAGAAAAACAGAAATGGAACTTTAAAGGTAAACACGTCACTCACAAGAAGCAGTTATTCTACTCAGAAAATAAAAACCATGATAGAAAACACAAACTACGTAACTTTACCATGAGTAAGACAAACCAGGATTTATTAAAGCACTCATTAAGAAAAAAAACCACATAGAAAATTACTGCACTTACCTTCACTGTTTTTAGCAAAATTCAGCTTTATAAGTGATTTGGCATCTAGTTTCTAAAGAAAACAAAGCATTAAAAAAATTAATCACAACAGAATCTAACCATGGAAATAAAAGGGAACTGTAACATCAGTTTTAGGATTTTAATAGTACGTAACTTATTAATAATATATGGCAAGTCATCTGAATCATCAGAACCCTGGGAATTTAAGTCACAGACAGCCCACAAAAACAAGGCTCACYGAGCCTGAGAACTGGGAAACATTTATTTACAGTGTTGTAGTTTGACACAGTACAGTGCTAACTATCCAGAGCGAACAAGCTGGAGAAGTTGCGCAACTCTGCCTTAGCACAAATGGAAAGGAGAGTTTGCATGAAAAGCTAAGAGGCAAAGATCATTGCTGCTGATCGGAAGTGACAATTCAGAAGGGACCTCTGATGAAAGTCATAAAGCCAGCAAACCATTCCGGCAGAAAAGGTCACGAGCTTGATTGAAATAACTGTAATTTTTCTTTTACGTCAGGAAACGCGTAGCGGAGCCCACATGATAACTGGCAATAATGAAGAGAAACGGAGGCACAAATTCCCGGAGAGGCGCTTGGAGTCATGAAGGCAGACCCAGGAGGGATCTCTGGCCAGTTAGTCCCTGGGTAACAATTTGACGGAAGAGGGAACCGAGACGGCAGCCGAAGTCGGGAGGTCCTGCAGGCTGATGAAATGAGGGCTAYGTTCTCCTGCTCCAGAGAGGACACCGCAAACTAAGCTAGCTTCTAGACAGAAGAATGCCTATGGCACTCTTCCGCTGCCCTCTCTCCAGAGGGGCCTTCTGACACAGGGAGGGAGAGCCGGCGGGCTGGCAAACACTTCTAGACGATCAGGGCTGCTCCCTCCCCACAACCCTCCCTAAGACATGAAAGCCACAAGCATATGTGGCTTTATATAAAATAAAATATAAAATATATTTCTATAAAATAACAGTGCGCCTTCAATAACGTGACAGGGCAGGCCCACGTATGCCAGTCATTTATTAGGGTCAGTATGTGATTTGGGCACCTTGCTGGCACGACGGRGCGTACCCCGACCGGGGTCGCCCCCCAGCACAGCCTGCCGGGACGGTTAGGCAGCGCCTGACTGGGGCACCCAGCTGGAGACAAAGTCCAGCCCAGCAAGCTGCAAGGCTGAGTCAGAATCCCAGACATAAAAAAAACCCCACAAACCCTTTGATTGTATCAGCTGTCAGAGACAGTTTCACCACCAAATTGATCGTTAAAAGCACACACAGCACAGGCCTTTTAAAAGAAACAATCGGTTCTCTTCTCAAAACACGCACCTGAACAGACTAGGGAGGTTTTTATAACCCAGACAGCTCTTTATAAACAGCTACGAGTGGAGATCTGCCAGCTGCGGTGCCGATGCTGCTAGTTCAATCATTATGGCAAAGAGCGGTAACGGAATCATGTGAAACTAAGTCAGTGGGCTTTTTCTGCCTAATCAAAATTCATATTCTTGGTTCAGAGAGTGCACGCTATGACAGCTGGACTCATTCGTTTATAGGAAGGCACTTCCCAAATTGTTTTCAGCTAACTGGCAGGCTCATTTGCTGCCGGAAAGGTAACCATCTCTGTAATTTATTAGCAAGAAGAGCAATAAGGGCTAGTAGGAATAAGATGGGGAAGGGAAGGAAGAGGCCAGGTTAGGTGATATTTAGTTAGGCAATGGAAGATCAGTGCTGCTGTTTTTCCTTAAGTGGATTCTCAAAAAAATCCAACCCCAACATCTGCACACTGCTGAGGTACAAAGAAAGACASCAAAGGCAAGGGCAGGTTCTGAAATGACTAAGTGAATGCAGAGCTTTTTCATTTATTTATCTTTTAACTAGAACAAAATTGTCAAAGTAGTAGTAGGGGAACAGCAGAACTGCCAAAATGAACATATGATCCTGGACAGATCTGTTCAACCTAAACAACTTACTCACACAAAGCAGCATCCATCTGTGCACATGTTGTGCAACAGCCCAAAAATTATGTCCCAGAAAAAGCTYCTTTAGAAATATGACTGCTGGAAACATTGATAATTTGAAGGAAGGTCTTTACATTATCTTCCTGGCAGACTTGAGCTATCTCCAAAACATATGAGCAGATCATCTTTACACAAAAATGTAAACAGTTCCCTAAGAAACAGTTTAGCATGCCTGAAGATTCAGATTTATACCTTGACAGAAATTTAGTGGAAAAGACAGACTAAACTGCTGTACAGACTTTAAAGGTAGCAAAAACTGCAGTATGCTGTTTCATCTGTCAAAGTATGATGTATTGTTAGAAGTGCTGCCAAGTCCTCAGACTCTTACTCTGTACCCAGGGAAATAGTATGGTATTTCAGGTCACATCTTTCCACACTATGGAATAAGGTTAGTTTTCAGCATCAGTTACTCATGGTGCATCAGCTGCTCATGCTGGCATCTGTTCCCCACTGAGACCAACACTTATACAGTCTTACATGTCAACAGTAAATAAAAAAATAGTGATTTTCATATAGGAGTTGAAATATATGCACTGCCTTTTTCCAGGATGAGAATTCTATACTGAAGCGCTGTATGAACATTACAAATTTTTATTGCTGCAGACTGGCCTCCTATCAAACTTGTGTTGAAGAAGTGACCTTGGCATGTCGGCTCCCGCCCTCTGGAGCAGCTCTGCGCTTCAGCTCAGCTGGCAACTGCTTCGCGCCCGAGCAGTCCCACGCTGTATCACGAGGGAGCTTCCTGCTACTGATAAAGGATGTTGTTTGTGCAATTTATTTATGAAAAGGAACAGAAACGGACCGAGAGTTGTATATGAGAAAATACATGGGGGAAACATAATTAGGGTAACACGTCAAAAATATTTTGAGAAGTTGATTAACATGTCTTAATGCATGGGAAAACAAGAGGGGGATTTAGTGCTTTATCAAAGGAAACCTTTGGAGCACCAGGACAGCAAAACCAGGTGATGATCTGCTACAAAGGATTGCCATGACCTACAAAGGCAGCTCAGTGCCCGAGACCAGGCTGCAGCATCGGGCAACTGCACACGGAGCAGCACAGAGGAGGGAGTCAGCCCGCATGCCAGGACTTCCAGTAGGTCCAATTTTGAAAGACGTACATGTTACACAGGAAACTATGAAAGAACGTGATATAGAAAACCTTCTTCATGGGTTTTTTTTCCTCTCAAGTTCTTTGTTTCACATGAAAACAGGGTTATCTCGCATGTGGGTGAATCTACTTTTATTTATTCTCCATCAAAAGTCAAAGCTTTCCAAGCACCATCACACAGTTTGTTGCCATGGAAATGACCATTATGCCACAAACAGGCGCCAGTCTTCACGGGAAGAGACAGCAGGAGTGAATGAATCCTAAGATGAGTTAAAGCACTTGTTTTCATGTATTTCTTATTACTAATAAAACATAAGAGAGCTCAAATATCGCATACACGGCTCAAGTTCAAAACTACTTCCAACCTGAGTTTCCCCGACACACCTACCATCCAGTTTCAGCCAATCTCCAGTGAAAAAAGCAAGGAAAAAACAATGTTTATTAAAAACACTTGATCTAATTAAAATTCTAAATTCTTAATGAAAACGAAAGGCCACAAGCACGCAACACTTCCCCTAAGCAGAAATAAGAGCTGCATATTCACTTCTAAAAATATTTTATGCGAGAATACTGGAAAGCAGACGCGTTTCACGGCACATAGTGCCAGCTGCTCCACAGCAAGGAAGGGCTAAAAAAAAACCAAACCCAAAAACCGTGCAAGCTTTTTTCTCAGCTGACTCCTCTCGCAGGCACACTTCCACAAAGGCGGCCAAGGCTACTTTTGGCCGTGACCTACTTCCCTGCAGCAGCGAGAAGCCCCACCGCCCCGCGCGCTCTCATCTGTCAGCTGACAGCACTCATTCCTGCGGGATCCCAAAGGGCAGCATCCTTTATTGGTACCCAAAGCAGAGGTTATTACGACGCRTAGGTTAGTGGGGCACTGTGGCAGCTCGCGGATGAAGCACGCCGATTGTTTCGAATTAAATCACTCTCTGTCATCGCTGTGTGTCTCATGAAGATATGACCTACAATCCCTGCGCATCAATTAGTAACACTCGCTGAATCCCTTTGGTCTGTGGGTGCATGTTCTTCTTGTTAATGAGGCTCTGACCCTGTTGGATACGCACCAGCCTGAAAAGCAATCAAAATGGGCTCATTTGATTCTCTACCCACACATGGGTAGAGTTGGTGACGCACGGCAAGAGTTGTATTTAGTAAATACTGACTTTCCCACTCTATCAACAGTAATTGAGTTAGCGTTAAAATGTTCGACACTTGAGGACACCCTTCTGAATGGCCTCTGGCAGGAATGCACAATAACCCAGTGAAGCTACCACAGGGAAAAATTAATGTATCACATCTGAACCGGTTGACAACACAAGGACAAAATCATCCAGGGCTGACCATTTGGTCCATTGGTAGGTTGTCATCCCACCAAAACAAGCAACACAGAGTTACCTCAAATAGAATAGAAAGCCAAACCAAATACTAATATTAAAACACAATGTTGCCTACCAAGTACCAAATTTAGCTTAACAACAGCAAATGAATTTTGTATTAAATTCTCTGGTTCCTTTAAAGATGAGACCTGTTACTTTTTGCATACAACTTCACATTTTAAGAAGCCCTCTTACAGTTTTCCCTGCTATAAAACCTTCAGGAAATATAGGAATATGAATTGAATCAATAGTATTGGAATAACTGCATTATTTCAGACCTTGTAAATGGATTTAATGATGATAAAAGGCATTGGAAATCCTCAGCAAGTCTACACATTATGGGAATGTGATTGGAAACAGCAGCACTGTTTTAACAAGATAAGCCATCTTCATGTAGTTTAATATTTCATGAAAAATTTGGGGTCAGCAGCCAAGAGGCCAGAATAGTCTCATGATTCAAGGTATCATTTCTATGTCCAGTTCAACGCAAAAATGCTAGGTATTTATCATGTGGACAACTGTCTACTAAATGTTAAAAAGATACCCTCGATTCATATTCTTGGATGAAGCTGCTGTTTAACCACAGCTTTCATCTACTACTGAACTGGTATGGAAATGGACGCAAAAGATCCTTCATTACCCACTTCCAGACCACTGTATTTCCATATTTAAATTTTAATTAAACTGACACCATATGGTCACCAAAGCCTTGTCCAGAGAATCATAAAGATATGCTTGATAAAACACATGGCTCACAGATACTAGCAATAATGTTGCTCTATCAAGGAGCACATTAACAAATTACCATGAGAAAAAGATGTGTAGTTTCATGTGCAAGATTAAACCTGAAGTCTTAATGCAGTCAGAAGTCTATCAATCCAGAGACCCACAGCCAAATACAACATGGTTCATGGAAAATAAAGCTTTGCAGAAGCATCAAAAAGCTAGTCTCCAATTTTAGTGAAAAACAGGCAAGTAACGATCTGTGGGAAACCTCATGCTGCATCTCATTTAAGGCTAGAGTGTTTCACAGCTGCTAGTTTTTCAAGTGTCACAATCACAAAACCCCATCCAGTGTGCACACTTCCACCAAAACATGGAAAAGGGAAAAAAGAGACCATCTGCTCAGTCTGTAAAACCTAGATGTAAATACTTTTTTGCTGTAAGGGAAATAATGCATTAGGAATAATGCTAGACACATTTATCTGCCTGTGTCCAGAGCTAGCTTACTGGATAAAACACTGCCCGTCACCAGCACAATCCCCATCAGCAAGGCGTGAAGGAGGCACAGCAACTTGGCCGGTGACTCATGACACTGGAGGGTTTTAAACACCTCCTTTTGATAAAGCACTTGAACAGTAAGTCTAGGCAAATCTCATCTTTGCCCTCACTGTTTCCCAAAGATACAGGGAATTGAAAAATAAATCCCCCTTTTAGGACAGATAAAGGCTAACTCTTAGTGGTGCTGGGTGCACTACTGTAAAACACACAGATACAACTTTGGAAGAGAAATAACTAACTATCCACGTGTTTGCCAGTAACAAAGGAGAGTGGGAAAGTTTCAGAAAACCCAATAAAAAAGGAGTCATCTTCCAGGTCATCAGCCTCACCAGGACACCCCACCCCGTGTTTTATGACCATTTCCAGTTATGACACACGACTTTCTGGTTGTTCCTCCGGGCAGGAATCATGTCCTCATATGTTTCTATCCAGGGGCCTTGAAAATTTATGGTCACTAGTCAAATATTAACTCATTTAGACTGTTGACTAAAAGCTAATAATTTCTGAAGCAAATGAGGTAAGACGACACGGTTCAGTTGCTGCATATTGAAGAGTTCATCTCGTTCAAAGTGGATCTAGGCATTTGAGCCGCAGCCTGTGTCTGCTGCCCCCAGACAGAAACGCACCTGGAGAGAGATGCTTACTGATGATGGCTGTAACCATCCGCGCCTGAAAGACTGCTACAGGCCACAGAAATACAGGCAGCAACATCCAACTGGCAACAAAAAAAAAAAAAGAGAAAAGGAAGAACCACTGCTCGTCCTGGCTAACTCTTATTTATATACGTACCTGCTTCTGAAATGACCCAAGCTATGAAGAGAAAATGCAGCAAATTATCATATTCTGACAGCACCCTTCGTGTCTCAACACATACACTGAAGCTGTTTTCTGTCTTACACTATCATGTGTAATATATCAAAGTATTATCAAAGTATTTCAGGAAGAGATTAGAAAATATTCCCACCACCGTACCAGGCATTCACTCAGCATTTACTGTGTATGATTAAGATTAACTCTGTTCAAAGAAGATAAATTAAAATTAAACAGATGCAGAGAAGGACAACTGTGACCATTTAGGGTATAGAGAACTTAAAGGCAAGAAGAACATCTGACAGGAAAATACAAGTTTCAACAAGAAAACATCAAGAAAGCATTAAATTCCTCTGTACCAAATACACAGCTGTAAACCCTAACAGAGAGAAGAACAGTTTTGGCACAAATACAAACGAGACTAAGCTGGTCAAACCCAAAATTTACAGAAGATATCTATCAGACAAAAAACCATCAGAAGAACCTCTCGGCAGACGTAGCAGGAAGAAAGCAAACACCGGTTCAAGACAGAGCACGCAGTTTGCAAAGCAGATTGCGAGAGAGCTGAAGACCTCAGAGAGTCTTCCAGTTTTCTGTTCCTGATCATTTCACCCTTCTTTCTGCAACACATGAAAACCAACTAAGCTGGATTTGTCTGAATCACTTTTCAACAACAAAGCTTCCCTCGGTTTTATTTCTGTAAGCTTTGTTCTCTGCTCCGTAATAAGCTATTACTCACCCAGAACAAAACTGTATTCCCACCCCCCACTGAAACTTTTCTTACGAATAAACAAGAAAAAACCCTCCCTCCTTTACTTCAAACGTATGGGAAAAAGTAAGTTTAAGAAAAGGGAGAAAGGGAGCAACTGACATTTACACCTATGCAATATCTGAAGACTTTGCTGAGCTGCATCAGACAAATTAAGAAATATACTTTGAATTTCAAAGCTGAAGATGTGCCGACTTCTTCTGACATGTATGTGAAAAGCATTCTCTAAAGAAGAATTGAAATTCTCATTTATACATCAGTTATGCCACAGCCAAATGAGACCTGAAGTTACCGATCCACCTAAATGATCACTCATTTACAAAGCCCCAAGGAGAAAATGTAGCAGACTACTTAGATTTCAGGTGCTGTGCTCTGATGTTGAGAAAAAAAACMCAACCAAACAAACAACAGTGCAAGGGGGTATGTCTCACTTCTGAATTTTTCTACATAAGGAAAAATATCTCAATTGATCAAATTATTTTCCTCTTAATTAGACAGTCCCACCACTCCAGATATGGAAAACTGATGTGGAGATAGCCTGCCTATGGAGGGCTGCACAGCATTTTCCTCTCAATATTTTATATCTAGACAAAGAATGAAAATGCTCAGAGTAAGCACAATCCGTTGGAAACATTAGGAATGAAAATTTTTCAAGAGGGAAAAAAATGAAAAGTCACAAGGAAGATTTGACTCCTGCTGCACTGTGCCATCTTTAGAAGACCATCAAAATCCTAAGATAATATTACCAGCATGTTGCAGAAAGGTCTAGACAAGTGCTCTGAAAGCGCATCACAYTGAACATTATCTACAGCTATTACGTTTTCCTGACAGTGTATTCCAATGGCAGCTACTGCTAGGCTGGCATGAAAGAGGTCACCTTCAAAGCACAGATCCTTGTCTGATGACATCCACTATTTGCTGCTCATTATCTAGAAACACACCTGGAATAACACAATTAAAGCAGCAATCTGCAGTAAATTACCACACAGACCACATGAACGGAGTTAAAAGCCATAGTCACTGTTGATTTAGCCAATACGGGTCACGTGAAACTTGAACTTGTCCTCTCCCCCATTCAGGCTGGAGACCTGTTCCACTCAACTCATCGCTGGATAAGTTTTGTTTGTGATCTTGATCTCGACGCCTCTGACTCAGCAACGTGTGAAGCTCATGCAACCGACTTACAGGAATCCACTCCTGAAACACACGGGCTCTGCGCTGATTATTTGATAGAGGTGGAGAGCAATTTGTAGTGAACTATAAAGCCTTGGCTGGAATTTAACCTGTACTTTAACACCTGTTCCTACAGTACTTGGTATTTCTCACACTCCTGACAGGCTGCAGTTTCTTTATTCAGAATATTGCAAAAGAAGAAAAAAAAGCCTAAGCCCTCTTTCTCATTATGTTCACTTCTTGGATGAAGAAACAATTACCAGTGCTTTCTATTTCTGTATCTGCGCTTTCAAAATACATATATGGTAAAAACACTTTTATGTTTAAGGAAGTTTCTCCTTTGCTCTAATTTCTGCATCCTTTTCAGGCAGGATTTCCCTTATTTAGACGGCCAAAGATTTTTTTTAGTGCATAAAAAAAAAGTAAGGGTGTTTGTTCATTTTCAAAGCGGGATTAATAAATACAGCAGTAAAAAAGTAATCTTCTCCATATCCTCTCCATTAACCTGGTCAGCAAGCTCCTCTCACCACAAGACCAGCAACTGATTTCTACAAGACTGACTGAAATCTAGTTGATCAAACTGAAAAGAAACCATGCTTTCACAATAAAATGAAGTAACAATAGCCACCAGCATTTGGGAGAGGAATTAGCTAATAAACATGTTTAAGGAATGTATTTGAGAATGACTTTCCAAAATTTTGAAACAACAGACTTAGTTGCAATTTTTTCTTTTGAGGGTAACAAGTTATTGGTTTTGAAAGTGCCTGTAATTATTCAGGCCGGCATCATCCTATCAACCTTAATTCAAACAAATTATTAAAAAAAAAGGGCACTGCTTACATTCCTATGTGAGCAATGCTGGAGTGAGGAGGTGTCCGCTGCAGGCTCTGTCACTGCTGCAGGGCATTGCAGGTACAAGATGTGCGTCTCTGGATGCTTTCACAGTGTGGATCAGACAGGCTTACTGCATGAGGCAGGCACCTGTACTGCCCAATTATTCGATCATATTAGTCATAATCGCACCCCAAGTAATTTTTATTTGGTAAATACAGGATTAAGAGTGTGGGAGAACAACAGCAAATATTTATCTTGTACACAGAGCAAAACTTTGGGTACAGCTCTCTCTTTAAGAAGGCAGATGTCCTACCGGGGAAAAGTCAGAGATTTTCAGCCTTCCGACTCCAAAGTTAGTCCTCATTTTCCAYGTCAGTGGCTCTGCTCTCTACTAGTTCTTTATACGCCCCAGAGTCCTTTTTACGGTTATCTTCAGAGACAGCCCAAGCAAAAGGCTTTCTCAACCCTAAAAAAAMCCCCTCAGAATCTATAAAAATTTTCCTATTTAACCTAGTAAGAAGCTAAAACCTTGTGACACTGAAGAAAAAGCTCTCTCTGGAGGTCTGTAGGTCCGGATCCTAACCTTGCATGAGACAGGGCACAAGCCAAATTGTACTCTGCCTCATTCGGACCAGAAATGTGAATCCTAGTCTCATACATCCACCACACAGCATCCTCAGATCTCTTAAACTGACTCTTAGGCATATGTTAAGCCCAAGTTAAATTAACTTGACTGAATCCTGTTTGCCCTTCAAGACAKACATATGCAACAGCCGCACAGCTGCACGTGGCCCTTAACACGAGGACTGCCTSTCTGGGTTAGGCAGGATCAGCAGACACACGAGTTTTAGTTTGCTCTGAGCAGTGCAGAAAGAATTCACATAGCTGAGCCCTCTATATGAGTTTAAAAGCAGATGCACTTAAAACAGAAAATTGACTTTGGAACAAAGCCTTAGAAGCAAACACCAGAGATAAACTGACTTTCAACTGTCCAAAATAACTAAATTCCCAAAGAAAAGGGGGAACAAGGGACAAAGCTATTCTATTCTAGCTATTTCTGATACAGGGGAAGACAGATATTTGCCCAAGGTTACAGAGCCTTGAATGCAGCTGAATTACAACCGCAATCATCTGGCCTGCCCACATGCAGCTAGAATGTCAYTGAACCAGAGTGGAAAAATAGGTATTTATATCAGAAACATTACAATGCAAAGGAGGAAAACAGCTCAGCCCACACACAACATATCCATGCAACAAAGAACAATTTCCTTGAAATTCCTGTCAAAAGGCACGCTGAACTATCATCTGCTCATACTTGAGATTCCAGCAAACCAGACACGCTCTGACCAATCTTACTTCTTGGAAACAGGTACTCCTGAGCCCAGCTGGCTGACTTGTGTGGGCATGCTGGTCACTGCTGTCGTATCGCCGCTACATGAAACGTTCTGGCAAGCTTGCAACTATCTGCAAGCCCAAGAAGCCAAAGTGCTGTTCTCAGTAAAAAGGAATGAGCTAACTATGACTYTCCTCTTTATTTTATGCAATTTTAGCGTAAGCATAAGCTAGGGCAGTGTCCTGACAAAGCTGACAAAAAAAGTAAGTGAGCCAATGCCATCTGGACAGGCTGTAGTTCAGCTGCAAGAGATGCACTGTTTCTTCCAAAATTATTGGTATGGTAACAGAAGTATTTTTTACCCTTTTAAATTTAATTTTAATTTAAATTTTAATTTAATAATTGCATTATTAAAAAGGGGGGAAAAATTAATCTGAAGTTACTTTCTGGAATAGCTCATGAGAAACACTAGACAAAGGTCAATGGTGATTTGTTTCTTCTAAACGGATATTGGTGTCCATACTGCACCTCAGGAGAACGTTCAGAAAAGCAAGAAAAATAACCRTAAGCCATGAGGAAGTATAGGGAAGGAAAGCAAAAAAAAAATTAAAATATTTTAAACATATCAAAGAATAACTGCAATCTTGGCATTGCAAAATTTCTTTAAAAAGGAAGGTTGGTCCAATAGTTTAGGACTTGGAAGAATCAGAGAAGTCACTTGTAGATCAGTTCACAAACATCCAATTAATAAAAGACTAGCACAGTACTACCCSCTGGGAGCACTGCGAAGATAAATATATTAATGATTGCAAGGCTCTCCAATTCTCCACTGAGGGGTCCACTTCAGAAATAAGACAGCTAGACAGAATTAGTGAGTATCAAGAGTGCACCATTAACAGTGCCGTTTCCAAGTARCCTATTGACTTCTCTAAAATGTTTGGCCTGTAGCAAACCATAACAACAGAAGTACAAGCCACAAAGGATTTCATTATCATTTTTAACTTCCGGACAAAAAAAATGGAAAAATTCTCCAGAGTCTCATCACCAATGACGTATCACCAATCTGTGCAAAGTAACTTCATAAGTCACCATACAAAACATGGCACTGAAGCTAATCTGGCTCAATTCCTTTTTAAACAAATCCGGAGTCTTAAGTTTCTGTAAGTCACCAACTCGTTACAGAAAATATCTTCTGGTTTCCACAATGAGCAAGCTGTACAAGTAACAGAAGGTGCACACACAATGATAGATTAAATAGAGGGCAGAACAGTCTAGAGATGTCCAAGCTCAACTCAATGACTTCCTCTACCACCTACCCTGCTTTGTCCCAGCAACCCCATCCCCTCCCGAAAACCAGAGCTGGCCCTCTGGGAAACAAAGGCTAAATTATGACACTTCCTTCAGCCCCACTCTTCAACTTACAGCTCCACAGGGCTGGATTCAGMAGGGCTGTGTGCTGTTCTGGAGAGCAAGCATCTCCTTTTTCTTCCAAGTGGTCTGCAACACCTTCATCCTGTGGAGGACAGAGCTGTACAGCACAAGTCCACCACTGAAGAAAAGGGAAGAAGCAAGGGCTCCCCAAAGRGAGTGATACAGCGGAAAAGGGGATGCATGTTGAGGAGAGCTGGAGGTGCACTGCAGATCAACTACAGAAGCACAAGTCTGGATAAACTAACAGATCTCAAAGTCCGACTTCATTTGAGCATTTATGATTCACCAAGTATATTCTGCACAATCTCCCTTTCTCTATATTACACAAGACCACTAGACACGTTACACTTCTTGCTTAGCATTTACCCAAAGTAATTTTAAACCACATCACAGTTCACAGTCTGAAATGAGAATAAGTGTCATGGAGCTGCTCTGCGTGAAAAAAATTGATCTGGCAATATCCCAAAACTCCCAGCCAATGCACAGAGCAGCAAGGTGGCGAGAGGCTGGCAAAAACAAATGAAATAGCTGTAATTCCATTCCTTGTCAACAATACACTGGCCTCTTCATGTGTGAAGAAAGACCTTCAATCATTTCTCCATCACACAAACACACCTGCAGTTTGCTATAACTGAAGACATTGAGTCTCAGACAGCCTGTTCATGTTTAGAGTTTGGAATGCTGCATCTGTATTTAGCTTCTCCTCGTATCTGTCTGCTGGGAAAATCTTTAATCAAACACAAGATGTTTCAAAGGTAATCTCATACCACAAAGCCATCTGCAAACCAACCAACAATCCTGTGCAATGGCTGCCACCTAGTGCTCGGGAAAGTAACTGCACTTACTGAAGGAAAAGACAAGTTTCAGTAGCTCAAGCAACAATTTCTGTTTAAAAGTTTCCTCTATGCCCTCACAAACAATGCACTCCCTTTTAACACACCAGAAAAAAAATAATTCCAACAGGAAATATTTCCAGTACTTCATATTTATCCGGTCTTTTACAACTTCACACTACTACAGAAAGTAATCCCTTCRTAATTATCATTTATGCAGAAAAAGTGGGGAGAAAAACCACTAAGGCACTGATCATAGTGTGAAATCCTAGTCTCACAATGAACAGTCACGACAGAGGCAGGTCAGAAGCTTTCTGAAATATACTGTCAAGATAATTCAAAAGATTTTGCAGCTTAATCTTACCATTCATAATATCATCTATTACTCTCTTTACTCTGCATAAAGCCAAGTATCTTTTTGGTYAGGAAACACCACTGCAAGCCTAATCACTGATGGAGAGGTGAGCTTGCCAGCCCCTTGCCCTGTACGAACCAGAATTCTGCTTACACAAGGCAGCAGTACAGAGTCTTTTCCATCAATGACCAGTCAGGCTTTCTGGGCACCACTAGCAGCAACGGAAGAGMTCGTATTTCCATCTACACAGATTTTAATTATGCCACACCTGTAAGAAAGGCAAGATACCCTAGGAGTTTATATAAATTAACTGCACATTTCCTCTGCCATACTATTTACAATCCAATGCAAAATAAATAAATAATGCTCTCCTCTTCCTTCCGCACACACAGTCTGAGGCCAATTATTTTCTGCTACAAAGATCATTAGCAGGATGACAGTGAGGGGATATCGGGTCTCAAATTCAGAAGCCCTTTTTTTTTTTTAGCTAAAAAGAGATCCCTAGTAAATCTCTACATTAATTTCAGCAAACCTGATCTCACAAATATCATACTTCAAAACAGCACTCCCATTCAACTTCTCTTGCTTTCATTAAGGCATTTTTGTTTCTCCCACACATTAAACAGGAAACTGAGCACAAGGAAAGCAAAGACATCATGTGAATACACCCATCATTACTTACTTCTCCTGTGATTGGATTGGTTCCATATTTCTTTATCCAAGGAACAATGCTCCTGAAAAGAGAAGAGATAAAGTAATATGCGACAAGCACCATCAGAAACCTCTGTTGACAGGCATGATTATTCTTCCCAACTTGCTAAGACCAAATGATGATTACACAGCTGTAACCAGTTCAGCAACACAAAAATAAAGCTAAGTACAGACAGTAACTTACAGTATGTCAAAGACTGTCCCATCTGGTGTGCAAACTGGGTACTCGAATGGCTGCAGAGACAAACTAGAAAAAAAAGTACACATTCTTTTTAGCAAAATCAGCTGGAAATCATGATGACAGAAGCAAATAACATTTTGCTGATTCACCTGCACATTAAAGCAAGGCCTATACCAATGAAAATACTGAGTGGCTGCCAATAGCCACTACCTGATCCTACATAAATTAGGTTAACAACAAAACCCATTACACTGAATGTGTAGCTGCCAGCACTCACAGCCATAGAGCCACAGCATGCTGTAATACTCCCCGGCCCACCTCCATTGCCATGTTGGGCCCCACCAGCACAAAAGATGGGTGAAGCAGAAACACTCACTGTCTTTGCACTGAAATGGGCTRGGGAGTAACTGGCAATCACGTTACCATCCCCGGTTAGGGACGCTTCCATAATCCAGCCACCTTTTAGCCAAGCAGCAGTAGTTCACAGATGTGGATGGTAACTTCTTGAACTATTCCATTTACAAGAGGATTTCTAACCCACCACTACTAACTCCCCGCTTTCACTCTTGTACTTCAAGCAGTAAACTCTAAACACAAAAAATTAGCATAAATATTCCTTCAATCTACCAAATCACTGCCTCAGAAAGATGAGTGATTGACCAGGCATATTCTGAGCAGGGAAAAGTAGATTCAAGCCCCGATTACACAGATTTGGAAGACTGGAATGTATGTGATAATTGCTCTGAATTATTTTATCACTTGTGTATTCTTTTAACCATCAGCTCCAGTTGCTGCAGACACTAATCATGGAAAGTAGAGATATTGTTTCAGTTCTTATTGAATTTTTCCTTGCTGCATTACTATCATAGCAGGCGCAAGTCAATGAAAATAACTACCTCGGATGAACATGGCTTCAGCGATAGTTCAATGTCAACAGCCTGATAAATAGATGTGTCATTTAATAATGATAATATAAATTTGTTGTCTTACCTGCAGTGATCAAATGATAAACGTCTAAAATTAGTTCGTGGAAGATCTGTTTATGGAAAAAAACATAATTTTAATAAATACATAGTATTCTAGGTGACAAAGAAATGTTTGAAAGTTACATTTTGCTGTACACATGGTGACAATTTACTGATGACAAGGGTAAATACACTAAACCTTGCAAAACTGTAACTAAAATCGGACTTCTCCTGCAGAGCACAAGCACACTCCTCAACTGAAACCACACAATCAGAAAAAAATCAGGGCAGAGCTCTGACAGACGGACAGCACTGCGCTTAAATTTGATGATTAACACTGTAAYCACCTTCGAGCTCGGCCCTACCAGCGGGCACAGAACCTCTCGAAGGCCGGGACAGCTCATCGGGGCGTTAAACCTCGAACTTCTGCCGTTTTCACGCTGATCCGCCCCACTGACTTTAGGGYCCCCCCTGCACAGCCCGGGGGGGGCTCGGGCGGAGCTCAGGCCCCCCCGCTGCAGCCGCAGGACGCCCAGCTCCCGGAGGTCGCTTCATCAGCACCCCGAGCTAAAGGACCCCACCGAAAATGGCGGGGGGCGGACCCCACCCCCTTACCTGCTTTCTTGCCGCCGTAGAACTGCGTGTACTCCGCGCACGTGATGTACCTGCCGAGACAGCGCGGTCACTCGCAGCCAGCCGCACCGCACCCCGCCTCCCCGCACCCCCGGAGGTCCCCCCCGCCCCGCCGGGCCGGCCCCCGCTCACATCTTGTCCTTCTGGTGCTGCCTCTTCCCCATGGCGGCGGCTCAGCCCGGGCCTCAGCCCCGGGGGCCCTCGGGGACGCGGCTCCCTGGGCCCCGCCGAGCCGCCTGCACCCGGACGGCTGCGGCCGTGGCGCCCTTCCTGTGCGGGTGCGGCGGCGAAAGGCCCCGCCGCGGAAACGCGGGCGGCGGGCGGCGTTCCGGGGCCGGGCCGGRCCGTGAGGGCGGCGGGAAGGGCGGGAGCGCTGAGGGGAGGACGGCGGGGGATGCCCAGCCGCTGGCCCGCCAGCTGGGTACGGCACACACATGGAACCTGCGTGGCCTTCCGRCTGTCTGAAGACGAGTCTGTTCCCCAGTACTTGGCGCCCAGCTAAATCTAATTTTATTTCCGTTTTTGCTGTAGCTCCGGCTGGGTCCTCCCTCACCGGCRCCAGGGCAGGGTGGCCCTGAGGGAGTTTTGGCGGGTGTGCTCTGCCCAGGTGGCCTAGCGAGAACGTCGAATCCCTCCTGTGACCGTCCCCATTTCCCCGTCCAAACCATTAATTAATAAAAGCTCCTTGGTTGGTCAAAACAACCTGCCCCGCTCCCGCACCAGAAGTGTTCCTCGTTGATTTTGCTGCAGGCTTCCTTTGATAATGTAGCACAGCCTTAAACAGAGTATTCATAGCCCTCGTCTGAAAAAAGAAGGCGCTTAATGTAAGCAGAAATTGCTAAAATATCCAATTTAAGAAAAATGTTCATTTAAAAATAGTTTGTTGCCTGGAATTTAAAATATTCCTGGTCTGTTGGGCAGTGACAGAACCTCTGAAGAAAAAAWTAGTAGAAAAACCTACATAGTGTCTAATATGGAGACAGCTCTTATAAAAAGTATTTCAGCATCTCTTCAAAGATTTAATGACAAAGAACTTACTTTCCCTTAGCCAATTACCTTTAAATCCTATTAAACAGCATTCATTACAAGACTGGTACGAACAGCACAAGGCTGGACAGAGGATGGCCAGAATCCAAACATCTTGCCTTTGGCAGGAGGAAACAGCCGCCTGTCTCAGAGCTTTYGCTCATCAAACACCTCCAAAACTGTCCATGCTCGTTTGCTCTTTCGTTAAACCATCAACCTGGCAGCTGCCTACACAGAATGGTGAAGAGTCAAAATCCATGGAAGCTGATAGCCAGACTCCCAYGGACTGCACCAGGCTTTGGACCGGACCCACCTTTTCCCCAGAACATGGCATTTATCTCCCTTTTTAATCATTTCAGTGGGTTGCTTGCCCGCATACACAAGTGCAAGACGAGCGCAACCTGATGGAGTTGCAGATGTCCCTGCTCATTGCAGGGCGGTTGACTAGATGACCTTTAAAGGTTCCATCCAACCCAAACTATTCCATGATTCTACAATTCTACTCTATGACGAATATAATGCTTGTTCCCAYGAGTGTAGACTAATTGGCAATAGCATATGAATCATTCACAGCACTACCACGACTGGTTGTCACAGTACTATGAAACTTTTTGGACTAGAGGTCAGGGGAAGTTGGATGGCTCTCCTTAACACCTTCATTTTCCCCGCCAGGTACACACAGAATCAAGCTGTGCTGTCACTACATCTCCCACTTCTTGTTGAAAACTCACTGATGCCATACTGAAGGATAGCTGCTAAGTCAGTTGTTTTTATTGCTCTTCAAGACATTTCAGTCAGCGTGCACATGAGATTGCTGTACAAAGAAGTAATCTGGTGTCCATCGGGTCGGGCAGTTGAATACAGGAGGCAACAAAGCCCTCCAAATATGGGGCTTTGTTGCCTTGAAGAACAYAACCCTCCCTCTAAGATCCAGACAACCAAACAACTGCAGAGCCGCCTCTCTGAAGAGCGTCAGTCCCCTTCAGCCGAAGTCCACAGTAGCACAGCTAGTCCTTGTCCTGGCTGAGGGCGAAGGATATTGTCTGTTTCTGCTAGAAGTTTAGGGGAGAAACTGCCCTTTTACATGGGTTTAAATACAGTACTCATTTCAATACTCATTTTCTTACTCAAAAACATCTCCAAGTAAGGCAATAAATCGAGGCACACCTAAATAGTTAGGTACTGGAAAGAACCAACACATACACTTGCTTCTTTCCCAGCACCARTAATACTTTGGGGAAGAAAACAAGTTGATTTATTTGGTTTCAGTGGAATTCCAAAACCACTCCACATGTGAACTGCTGGCAGGCCACCAGCGCTATTTTGTTATTACGAAATGCCACACAAGGAACGTGGCCGTAACTGCATGAAGCTCTTTTCTTGTTGCAGCACTGACCACTTTCGGCAGTGGTCACGGGAGCCCATTTTGCTTTGTGTTGCCTGAGATAAYGAGCACTCCCCACACAGCTCCTGCTCCCTCACCTGAGATGTGGCTCCAAGAGAAAACGTTGTCGCTGCTCTAGGGAGATCGCAAGTACTTGTGTCTGATCACGCTTTCAGAGAAAGATCATCCAGACGGTATTATTTATTTCTAGACACATTAACATGATTCAGCTTGCGTTGACATTTCTGGAGATGCCTGTGCCCTTTGTAATGATTCAAGACCATGTTTTTGCTTTTTGTTTTTTAAACCAATGCAATGTTCATTTATTTTTGTACTTACAAAAAGAGCCACCCCAGTGTATCCCTCCCCCTCCCCCCAAAATGCGTTTTACAAACATTTAAAAATTAAAAACCAGATGATGACATGTTAATTTGGTAGAATTATTTTGAAACATAGCTTTTGTAATTAGAGTTAAATTTCCTACAAGATGACTTCRTAGAGATAGCCTGATTACCGGCCAAATAAAATTCCATATTACAAGTTAGCAAATTCTAGTACAAAAATAGTCCATGTGTTAGAACAGCCTCTTATTATTATTATTATATTCACAGGAAAGAGTCTATTGGCTGCATAATACCTTAATATTTATGAAATTTCTTTTTACGTGGCTCATTCATCTAATTTAATATAGTGTTGAGCCTCAATAAATCCTCAGGCAAAAAACCCTAAACAGGGTTAAATATGCTGTTCAGTGTACTCTGAAGTACTGTGCTTTTCACAGGACATCCAAGAAACCCCACAACCAGTTCTCAGCTAGTTTTGATATTAAAATGAGATCCAGATCCAAAAGGACCCCCCTGAAGTACATATCCACGACTTTCCATAGAAACAGAGGCCACAGCTTCGATGGTTAAGTTTCACTTGGGAAACGGTCTAGCTCATCCATTCATCATTTTCATGAACCCACTTGTGAGCTTCTTTAAAAACTAAAGCAAGTCACTCCTGAAGCATCTGGGAYCCTTACGGCACTGCTCTCTTCAGGAGTGTCCCTACTGACCGGGCTCTCGCTCCTCTTCTGTCTCTGGTTAATGCTGTTCAGCAGTTTCTCTCGGACCAGGCCCCGCAGGGAAAATCTGGGGAAATGCTACTTGTCTCTCAAGATGTCTAGCTGCTCTTGATATTCTGTGAAAAGCCTCTGGAAGCGGAGGTTCTGTCCAATAACAGGAAGAAGCTCTTTCAATAGTTCTCTCTTTCGTAAACCCTGCACAAAAACCACAAAAGCATCCTCAGAATGTATTACTTGATATCATGAATATATTCCATAAAGCTGTTTAAGATTCATGCTCTTTTTCCTGCCTGGAGAGAGAGCTGTGTATTTTATGTTCTTACTCAGCTTACATGACTCCCAGAATAAAAACTGTCTTTACATTTATATACTCATGAAGCTGGTGCAGCCTCTGCGGTTACAGATGCCAGACACGCTCTGAGAAGGGAAGACATTTCATCAGCATGTCACCATTTCAAAGTTGCTGTCTGAAGAATGTAGAGACCTGAACATGCAACTCTGCTCCATCTGCGTGATACTCAAGACAGCACCAGAGCTGAGACTGTGGCAATACACATTTGTCCACGGTTTCACATGAAATAAATACAAGTGCCACGGGAGGAAGCCTGCTTATGAGATTAGAGCAGAGTATGGAAAGGGTTCCACGGTCAGCAAAAAGAATTTGTCATTGCTTTTTTGCCACTAAGTTTAATCATATTTTAAGTTCTATTGTGTACCCATGTTCTGTAATTTTCATGGGAAACTCTTCCTTGTTCTTTGTTAAACTATTATCAGGACTTACCATAACTGTTGATTCCCACTGACTTCCAGCTGAGTAATGGACTGGACCCAGTAAATCCTTGCATAATTCTCGCAAACGATATTCAAACCCTGAATAATATCAGAAAAAAAAGTCACATTCATAAGCATTTTATTATATATAACCACTCCACAATGTAACTGACAACATTCAGGAAAGTTACAAGTATCTAGAATAAAATAAAGCCAAAAACATTGATTTCTGAAAAAGCGTGTTATTCTTCTAACAGCAAATCTTTGGAAATATGATTTGTTAAGGATTTATTTTAGACTTCCGAAGAGTTTTAAGTGCTCAAAACCAAAAACACTACTAAAGATGATCTACAATAGGGAGAAAAACTGAAATAGTTACTCCAGTTTTAAGAGCTGCCCTGATCTCAACCTCACTCCTCCTTCCCACATAAAGATACCAGCTGTTAAAAAAAACAAACCAAACCAAAAAACATTGGAAAACTGACAGACTTCAACAGCCAAAGAACTAATACAAAAGAGGTATCACAAGAGTTGGAAAACCGCAAGGTGAAAACCAGTGAAGGGGAAAAGTTGTTAGGTTGCATTTAATGGCAATATATGAATTTGGAAAAATGGAGTCAGTAGTAAAAAATAAAAAAAATACCAGATATCACTCTGAAACATTAAAAAATGACTAAACTAAAAGAGATCTCTCAAACCCTTAGCAAAAGAGCTTATAACAGAATTAAAATGGATCCAATTAATATGCACAAGAGTTAAAGAAAACCTTTAATAAAGCTGGACACACAGTTTTCAGGCCAGCTTTAGTCACCCAAAAAATCAGTTACTTCCCTTGCAAGTAACAAAGTCATCCATTCAGGAGTAACTTGCCAATCAAGGTATAATAGATTGAATATTTTAATGGATTAGAACTCATTAAATGTTGAAACCATCATAGGAATAAAGGGTCGATAACAGGATGTGCAATTTTCAAAATTTAGCAGACCTAGAAAACTAATGAAACAGTAATACACATATGGCAAAGCAGAATTTGCAGTGACATCCAGTGTATACACACACACAAGGCAGTGACATTTGCGCAGCGCAAGATGAACCCTGCACACACAATAGAGAGGTTCTCAATTAGTGAAGACTTCTGAAAGTATAGACGTCTCTCTAACGTATGACCCAAGATGAACATTTTAATTTCAACTGGGGAAGGACGGAGAGAATCATATGCAGTTCATGAAGCTCTCTTGTTAAATAAGGTCAAAAGGCAAGAATTAATGAGCTCAATTTTAATTCTGCCAACACCTATTAGGTGGCCTAACACAAACCATTTCGCTTCCCTCTGTGTAAAATGATTATGCATGGTGAGGAATAAGGCTGAATTAATACAATGGGAACTACTAAATTTGGAATGCAGACAAGCAGAGATACAACAGAGATCTTTAGAATCCAGCAAGCATTAAGTCCATTGGTTAACCTTATTTAACATAATAGCATAGAGATATGTATTCAAATATAAAATAGACACAAGCAACCTTTCTTGTGGGTTTCTTTCCTCACAGAATTTAGCCTATGGAGCTCACCAATACAGACCGTTGAAATCTTAAAATGTAAGAAAAGTATAATGTGCAAATAACACAAGCAAATTCTCTGCAGTTTTATGTGCTCTGGGGCAGTGTCAGAGACCRAGCAACTCTTCCATTTCACATCAGGCAGCGATCGTCAGTTGGCTGAGGAATGTTACGTATTTTACAAGGTGTTGCTGGTTCCTCTGAAACATCTGTAGTTGCTGTCAGATAATACATATGATATGCCTGACAGACCACTGGACTTTTTTACAATGCAATTCCTRTTAGTGAAGTCCACAGATGGCACTGTTTCCCCAGACCATGATCTGTTCASAGTCAGCGTGTCAGAATAGGATTCCTGAGTACTGAGCACTATAGGAAGCAYATGCGCTTCAGCCGTTTGTTTTGGTTTTAAGTAAACACTAAGTCCAGAAGCCAAGTGCTAGAAGGATAACGTTAAGTGCAATCATACATATACATGATGTGARTAGAGCGTTTCTTAAAAATCCATCAGTAACACAGCATGGCAGGTCTCACCTTCATTAACTAGGTACCGTGCATAGATAAAGAGCCAGTGGCGATATTCATGACTGGATTGTAACATAAGTGCTGCTGCTATCTGGTTCTCCAGGTATGCAAGCGTTGTTTCTTGTTGCACTAAATGAGGCATGGAGAACAATCTTGCAGCTTGTCTTCCTGAACTACAAAACCAAAGAGAAATTAACATGCCAGCCACAAAATCAGATACTCATTTAAGAAACACATAGTTYTGCAATACAAACTATTCTACATTTACCTTTCAGAGGCACCTAGTGCTTCCAGAGCTCAAGCTTTTAATGACCAAGGCAGCACTTCATAGCAAACTGCCTTGGCCTTCCCCCTCTACTGAACTATTTACAGGTATCAAGGTCCATGGTGGGTTTTCTGCCTCCTATTCTTTTTCTCTTCACCTGTCTTCTCTTTAAAAACACAGGCTTTTCAGTGATCAAGTACTCCTAAACACTKATAAGAAATTAAGATGACTGCCTTTACCTTTCTTTGCCCCTCACAGGTGAAAGTCACGAAACAAATACAAGACATACAGTTAACCAAATAATTTAAAAGATTTCTTGGAGATAAATGTATTGTCATAAAAATGCTGATTTGAAAAAAGTAACCAATTATTTCCTTTTTGAAAAAATTACTGATTTTTCAGCCTGATATTTTCTCTCTCAAAAAGAGACTGTTGTTTGTTTGGATTTCAAATATTTTTCCCAATTAATTCCCCTCCCCTCCAAGAGAACAGCAATAAAATCGTACAACTCATTACACAGCTTTTCTCCCCCAAAAAATTAAACTCAGATGTGAAGGACAGAAATAGCACAGAAAACTGCCTGGGAAATCTAATTCAAATCCAGGTGAGGATGGGCTATTAAATTACCTACAGGAGTCACACAATTCCCTGGTGATATTTTCAGATGTTAAAAATATGCCTTAGATGACTAATCACTCAACTTTCTCAAAGACTTCATTAAATAGATCCCCTGAGGACAACTGAACTACTCAAAATTTGTAGGCCTACTCCAGAAAGCGGGTAAACTAAAAATCAAAATGTAAAATGTAAGAAATTCAGTTTAGCTGATCAAAATATTACATGTACAGAATCGTCAAATACTTTACCAATCCAATAAAGAGAAGCTTTAAAATTAAGTTTAGAGCATGCTTTCCTGCCCCCCAAACAATCTCGAAATAACATTAAGATACAGACTATAATTGTGCAAAGGTTTAAAAAAAAAAAMCACTGTATGAGCTCCTGATAATTTTCAGAGCCATTAGCATTTTAAGAATTAACTCACTGATTCAAGCACATGAATAAAGAATAGGAAAAAAAAAAAGACAAACACGCTGATCAAATGAAGGAAGTAAGTGCGTACTTTGATGTTCGTCCCTGTATTACAGCTAAGGGCCCCGAACACAGCATGGCTTCTTGGGATGGTAAACTATTCCTGAAGTCTGCGCATTGTGCTAGAGAGTCCTGTTTGTCAGAAACAAGATTCCTGGAAAAAAAACAAACAAAAMCCAAGTTTGAGGAGAGTAGGCAGTGATATCAGGGGATCCAGCTCTGTTCTGCCTCAAAGCCCAACTTGTATTTTCACAAATAACCAAAAAARTATCACTGAGGTGCTCTGGAATTCCACGGACCCCAAGTGTTCCCACTCCATGTCCAAATTCTGCTTGGGCTTTCACGGAAATGTCCCTCCCACCCCCCAGGTTCACAACATGAATTGTATAATACAATTTAGCATTAATTTTGAAGGAAATGAACTTTCTACTTGTCATTTTACATCTAATAAGAAGCCATGCCCCAGGAAAAAGACTGGACTGAGCACAGGTAATGACTTTCTCATTAAGAACTTGATTTTACCTCATGTCAGGTCCCCCCACCCACCAGACAAGTCACCCCAGACCACCCACATTGATAATCTTTCCCAYACATTACAGCTATTCCTTCATATGGAGAGAGTTGACAGTTACAGCTGGCATTTCCACACCTAAGCAAGGATATCATTTTCATTGGTTTGAGATGCCAAGGGMATCAGTGGCTTAAACCAATGCTAAGTTTAGACCTCCAGACAGCTCGGAGGTAAAATGGCACAAATATTTAAAATACTCTCTACTGCTTTATCATGGTTTAAATTTGTATGATGACTAAAGGGATTGCTCTTTTATATATTTCCAAAGCTGTGGTACAAACTAAGAAATGACAGCAAATTCAGAATTATGGCTGAGAGCCTGTCCTCTGCTCCTTATTGACTGAGAAAATTTCTCAGTTTATCTAAAGAACAATTCTTTTCCAGAGGATTCACACCAAGTAGTTGACTAGTAACAATTATTTTAAGGAGGAATTAAAACAATAAGCCCTTTCATCAAGCATTCTCATTACACTTAAAGTAATTGTGGTATTTAGTCTGCAACATGTTTTTTCCTCTTAGAAAGGCAACAAAGAATCTGTTTTGGAAAGACACTGGAAAAAACTTAACCATGGAAATTTTTTATGAGAACTTATGCCTTGACAGAAGAGAATCCAGGGGGAAAGCCTACCGGATACCCAGTGAGGCACAGACTCTTATGTAGCCTTTCACTGTGTTTAGGACATCAGTAATGACTCTTCCATGGGAATTCTCTGAGGTATAATGATTTCTTCCCTCCTCCCCTACCTGACTTACTATCTTCATTAAACTTTTACATCTTGGAGACAAAGAGCTCTCTTCAAACTTGACTGGTCATCAGATCCAAAAAAAATATTAAGGAGTGATGGGGACTGACAAAGTCAGGCACATACGTGTTCAGGATTGGAGTGCATAAATCTTATCTTCYCTGGAAACTGGGCAAAATAATTTTAACATGTCTAAACCCCCATCAAAACCCTGAAAATTGTTTTGACAAATTTTCCAGAACAGCATTCTTTTATGTAAAAAAGTGAATTGTAAGGCTAGATTATCTTTAATCATTGCCAACCGCTTGACAGATTCAACTGATGTACATCAGCAGAAGTATATATAGGTGTATGTTAATAAATAAAAGAGTATGCACTGTGTAGGAAAAAGTGATAAAGCAAGCTGTAGTTTAGCTTTTTCATTTTTTAAATTTATTTTAAACATAACAAATTGKAAGAATATACTAGAGTAAAGCCTAGACATACCATAGTGAACCAAAGCAAAACTAAGCCTGGCGTGTGATCCTACTCAGACTAGCCTTCAAAATACGGAGTGAAACAGTAAATCAGAATACACGTCAGTTCAGCTAAGTTGTAAGAGCAAGAAATAATATATAACTTACCATGTAGAAAGAGAAGGGTTAAAACAGTATGCCTTTCCATCAGACATGCTCATTACAGGTATACCATGCTGAGTCAGCAAGATCTGAGAGACAGTTGCATCACTTCCTACAAGTCAAATCAGACCAAGGTATTTCTTTTGGAGTCTTGTATAACATTCATAGTGGTAAAAAATGCTATCCATCATTAATTATCAGTTATCGCAACCAACAGAAAAAGGTTCAGTAAATGTTATTCTCAAGCACTGATAGGAAGGTCAAGACACAAGATAATGATGGTAAGCACCAGGCTCAGTGCAGTAGCATTAAAATYGCTCTTTTGCAAAACACATTATCAATCTTGATGCTGCAATTTATACAGAACATTGGCTTAATTGGAAATGTTCTCCATATCTAGGGGCAATCTTCAGCAATTCTGCCATGTCTTCTGTAAGCCAAGAAGCCTTTATCTTTCTTTTTCCATTAAGTTAAAATTCTAAAAACCAGCATACTTACAAAAGTGYGCTCTCTAAGAACGTAGTATAAGTGGGATAGCTGGACTCTGTCATATCCCACGCCCAGGGTTTGTGCATGTAACTTCTAACGAAGACATCTGCAAACTGCTAGTACAACTACTTCTCTAGGCAGTTTTGATTAGTACTGTATGGATTAAAGCTAAACTAGAAGCCAATATGCTCTGAGACACTGCTTTTTTGATAATTTGTTTTGTGCCAGACGTTGGCAATGATAGAAACTGAAGATTTTGAAATAAYGAATTTGAGACAATCAGTTGCTGTTCACCATTAACATAATATACATGCAAAGTGCACACAGAGAAATTGCTGTAATAGCAAATTTACATAAATACTTGGTTTGTGATCTTCACCACACTGAATCTTCACATTCAGAAGCAAGCCAGAATATAATAAGCTTCAGAATCTTGTACAAGTCTGTTAAACGCTGATATTCTCATCTCAGTTATTTCTACTGTATTTCAACATTGCCAGTGACTTCCCTTTGTTACACAATAATGAAGTAAAATTATTTGTTTAGGCTCTTCAGGTTTCGTAAAATTTCAGCATGTTAATAAATGGCACTAAATAGTACAGGTAGGCTCAAAGGTTGATAAATAAATGACCCTTTTTATTACCTGAAAATATTGTTTGCAAAGACTCATCTCTAACAATGGCTGTCTGCTTGTGAACATCCCTGAAAAAGACAAAAGGACAAGTGTGCAGTTTAAAAACAACAGAAAGCTCCAAAATCATTTAACAAATGCACTTCTTCAGTATTAATGACAAAGTGGGATTTTGGGGGGAGTTTGTGTTTTTTTGGTTTTGACATTTTCTTCATTGCTTYGACAAAATGATTTTGGCAAACTCAAACCCCTTACGGCAAGACAGAAGTCAATAGCAGAGAACAACTTTTATGTCTCTTTATCAGGAAACCTCATTACAGCTAAGCAAACACTAAGGATCTAAATAACTCCTTTAGGAGCTCTGACTTGCATGAGACATTAAATTCAAGAACTATAAACAAGTACTGCAGTTTTTATCTTGGTACGTTGAAGATGGCTAGAGTACTTCTAATTCTGAAACTCATGTACTTTATTGTCTAAGCATGATTGAAGTTGGAAATATCCACATTTCTTCTTTTTGCCCCCWCAATCCATTCCATATGCATGACACAAGTCTATCCTAGGGAGGCTGTTTAAACTATTAACTTCTAGCTAATCATCTATCTTCCTTCTAGAATCAAATTCAACATTAYGGACCATCCTAGAACAGAAAAGAAACAAGATTCAAGTGCTGCCCAATTAACTCTTCATATTATATCCAAAAATAGACTTGTGTTCAGACCTGATTTGGTTTAAGCCTCAGTTTCAACAGCAATGCATCGACACAACTGAACAGAGTTACCTATAAAAGTCAGCCCAGGCAGCTGCTGCAGCCTAATACGGTACTTACCAAACAGAGAGCGTAGCAGCAGTGGTGAGAGCCATGATGTAAGAACCTGTGCAATGTAGGGTGGAAATGGGTGTATTCAATATTATAGGGGGAAGAAGGCGACGACCACAGGCTGAAAATACTGACAATGTTCGTTTCTCACAGGCTACACTCACAATCTCACTGGAAAAAAAAAAAAAAAAAAAAAAAAGTCAAAAGGAAACATTTGCATTTTGTCAAATGCAAGTAGCATAAAACCAGACTGATTTCTAAATTTACCATWCAGCTCGGGCTAACTCCCCAAAAGTTAACTATTACAGCTTTTAAAAAAATCCTGGGTACCAAAGGGAAAGTTCAAAAAGCGCACAGGTTATCTATAGGTGCGTTCTACACCTCCTTAATTTGGTTGTAACTAYGATGGTCTAAGGAGATGGGCAGAAGTTTTGCAGACCAAGATAGTATCTTTTATTAGAYCAAGTGGCATTGTTGGAAATATCAGTAAAGTTTTTGGTATACACAAGCTCTTCTTCAGGCCTGAATTTGTATTTAGCTTTAAAATCCATTGCTTCTTTYTCAGACCTGGACAAAACATTATATGTCTGGAGGCTTGTCTAATTTTTTCAACKAGGCATGCCTGTGTAATAAAAGCTATTACTACTAGCTACAAATATAAACAACTTAAGGGTGTTACTGGAGAATCAGCATAAAACTCATGTTAAAAAAATGTTTCAAAGAAAATTGTGACAMATTCTGAATCTCATGGCTCAGGCTTCAGAAACATACTTTCAATTTAAACTCTAAGGTTGGAACTAACCAAAGTTGAGAAAAAATAAAAAGAAAAAATATCAAAAGACTCAGGAAAATAATTCTATGTCACAAAACATCCTGTTTCAATTTTTTCATTCTTTAGTAGTTAGCACTTGAACAACTGTCACTTACCATGATTTAGTCCAYTTTAATGAAGAAATTTAAAGAGGAAATGTAAATACACAGGAAAGTAATTGTAACTGGCTAACGAGACTTTGTGATGCTTTAAGACTGCATAGAGCTAATACTCGGTGTGAAACTGGTCTTATGACTAAGAGCAGTACATATTTTTATCCACAAAACATTTATTAAGAAAGATTGTGTAAAAATCACAATGGAGGGTGATAAAACCAGTAAATAGTGGTAGTCAACAGAAATAAGTCAGAATCCCTACAAAAAACTCSACAGGATAAGAGTTTAAGAGCATCAATGTATTAGACCAGGTTAGCTGGAAGAGAAATAGGACATCTTGAACCAAGCACAAAGAATCACAAAAATCCCTAATGKAAGTGATCCAGTTAATCAACTTTTCTAAATAAGTAGAAAAGAATACTTTTAGAGACTCTGCTTATCCATAAATATGTGGGTTTAGGTGTAATTAATTTTCTGTAAAGTGTACTTTTGTACCCCTAAAAATGTTTTCTGGCCTTCAGSACTACTTATCTTCTGCAGGCTCCCACTTCCTCCAAAATATACTCTCTTACCAGCTTCCCGCTGCAGTGAGAATTCGACTGGTGAGGACCGTCTCCCATTCCTTTCCTTCTCGATTACACTTTAACCTGCTCAACTTTGAACCTCCCACTGTGGTCATTTCATTCTCCACTTCAAGGTACATTGATGGATCTGAACTTATCTGAAAATCAAAAAATAAAATATTTTTTGGAAGAGGAAAAGAACTACTGAAAAAAGCAGCAACTACTATTAGATCCAAAACAACGGTGACTTTAAGAATGGATTTAAGTATGGCATTCTCTGTTTAAAATGGCTTCAAAATACACTCTGGTGCTTCAAAATACACTCTGGTACTTCAAAAGCAGCAGACCTCTGAAAATCAGTCTTGGCTAGAACACAAATAATTTCGTTGTATTTGGAGTATAAGAATGAAGAAAGCTTGTGCTAGTCTCTGCTTCCTAATTAAGGGCACCAGATCAASTCTAGATGTGCCCAGTCTCCCTACAATCTTGCAATTAGAACCAGACTACCACAGCTTAAACAGGCAGAAAAATTATTTCATAAATACCTAAAGTAATACCATTTGCCAGTCTCTTCAGATGTAGAGCATCTCCAGAGAGCTCTCAGAAAACACTTGTTTCTTCTCTTCAGCAGYGTACTACCAACACAACCGTAATAACAATGCAGCAGTTACTCCCSTCGGAGCCTTTTATCTTTACGACACACTTTGGTTAACCAGGAGGAGGGACTGGTGAACCAGAGGTATTCCTTTTGGAAGTTTAGCTAGTTCAGAAGTGTCCTATTTTTAGCTGATTTGCCATTAACTTTTCTCATATAGACATATTCTTAGAAGCTGAAGTATACCTTCTTGCTTACTTGAACAAATACGCGTATTCACATGTTAATTTATCAAAGTACCCTGAATAATCTAAGAATATTTAAAAAAAAAAAAGGCAGGATTTTTTTTTTTTTTAAAGTATTAAGCTTTTTTCCCCCCTTATAGTYCACTTACTTGCAAAGTAAACGATTTCTGTGGGATTGGGGTTGGCAGTTTAAGTGCTAATGCTGGTGCAGAGATGCAAGCAGCATCCTTCTCAGAGGCCAGTGTAGCTGGGGACTGRAAAAAGAAATAAAATTGCAAAAGTGGTTAAATTTTTCCATTAAAAAAAGTTAAAACCAAAGATATTCTATAATATAGATTGAATTTGAAAGAGAAAAACTTTTTTTTTTAAATTCTAAATAATGCCAATTGCAAATATTAATCTTTTTCSAATTAGTTGTATAAACACAATTTTTTAATATAGCTTCTAAGAATTAAAAAACCAAAACAAACTAGATGTGGTCTTTTTTTTTTTAATAGACCCCCCACACACCTTTCAGCTGGAACTAATTAATGGAAATTCTGGTATATTGCATGGAAAAGCTAAGCTCTGAACACTGAAAGCAGAGGGATCTATATGCCCTAAAATGATGGAAACTAAYGCAACTTACTACTCCATGGTTCCTAGGAAACTCATAACCATTTAAGTCATCACATCCAAGTCACYCTCTTGTGCTGGGGCCACTCTCCATCAAAGAACACCAAACACTAATGGCATTTCATKTTATGCTATACAGTCCTTTGGCAGGCTATCACTACTTAGCACGCTGGTACCATTTAGTAAGTAGTTGCATATTTATATAAAGGATGGATGCATTTGCCACACCATGTGCATCTGCTTTTTATAATYTTAAATTWAAAAAAAAATAAGTTTAAAGGCAAGAAGAGGGATGTCTAAAAATTCTGAGGGACCTATACTACTCGTGTTTCCCTGACTTGATGGGACAAGTCAACATGTTACTGACTTTATTAAATGAACATTGAAAGACACAATGAATCTTATTCATTTCACCTGAACAGTTAAGGTTACTGGCACAAGTCTGGAGTCTTTTCGAGGCCTTCCTTTTTTCTTCTTTTCTACCGTTTCTCCCTCAACTTCCAGTTTCCGTTTGGGTGCACTGAGTGGTTTAGCAGCTGGAATCTTCTCTTCACTGTCACTGCTGCTCTCCAGAATATCCTTGGGCTTATTGTCTTTAATTAAATTCTGATCCTTCAATCTGAGCAAGYAAAAAAATATAGTTCACATTTTATATAAGCTGATTCCAAAAGCCGCCACATATCCTGCRCACTGCATTCTTGTAGGTAAGAAGATACATTCTTAGCCCTGTTTGAGTGCATTTCAATACGCACAAAGGCAAGAGAAGGAAGCCGAAGAGGTATGGCAAATCCTCTGCAAAAGTACAATGTGCAATATATACGTAAGCTGATCAGACATATTCTCTCCTTTAACAAAATTAATCAAACTAGCAGTTAGCAACTGGATAAAGCTGTAAATAACAACTTTATTTTAGCATTCAGTTCCAATTACAATCAGTTTTCTTTCCCTGGGTTGATACAAATAATTCAGCACTCTGTAAGATGCAATAGTAGTTCATCTTTTCCCCTCCAAYGGGCATTACATTTTCTGCTTACTCATGCAGAACTTAATTCTCTATCCCCAAAAGTTGTCCTATTCAGTTCTGACTACTGTAAGAAAGATGCATATCTGCAAACCATACAAATGACTTCACTGCTCCATTTTTCATTTCAGGAATACAATATAACTAAAGACGACAAAGTACAAATCCCTGTGAACACTTGTTAACCATTATACACTAAAATAGGTCATTTAATCATACTCTTCCCATTCCCTCCAATATCTGGTTATTAACTCACAACAGTATTTTGCCACTTATTCCATAACCACGCGGCTTCCCAGAAATATCTTGCGTAATCCAAACCTTTTCTCTTTGGCATCTGAATTATGCCAAACAATACACTTTTATCCATACTTTACTGACACATTAGAAGCAATTTTGAGAGTAATTTAATACATCTTTCTTCTGCATCATCTGTTTAAAGCCTTTGATATAAAAACATTGAGGTATTTAGTAAAAAYACATTTTATTGATAATAAGTTGGGGAACTACATACTTCTTTCTTAAGACTGCTATTTTTTCTATCATCTGTTTTGGTGAAGCAGAAGTACTTATGCCATAACACACTATGTCACAAAACCAAAGGCTTTCTTCTTTTTAAAACCATGTGGATCCAGAGCCAAAGYCCCTTAAAATCAAAGCATCTTCTCTGCATGCCTTCAAGGCATAAAACRGAAATACATCTGCAGCTATTATGATGATAGGCCCTCTGCAGACATACATGGTAATTTATCTTGAAGTAAATCTCACTCTTGTACAGAGATGCAGGCTGGCTATTTTTGTCTTCTAAAGAGCACAGATGCAAGCAGCCACACATGGAGGCACGTGCACACACTGCCTCTCGGAACAATAGTTTTAACTCAGAATATTTTGAAGAGTCTGCTTGATCCCAAATGCCAGAGGCAARTGTACAAAGGGATATTGCCAGCAAAGAGCTTACCTATTCACAGCCGTCTCCTTCCTTCCAGTTGTGGAAGAAACCCAAGACAATTTCTAGAGTGYCAGCACCATGACATCCACACCACAGAGAATCAATCAGCGTTTTAACTCTCTACATTACTATCCTTCCCCCCCCCCAGGCTATGTCTTACCGGTCCACAACAGTCTGATTTGTATTTGTTACAACAGCAGTCCCTGAGGTGGCTTTGGATCGTTCTGTAAATCTAGAATCAAATGCTTTCATAGGTTCAATCTTGGATGGAGTTGTCAACACAGAGGAAGACGATGCAGGAGGAGCAGCTGAGGCAGAGGTAGTATTTACACTGTCAGTAAAAGGGACGGGAAAACAAGGATTGAAATAAATCTAGTATTGGTAACCTGCATTGCTTGTAACAAACTAGCTAGCATTCATTATACTGGCCAGAAACCATATTGAAAACCTTTCACTCAAGTATGTACCTGAATTATGATATGCTTTTTCCCCTTTCATGCATCAGTATCTTGCAAGCTTTGCCTACTGTCAAAAGCTGTTTATGACACATCTCAGAGCTAAGAGCTTCATGTGGCCACATAGATATATTTAGATTAAAAGACCCTAATTCATTCGTTATGTATTTTTAATTCAGGAATGAAGTGATACTTTCAGGCGGTACTTACATACCCAAAGGGAAAGGATTACTATTTTAAATGACAACTGGGGTTCCCGGTTTTACCCCTTGTTAAGGTTACCAAATACTTTCTATTACAAGATTATATTCCGCTGTTTATCAATCGAACAATTTGGGCTGAAACAATTCACGCCATGTTTTGATTTTGTTGTTGTTGAATCCRAACTAATTATTAGGCCTTTCCAAGCATAATTCTAAGGCAAAGAAATGCATTTTCCCCACCCTAAAGCATTCCAGGGATTTGTTATTTGAATAGCTGTTTACTTTAGAGATTTTTCAATTCGTTCAGAGAATGAATGGGAAGAAAGAATGGCTCTAAGATAACTGATGTTTGTACTAAAAAGCTGTTAGAAGTCCAATTTCCAAAGAAAAGGAGACTTAATAGTTTCATGTGTCAATCATTTCTCATAGTCTACCCCCTCATTTTTCAATCTGTGGCCAATTTCAACTAAATTTGATGGAGTGGTAGAGATTCCAATGACATTGTGCTCTTACAAATGCTATAAAAACACATTGAGAAGAAGAAACCAAGTCAGTGTTACCACTGAGGGAAAAGCAAGTAAAATTTAGTTGTTCCATAATTAATTTGAAAGATACACTGGCCAATCAGCATATGTGCATTGACAAGTCAATGTCACTGTGCTCTGATGGGGTTGTTATACAGGGAGGAAGTACTATCATGTTTGAAGAGAGGAGATCTACAGGACACAGGACAGAATTTGATGGAAAACAGGTTCATTACTTCCATTGCTGGAAAACCTTCTATTATTTACTAATAGCAACCCAGTAACCTATAAGCAAGTCAATTTGTTAGAGCATTAGCAATCAACTGTGTACCTCATTGCATTGAAGTTCATTTCCAGAACTATGCATGTGGATTTATTCATTACTGATTTATCACTATTTAAAGTAACCAAATACTAATAAAATCTTGATGTTTTCAGGAATGTTAGATTCTTGAAGTTTTGAGGTAAGGAAACCACTTTAATAATTGCTTGATTACAGAACTGTAAACAAGAATTAAAAACCAAACGGAGTCATRTAAGTGAAAAACAAAACTGCAAATACTGACCCATCTTTATTGGCTGCATCATCTGTTGGTTTTATACTGGCTGCTGTTGGCTCTACAGAAGGCTTTGAAGTATTAAGGGAATTTGCTGCGTTAGAATCTAATGACATGAGCTGCTGGTTACTTTGAGAAGACATCATTGAGCCAGACAGAGATCCAGATATTGGGATGCTATTGAAAAATGCTGTAGAAAAATCCCTAAGCAAAAAGACAAACCACAAATATATTTCTCAAAAACACTTTAGAAATAATTGAAAAATAATAATTTTAACTAAACTATTTATTCCGTTCTTTCTTTTTCCACATGTGGATACTCATATACAACCTAAACAAACCACCAACACCTAACTTTCCAGAGTCATTTCTCATATACAAAGGACACTAAAACCAATATTAATGTAGATATGAACCTGCAATACATCAGAGTATTGTTCACTCATCTATAATGGTCAATAATGAGAATTAGCCTTATCTAATTAGTTTGTTACAAGTGAGATCTTACAGCTAAGAGAACATAGGTTGAAACTATATTCCATAAGTATACACAAGGTATTTCTAGCAAGTGCTTTAGACGCCAAAAGATTCAAATAAGTCAGAATTCTTAGTTTGCATCAGAAAAAAAGAAAAAAAAAGAAAAAAAGGTAAAGAAGGATTTTAAAGACCCCTTCCAAACATACCCAGTGTCCAGCTGAGCTATGCAGAGAGGCGTGATCCTTCTCCGACCATCTGCTGTTCGTGTTTCAACTTGTTTTTTTAAGAGATTCTGTTGGGAAATATATTTCATCATTATTTCTAATAAATAGGAAATGCTTTTTTTCTTTTTCTTTTTTTTTTTTTTCCAACTGACAATAATAGGCGTATTAGATGAAAGATGTTCCTCAATTAATCTGTTAACAAAGATTTTTTCCATATTCTTTGAACCATGTTATTATTGCATAAATAGAGTCAATCTACATTTTTATTAATACAAGTGTATTTTAACAGCACCACTTTTTTTTGACCAATAGTARGTGTTTTTTAAGTACAAGTTCATATAGTACAAAGTACAATAGAATTCTGATTCTCTCCACATTAGAGAGTCAAGTCCGAAACATTCTTATCTGTCCGCATTGAATCCTTCATTAAAGGTTGTGGTTTATGTTTGGAGGAGAATTAAATAATGCTTTCAACCTCCTTCATTGAGAAATTGAAGTACAGTTCTACAATTTGACTGTTTGGAAAACTTTGGTTTCCTTTCTGCACACCGAGAATTTAGCACACATCATAGAAATATTCACAAGCCTTTTTCCATATAGTCTTACTTCTGCTTAAAAGCATTTTAACTTTTCAACAAGTCCCACTAATGTCAACTGGACCATTCGTGGGTTGAAATGTGCCATTCAACATGAATAAGGAAGCAGAAATTGGTTTTATCATAAGCAGCTTGATATTTATCGGCTTAGTACTTGACACTATAAAGTGACCCCCCAAGAACACCTACCTTTCTAATGTCCTCCAAACTCTCCCCGTTAACCATGCTTGCCACTTTGGGAGCTGCTGTCGCAGTCCCAGATGCTTCCCTAATTGATGCGTTCTTCTGCTCCACCTGCTGCTGTTGCTGTCTCTGTTGATACTTGAGCATCTCTGGATTCTCAATAATGGTGGTAGACAACTGAGCTTCAGTCATTATAGCTAGGCTTTTACCATAGGTGGACTGATGAATGTTGCTCTGTCGGTGTTAAAAATGTATCACACAAAAAGACTACAACTGCTAGCATGACATCACTAATAATAATGCAATGGAATCACACAAATCTAATGGAATCCATAAAATGCAAATGCCCTCTGTATCATTTATACACTACAGATTTTTTTTTTCTTTATCTTTTCAGCTAACATTAAATCAATATGTGAAATAATTGGAATTCAAAGCTTTAGTTGCTAGTTGCAATGGGAGGAAAAACCAGCCAACAGCAATCAGTTTAAGACAACTTGCATATATGCAAGTCAAAGACTAACTTTAAAGTGTTTTGAAGCACCCACTCRTTGTTTCCTTGGCCAAATAATTACTTTGAATGTATAATGATATGTAAGCAAGTGGATGTTTTCCAAATAGACTTTCTTTCCAGAATAGAAACCAATATCACAAATTCATTTCTTGATTACTCTTTTTAAATGATTTGTAAAGTAGACGAACACATTTTTCTGTAATACRGAAATCTGTCACTACATACTTCTATAAATAGTCCTATATTTTAATTGAATCAATACATCCCTTAAATATGATCACAGATTCTCTGAGTGCTTACTGTACCTTTTCCTCCTCACTAAGTGGATCTCCAAGTTCATCCTGGGAAAAGTCCAAAAACGCTACTGATCCATCCATGGAACACACCAGGATACCGAGTCCATTGAGGGTCCTGAAGGAAATAAATGTCCATCTTTGTTTTCAATCTCTTTCATTGAYGCAAAGGGGCAATACAATAAATTGCTCAATAAAAATCTTAATACAAGATTTATTATCACAGCAACTACTGATGGAACCAAAGTAGCAGGACAGCAAAGAGAGAGGGTGATGGACAGCGGGAGTCYGTGTGCTGATAGTACTTTGGAGACTGCACACAGGAAAGTGGCATTAGAACAATACGCCTACCCATGGCATGATCAGCACCATGAAAACCCTCTGTAGGGGTAAAACAGAATAGTGTTCACAATGAACAATGACAGAAAATTATAAATGTGTTTCCTTCAAAAGATGTACAAAATTTGTGTGCTAATGGAACCGGGTGAAGAAAGGAGCCTTCAGCAGATAAGCAGTCGATACACTTTTAAGGCTGTATAAACTGCTGTTTGGGGCCCACAGAAGATGAAGCTTCATCATGCATAGGAAACAAATAACAGCTTGTCCATTCCTATAAAGAGCTTACAGTCCAAATAAACAAGATAGGAAGGAGAAGGGATGAGACTCTTAAGAGAGAAGCTCTGTATGTTGGGTAAATGCCTCTATCATCATTATCTGCAGTGACAGCAATAAAAAGAAAGCAAGATGTGCATMTGAGCAGTCTGAAAGTCTCTGTACTAAGCAAGAACATATGTTTGATTTTGTTATTGTTCATTATTTGGGTTGTTAAGCAAACTGCACATGTTCTTGTATGTGGGGATATATAGTAACCCTCTTCCAGAGGTCTCAAAAGGTTTTCTTGGTGGAAGACAGAGAAGAGAAACTATACATTCTAGTCTTAATGGAGTGATAACCTTTGATATATAACCTATTATTGCACATTTGAAAAAAAAAAATAAAGTATTTGATGAGTTTTCACTGCTAACCCAGTAACTTCCAATTATAGAGCTCACAGAGACAGCAACATAGTGGTTTACAGATTACTTGTTACAGAGAACAGAAGAGGAAAGGGAAGCAGGCATAACTCTGAAGTCTTATCCAAATTAGTGCAGCAAGGCTTAAAAATATATTACACGCATCATGGCTACAGGTGTTTGAAAACATCTTGTTTCRTGGTGGCTGGTGCCCTGATAGCATCACATCCAGAGACGTTAGCCTCAGCACCATGTAACTAGGTTAACCAACACTACTCCAAGTTAGAAAATGATAAAATCTTGTTGAGAGTTTTCTGCTTGCTTAGCAGACAAAATTRCTGAGCTCCTATTAACCTCTGGATCTAAGCAATTGTTCCATGAAAACATAATCATGTTCAGATATTATGRTGATGGATCCAAGTCTAAAACTCTAAAATAGAAATGAGACAGCTATTACAATGTAATAGTATCAGATTTCTCTGAATTTACTCAGACTGTTTCCAGAATGGAGCATGTTTCTGGGAACATTCCATACTATTGACATTTTAGCCATACATTTCAATTTGTAAACAGGATGTAAAATAACAAGCTTCCTGATAATCCTTTGTCTCTCAAATATCCCACAAAACCATTTCCTCAGAAATTGCAATATGTTAACCAGCTCTTACTCCCAATGACTTTATGCCATGAAAAATGTGCAAATTGCAGATGGAGAAATAAAAAACGCTACAGGAAAACAACACTATTCAAAGCTATTGTACTACAACAATAGCAGCACTTCTCATGAAATATTCCACTTATTGGCTTTCTAGCCTTAATCTATTAATGAAAGAAAAATGTTTTGGTTTTGAAAACTTTTTATCGTGCTTCACTGAGCTTCATGGCAAAATCCACATGGCACACAGAAAATAGGAAGTTACACAATTATAAGCTTTAAAATTTACAGCATAAAACCACCAAGATTGTTATAGCTATTAAGGTAGAATTTAAGAAGTTAGGAAGCGCTAGAATTAAGACAATCCATGTAATCAGCTGTGTGCCTATCATGAAAAAAATATTAGTCTTCACTTGTACAGAACCCTTAACTCTGTAAATCACCCAATGCATAGGTGCAGAGTATTTTTTTTAATACTATTTACTGAGTGGTCTCATGGTTATTTCTCCCTTATTATTCAAGTCTTGCAGTGAATAAAGAACTATTAACTTCTGCATTTTTATGACCAAGCCTTAGAAAGAAAGCAGGAGAAGAGAGGAGAGAGCACCACTAACTGCAGAAAGAGGAAAMCAAGATTTGGGATGTCCTGCAGCCTCTTGGGAAAGCTCAGCGCTTGCCCTTCTGCTAGGTCCTGTGGTTGGTGGATGGGGTGTGGTTGGGTGTAGTACATTCATTATCCCTTCCCTGAGACTTGTTACATGATCAGCCRCTGCTACTCTTCAACACAGAGCAATTTACACCCTTCACATGGCCCTGCAACAACACGGTCTAACTACATTCTTACTAAAAACAAAAGCTATTGCATTTACTTTTTTTGTACATGAAAATCCTTCAGGCATTCAAATGATGAGTGAGTAGTGTGTGTGTGTGTATAAACATGTGAGTGTATGCATAAAACATTAAAAAAAAAAAAAACAAAAACAAAAAAAACCTTCCTCTTTTGGTATATTGTCTCCTTAGGCACAATGGAAAGATTGGCCTAGAAGGTTCACCTGAATTTGTCATAACTGTATAGTGCAATAACTTTTTGTAGATGTAATGTACATAAAACTCACCAGGTCCACCATGTCATGGTATAAAATACATATTCTATGAAAAAAATTTCAGAGAATCATAACAAGTAGCAACTCATTCCACAGGTATTTTACTACATCATGTTCTAAATATATTAATTTTTATTCCTTTTTAACGTTACACAATCTCAAGTGACCACACGCTAGTTGCTAATGTTACTACCAAAGAAGTCGCAGCAGAACCAAAACTTCAGGAACCAATTACTTGTGTTCCAACAGCTACAACCTGTACTGTTTTAAGGAATTTCCCGTTAATATGTGTACCTAAAGTTGATAGCAACACTTTGGCTTTTGTAACAAACAGCAGAAATCAACTTACCAGGAGATGTCCATGATAGACTTGTCAAACAGCTCATGTATGACAACTAAAGGTCGTTTCAGACATGTGAGCTTAAAACAGAAGAAACAACACTCAGAAATTTAGAAGTTCTATGCTACCACAAATATTACCACATGAATACTCTCTCAGAGTCTAACAATATTCACCAAACAAGATCTGGCCAGGAGATAGCTGTATGCCCGATGGTATATCTGAAGTACCTACTTACCCATTCCACTACTGGCCCARAGAAGCTTTGGAGAAGAATAGCTGACATTCAACCCTCTCCTTTCTGAAACACAGTCTGAACTTCTTAACCAACTTTGCCTTTACATTGCAGTCATAGAACACTCTCTACCACTCAAAAAGTAATTCCACAGATGCTAAAGACAGCTTCTATTCTAAGCTTCACTGAGATAAGCATGTTGCAAACTGCCAGCACAAGAGGAAGACAGAAAAGTTTCCATGTCCTCACTCAGACTACTTGTATAAGTGAAGCCTATCAAGAGCAAAGGGAATTTGACTCTCAATTATTGTTAAAGAGGATTCCTCCACACTTATAAATCAGCTTAGTAATAAAGAGCTGAATGTGAAAATTCCCAGTAACCTGTTCTAAATCAGACATTCTAAGCTCTTTAATGTTAAACCAATGGACTTAGTATCTGTAGTACATAGTACAACTGAAACAAAGCAGAAGTCARTGTGATCTAGATGTTTCATGCTTATAGGTTCACAGATGTGGTATAGTAGTCATCTTCAGTAGTTATTTCTTTTATGTTTCCATAGGTCTGTGTTGTATACATATCTATTAAGCTCTTCAGGGCAAAGACTGCCTATAACTTTGCATCTCTAGAATACCTAGTATAACCTCAACAGGCACCCTAAATGAAATCATAGTATAAATAGAAGGTAAAATATACTGAGAGTGATACTTTGATATGGGTATGCACTGGTAGCACTGCCAGAAACAGATCTAGTGTTATGCATTTAGCGATTGATGGATAAATATCACACTGGAATCTATAAATAGTACATTGCAGTTAGCAATTGGTGTGTTCTGGCACACGTTCTCATCACAAAGCTTTACAAATGAGTTAAATTTATTCCCTGTCCTTTGTAGTTGCCAAACAACCCGTCTTGCATTTATAAATGTAAGAATAGCTACTCTTCTCTTAGCCAGAATAACAATTTTAGTGTAGGTTTTAAAGTAAAACTCAAACTAGATACTGAAAACTTGAACATATACTTAAAAAGCTCATTCACTTTCACATTCCTTTCCATAGCAAAGGCAGAAGCCAGGGACTGAAGGCAGAACGAAGCAGAAAGATGAGCCGTATAGATGCTCAGAAACAGCTATCCTGTGCCTGCTATATTCTCCTCCTACCCATAAAAGCAAGCCTAACAAAGCTAGACTCTAAGAGTGATTAATGGGTAGGTAGGCTAAACATGGAGAAACAGTGAAGTCTTTTTCTTATGAGACTCACATGGAGAACAAGTAAAAGACATAGGAAGAAGATAGGGCTGAATTATGTTTATTATCTGTGGTAACGCATTATTTCCCTTAACAGTTCCTCCCCCCTACCAGGGTAATGTACTCTGCCRCTGGCTTCTAGCTACTCTTGGCTTTATAGGAATGAACTAATACAAATCCACTTCCTTCCCCCCCAGCTAATCCTGTAACAACAGAGAGGGAAAAAAACCCAAACATTAATCTAAATATAAGACTTAATGCTGTACACATGACCTTTGTGCTAAACCCTCAAGTTATCCAAATGACCAAATTAGTCAAAGACAGAAAAAAAMCACTTACCCAGACAGAAAGAGATCGATCCTTACTACCAACAGCACAACAGCAGTAGGGACAACTTGACTTGGTGGAGCTCCCATTCTTTTGTTTCTTCTTGAAGATTTTTGGATTGAATTTCTGAACAAACGAGATGCCCCAAATTTTATTACAGTAATTACATTTTAGTAGGAGATCTGCTTTAAAAGCAAGTTTTCCACTTAAGAGTGAAAAAGAAMCATTTCATAGAAACAAAGTCCCTAACCAGACTCTGTAAGAGCACTGACAAAAGCAGCATATGCTTTTTTAAGGGGCTTTCTGAATGCCTYAACAGGAATGGCAAATATTAATTTTACTAGCAATCAGGAACCCACTAGAAACCTAAGTCACTTTAATCAAGTCACTGAACAGCTAACAAAGTTAGTGTTTGGCATTCCTAACATGCTCCTGCACTCCCCTTTCTTGTCTTGTTCATCTATGCCCAGTTCTTTTATCACAAGAGCAAGCCGATTGCTTCCAACATGTGAAGTTGGCATTTTTTAAACACCACCATGTATTTGCTTTACTAATCTTGACACCTATCTCCATCTCTGGTTCCATTTATGCACAAAATTATCAAAAAGCACATATTAGAAGTTTTACTTCAGGGATAAATTACTATCACTCACTCACCACTACTGTAACTGCCTTCCGATGCCCTACAAAATCCATGTTGGTTTTCCATCCATCCCTCTCAATGATCTGAGCAGTAGGTCCAGAATTATTCATGGCATGAGCAGAAACAAGATAGTGACCATCGGGTGACCAGCTAAGACGCAACACATGAGTTGTCCCTCCACACTGACAAAAAGAATAAAAAAAAAACCATATTAGAGCTTTAAAAGTGTTTGGCAAACAAAGGATTTTGAATACTATTTAAATTTTGAAAACTATTTAAATTTTAGAATCGGGGAATATGATTACAAAGTAAGTCTTCTGTGAATATGAAAGAATGACATCACATTCAATTCTCAGCACTTCAGCCATGTTTACACAGGTGATCTAGTGTAACTTACAGAGCCCTACCAAAAGGGAGAGAACTTTAAAGGAAACAAAATGTAAGTCTTTTTGGATACTCAGTATTCATATCTCAGTTCTAGCTAGTGACAGGGCTGCATACTAACTGCTAATAATGAGACTTCAGCTTGCAACACCACCTCACACATTAATTTAGGCATTTACAGTCTATTACTAAGAGTAATTGCACTAATCACAATACCATAAGATCACTGCAAAACACTCCACTCACTAAACACCAGCCTCTGTCCCCAGAAATTTGATCTCTTGATCAAAGTCATCACATAACAGCCCTTTGATGCTGGACCAAAGATCCTTCCTCAGTACTTATCTCGTTTCTGATAGTGGCCAATAGAAGATGCATAGGGAAGAATGTAAGAACAATGTAATTARTGTGTCAATACTTCCTTGCAATAACTTCTACATTTCCAGGAATTTACTTGATTTTTTACATAACCCATGTAAACCTTTGGCACCCACAACATCCAATGGCAATGAGAGTCTCAATTTAATCACATTGTGTGAGAAAGTAGCTCTTTTTTTTCCCACTTTGGAACCTGCCATCTGATAGTTTCATTTGATTCAGCACTGTTAAATCAAGTAATGTTTGTGCAGAAGCAGAGTTATTCTTACAATTTTCATTCATTCTATAGGAATTCACTTTGAATGGTCACACATTCTGAAGTACCTCATCAAAGGGTTTTGTGATGCTGGTTTCCAACTGCCAGTCCATGGTCCGCCACACCTTCAAACTTCGATCATCAGCCTGAGAGGCAATATATTTTCCAACAGGATCCCAGGTCAGCCCTTTCACCAAGCCAGAATGCCCCTTCAAAGTGGCAAGAATTTCTGTGCACACAAAATTGAGAACAGAGAGGAGTTATTGTTACCTCCTTTAGGACAGACTCCTGAGGAGATTTACAAGATCTTTTTGAAACAGCACATTAAATAGAACCTATTCTAATGTACAAACAACAACATATCAACCAAACTGGAACCTGTATTTAAGCTAAGAACAATATAAAAAAAGTSGGAAAGAGAACTCTGGACAGAATAAGGGGTGCAAAACTCTTTACAAGAAAGATCAGAGCAGAAAGACCAGCAGAGCCCAGGAAGTTCAGAATAGCACCTTAAAGCTATGGAAAGCAGTGGTTTAACTGAAACTTCAGTTGAACATTCACCCTTTTCTTCTGTACCCAAAGATTACTGCAACAAATTCAGCTTTGTGCACCACCCATGAACTAARTCAAAGTTGTGACTGAACTGACACACAAGCCTGGCAGACTTAGTAACCTACTTTCAGTCAATGTCTTGCTTATCAGACTGTGAGAGAAGAAGCTGAGAGTACTGCACAGGCTACACAGCTAGCTTGGAAGTCTAAAGACTCTGATACCRGGATTGGAAGCAACCCTAAAATAAATGGCAGTGACTGGGCACCACACAATGGGAGTTTTAGCCTGCATCAAGTTATGTGGTGAGAAGCAGCCAAATAAAGGCACATGTTCCCTAACTGCCRCAGACCCTCGCAGGTCAGCTAAAGSTCTCCAGTGCAGCGGCTGCACCGGACAGCGCAGTCCCTGAGAAACAGAGGCCTCGGGACTGTGTGAATTACCAGCACTGCAGCAATGGAGGAAGGAAAATGGCCATCAAATGTTAAGACTCGAGAGCTTCTGCTACTGTGAGGCTCGCCTAGTACTTCATTCATCCCCTTCATCATGTAAAGTCACACTGCTTATTAAGCAGCAGCATTTAAAATGGAGTGAATAAGACAATGCCCCCCAGAAAGCAGATGGATGGAAAGCCCCACAGAAAGCAAATGGATGGAAAGTCCTGTAGGTACAAAGGCAACGGAGAAAAAAATATATGCATATATAGATGTAATATCAAGCTGAAGTTCTATTTATTTGGGATTTTGCAGAGAAGGTGAAAAAGAAAATACATGTAATAATGACCTTCATATAAAATCAACAGCACAACCTGAACATAGCTGTTGTCTACAGCAGAGTGGAATCCACTGCTCACTGCCATCCAAACTTGGAAGAAGGACTGACTCACCGGACTGCAAGCATGCCATCTCAAAAGACAGACAACCCATTCCCACATGGAGATTTTCAGTCAGTGACATACACCCATGGAGGGAAGAGCTTGTCACAAAGCTTTACATACTTGCACATCTGAAATGTAAGAGTTCTCACCTGGAAATTTGACAGCATTCCAGATGACAACAGTGTTATCCACACTACAGGATGCCAGCCAGGCATCATGCGGAGACCACGCTACATCCATGACATCTGTTTAAAAAAAAAAAGTTTCCATGTAAGACTTTGATGGTAATCAGAGAATCCAAAAATATTTTTAAAAATAACTTGTGTGGCAACATTTTTTTCTATCACCGAGAAATGATTATCATCTCACTAGAGTGGAAGGTAAGAAAGAACATAGCAACAGTCCTTGGGACTGAGGCTCTCCAACTTACAATGTTCAATGGGGAACAAAAAAAAAAAAAAAAAAAAAAGAAAAAATCCAAGGCAGAGAATGCAATGTTTAGTGATTATAGGAAGTACTAATGCCTGTATAAAGTACTTTGTCTCGTTTTGAATGAAAAAGCAACAGCAGCTATTGCAATGCACTCACTTTATTCCAACACACGTGGAGTGATCAAAGTGATTTTAATCTTGATTTTAATCATAGCTCATGTCAGCAGGTGCAAAATGCATTTGAAATTATCTGGTTTATTCATCTCTTGCATTGCTCTTTAGTTATTCTTTCTAAATAAACATTAATATTCTTTGGTTTACAAAAACTTTATCTTTTGCTAACCAGGAGATTATTCACTGGAAGCGTGAACATTGATTTAAATAAAAATACAGTTTAGCTTCCTTTATTCAGATTCATTTTTAAGCTAGCAAATAGCAAAATACAAGTTTCTTAGATGCTAATTTTTCTACTACAGAGTTGCTGGAAGTTTTCTACTACATTGCCAGAAGTTACTTGTATGAAAATCAGCATTTGATTAAAAATGACATTTTCTTTTAGATTTTCTTTGTTGCTCTTAGAAGTAATTACTGACTTGCCACCAAATATATATATGTTTTGAGCAAGAAAATGTGACACTGAAAAACAATTTTTTTTCCCAAATACATGCAAATTATGTTCCTTCAACATCTTTTAACTTACCTCCTGAATGGCTTCGGAGAATCGATACACACCTCCACTGCTCAACATTAGTAAGTTTGCTACTAGAACCAAACACAGTGCTAGGTCCAATGTACCTAATTAAAACAGAAACAAGTTATCAACAGAACCACCTCAAGTTCTTCAAACTTTCTTTCTGAAGAAAATCAGTTGCACAGTACATTTCTATTTTATAGTCAGCTATTCCTGCAATGAAAACTGAAGTAAAAAAATGTATTTTTTAGAGAAAGTAATTCCAGTTATTAAAAAATTAGCTTCAGTAAAATGTACAATTTCTACGGATAGCAAAAAATGATAACATTTAAGATAACTCTTCAAATCTCATCAGRAAGCTTTCTTCAATGACAGAAGAAAATGCCTCAGCTTCTCAAGAGGAGAGAGACTGCCCAGATAGACACACACTCCAGCCCAAGAGACAGGAGARACCGAAACTCCAATACCAGTGATATGGTGTCACAGGTTTCAGCTCCTCACGCACCAGGCAACGCAGTAAGCTTACAAAAGGCCAGCACAGGCAAGAAAAACTAAGAGACGTGACAGAATAACMTACTTGAAATAAAATACAAAATCAAGAAGGAAGAAAGATGCTTACGCAGCTCGTTTCCACACCATAATCAACTTGTCATCTCCCCCTGAAGCCAAGTAAACTCCATTGTTTGACCATCGCACACAGTTCACACAAGCTGAAATGTAGAAAAGAAAGTCTGTAAGATGAAATGAGAATAAGTGATTCTGGACTGGRGACAGGGTTTATAATAAGGAAAACTTGACAGGAGATGTTTAGGATTTAAGTGTGCTTCTTCCAGTCAAAGCAGTTACTCTGTCTGCTTTAGATAAATGAATTGGTACTTATCTTTCAGTAGYAGTTGAGGAACTTCTTACTTAAAAAAAAAAACCTATTTCTTATTTAAAAAAGCTTCACCARAAGTAGCTCAAAAGAAGAAAGATTAATATTCACCTAACGAAGRAAACTGCTTGTGGTAAATGAGGTGGGATTAAGAGGGCAAAGAAGGAAAGATATATCTTGAAAAAAAGAAAGGAGAAAGCTTGTTCAGGTAACTATACTTTCAAATGTAAWGTGCAATAAATCCAGAATAATTTAGAACTATAACCAGTATACTTCATATGATGTTTCCTTTATACTTATTCCTTCTCTTGCCCTTTCCTTCAGAGCTCCCCAGCTTTTCAGAATGTGCATTATCAATTACTTTGTGGCCACAGCTGGAAAAAGTTCATAGGGAGGAGATTTCCAAAGGTATCTATATTTCTCTGTACTTTTTCCCACATCTTCACAACATTTTCTGCTGAATATCTAAAAAAGTATATAGCCAAAGTATGAGACCACTCTGCTGTACAGGGCATGATTTTTGTAATTACAAACATTTACATGTTAATGCTTAAGCTTTGGCAAATTACCAACAGTCAGTAAAAAATAAATAAATAAATAAATAAATATATATATATATAAAAAAAAAATCTTTGTTACCTAAGTGATTGTCCATCTGACAAAGCATCTTGGGAATATTTTCATTCTTTTCATCTTCCTCTTTCAGGACAGGAGCCATATTCCAGATCACAACTTTTCCAGAATCCTGACCTGTAAGAGAACAAGAAGCCCCCCCCTTTTAAATACATGCAAAAAAGCTTTTCAACTTACTCTCAGTTCCAGAACAGATGCTAACATTTAGGCACTACTGCATGGGAACTTAGCAAACGTTYGAATACAGATGCCATTCTGATATAATTATACTGAGTCAGAAGTGTTTTATTTTTCTTGAAGCTATTAAAGTTATACAGCCTTCTTCAAAAATCATACTGTACATGATACCAACTATAAGGATGAACTATTTCTACTAAAACTGTATTTTAAAAGAGAAAAGATACATTCAAATCCTAAACTGTAGTTATTGTAGCCAACATAAAATTATTCACTATTGTAATCCAAATAATATTTTTGCACATATTTCTTGAGTTATTCCACTTACATAATTGGATTTTTTTGGTACCAATAGTTCTACTATTTAGCAGGTCAAAAAGTCCAACTTCACATTTAGTTCCTCTTCAAATACAAAAGAAATTTTTTATTATTGCAATTATTGCAGCTACTCAATTATTGCAGCTACTATCTCAATGATGTCCAGGAGGATGAGTACATCAGAAAATGTAACCCTGCCTTCTGCACTAACAGCAGCACTATTCAATACATTTTAATGACTTATATCTCTGAGAAACMGATAATTATGTAAGTGATGTGTTTTTAAAAGGGTCAAATTGATTAAAGTGTGTGGAGGCACAAGATTATTATTATAGCCCAAAATTCTGCCTTCTATCAGTACGCAGACATACCTTGTCCTCCTGTTGCAAACTTGGTCCCATCTGGGTGAATGTCCACTGAAAATATTGGCTTTCCTGGAATTAGAGAACAAGCAGCGACATACTGAATTGTGTTACATGTCAGAGAATGCAGTAACGCCAAAAGAGCCGTAACTTCTGGTTGGTGAATAACTTTCTTCTTCTAAAAGCTATAGTTATAAGAATTACAGCTGACTACAAGAGCTGAAAGCAATTTGATGACAGAAATGACAGCCTATTAAAAGCAAATATGGAAGTTATCATGCCATAATAAACCAGTGATAACCAAGGACACTTAATCCAGCAGGATATGCCAAATGCCTCAAAGCAAAATAATACCACAAAGCAAGTGCCAACGAGGCAAAACTGTATTTGAGTAAGGAATGTCTTCCAGGTTTCTACAGTTCATTAGCTGATGACCTGAAGCGAGTTTTGTTTTGGTTTCTGCTTTTGTTTTTTTAAAATCCTCCCCAATCTCAGACTGAATCTGTTGGTCACGCAATTACCTGTCTCAAATTTAAATTCTGTTGTTATGAAGTGCTTCTACCATAAGCCTAGCTTTTCTTTTTATGGCTTCCATATAGACAAAGGAAGACTAACCAACTCTAATATCACTCTGAAATCTTTCAGTTCTCCGTATGCTACATCTTTCAGAAGAAAACTAAGTTTTATGAAAATGTAAACCTTATAACAAATAACATAATTGGGGAACAGCTTTGGAACACAGACAACCCTCACTCTCAGCCTATTCTGCTCCAACCACTGGGTCACATACGCTCTCCTATATGTTCACAGTTCTTTTAACCTTTGCAGGAGGASAAGGAAGAGGGGAAAAGTAAACTTACTGYCTTTCAATGATGCTCAAAGAGCTACCACTAAGAATTACTTGAAGGAATACGCATGTGATTTCCACATTCAAATAATTCTTGGCAGCAGTCAGAACCCTTTCAAACTGGAATGCTTCTGCAAGCAAGATCACACGCATGCCAGTATAAAATAAGGCAATTTATCATAACAGCCAAAAGAACTAGTACCCACCGTACCGAAATTACTCAATAAATTTCCCACATATGTCAATTCTTGCACTGTATCTTCATGATACGTTAAGACATAAACGATAAAACCCGAGAATTTATCCAGCGATAGGCATTATGTTGCAACTGTAGCATCTGAATTCCTTGACACTAAACTGCTAACAAACCCCTCATCCAAATATCCAGTATTTACTTTTTGAGGGATATGCATTTTGCTTCATGTCAACTTTTATTTTCTTTATGTTGACTTGTTTTAAGGTTTATTTTATTTGGATTTATATTGCAACTCTGACATGTGATTCCCCTTAAAATTTTTACAGGCAGCCAAGCAAAGACCTTAAGTACAGTAAGACGGCACTCAAYTTACATTCCTTCCAAGTCCTTTAGACCGCATAAAACACATAAGCTGAGACTTAGCTGTGGCTTTTCTTCAGATTGTTGTGCCTGATTCTATCTTTTATTCTGTTAACTTGAATGCAACATACAGGGCTAAGCTAAATATTTTGAGAAGCACAGGCAAGCAGCAAACATTTTTTTTGCCCTTCCCAAGATGTGTAAGTTCCCTTAAATTAAACCAGTGCATCATTTGAAATAGTTTAACCCACTGACACTTAYGGAAACAGGTCATTCTGTAGACCTTACAGGTGGCAGAGGTTACCTTTTCAAGCTGTGTCAACAGTCTTGGGCAAGACGACTTACTATACTCTCAAATTTGCCATTAGACATAAAGAGGAGAGTGCTCCTTCCAGGAAGCCAGTTATCAAAGACTTTTTAATTGTACCAACCTGGCTCATTTTGCCTATGTATCATTCTCACCAACAGGAAACAGTTCCCCAGCAAACCCAAGGAACAGTAACCTCTAGCACAGGGGCATCAATAATCAGGAGGAATTATGGCTTCCAGGGCCAGCACGACATCTATGAACAAGGCTTCAGAGTTTAGGTGGTTAGCAGTTTAACAATACTGTATTTAAAATTGGTTTAATAGATGCAGCCATCTCATACAGGAAGACTCATTCCTCCTCTGCTCCGATTCCACCACTCTTCCTTCCCCAAAATCTGCATTAAAAAGTAGCCGTGACCAAAGCACACACTGATAAGTTTGTCTGACAGATACACTGGCTTCTCTTTATTCAGGAAAAACAGATATACATGCCAAAAAATTGCAAAATAAGTCACTGCACCTATTGCACCTTTSCAAAAATTACAGACATGATGTAATTTTCTTTTCCTTTACTAGGTGTTTAAAACTATCATAGCATCTCCAAGTTCTGCCTTATCTTAAGAGCACAACTCTACCAGAGCAGTAACATCAGCTCCCTTCCTCCTTCTGAGCAAAGTTTTTGCACAGAACACAAATGGGGTTGATGAAATTTAGCAAATTATTTTACTTATGGAGCCAGAGGCAACTTAGCTACAAATTCACCATAACAGCTTAAAATTAGCCACATCACACCAGGGAAAATGTCCACCTAGTCCAGTACTCTCTGTTCAGAAACCAGCACTAGATACCTCCCTGGGGATCTGTACAATGGCAAGCACACAATGCTTCTTCCTAGGATAATCTTCCAACTCCAGAAAATTCCAACTCTGACTTCTTGAATCAGAGGCCCTCAACAGACTTTTCTTCTATAAATTCAATCAGCCATCTCAGATCCATAAATAACATCGACAGCCCCTAACACAAAGAGATCCACTGCTCAACCATGGACTCTGTGAAGAACCACCTACTTCATGTATCCTGCACCTGCTACCTGTTACTTCAACACCCCTTAATTCTTGTACAGGAGAACAGTGAACAAAAATCACTTGACATTCACCCCTCTTCTGCCACTCACAACTCTACACGCGTTCATCACGTCTCCCGCTCGGTCCTCTCATTCCTAGCCCAAAGAGTCCTACTCTACTTAGTYATTCCTTGTACAAAAGCAGTCTCACACTTTTGATCATTCTGGTCACTCCTCTATCAGCCTCTTTCAGTTCTCCTGTATTTTATGACATGGAGGGGAACTGGCATTGAAGACAGTGTTCAAATGCAAATGAGCCGTGCATTTATATAGTAGGATAATGTTTTCTTTTTAGTTCTTTTCCTAGCATAAATTCAGGGTTCAACCTAATSAGCACTGAGCAGTTATTTTCATAAATTATTATAATCCTAAAAACTCAGACCTCAGTGGACTTCGTCAGGTCACAGGGCATTATCTTATATGGGAAGCTTAAAAAGGGTACGGACTTTGCACTCAGGAAAGGCGGCGGTAACAAATGAAGCCCTCAACAACAAATCAAGTTTCCTACGTGCCTCAACTGTGATCCAGGAAGGGATCTTATTCCACAGGTAACTAATCATACACAATGATCTACCCAGTAAACATGGGCTTTTCCGCAGAATTTGCCAATAAACTGAAAGCACAATGACTTGTGAACATGAGGCCCGTCAAATTAATCTCCTGTAAGAGCCAAGTAAATATTGTTTCCATGTGATGGATAATTCCTAATAAATTGGACTAGTTTCATATGTCTCAATCTCACCAGCAATGTCCAGATGCGTCCAGTGGTTAACTTTTAAAGACATKCTTTTTCTCCCTGGAAACATTAGTTTACTAAATCAAGTTCCAGACTTCTCAGAGTTTGTACAGATAAGAGTCTTCCATTTTCCATATACAGGAAATCTGTCAAACTACACCCAGCCTCAACCTGTCACACCCTCTTCTTAATAGACATTCTGCATTAATCAAAATACAAACAGCAACTGCAAAATGCTATGTCATATACTGGCACAGCAGAACATTTACAAGTCCATCTAGATGAAATATTATTTACAGTTCAGTCTGGATTTTATTTCAAATAGCTTTGGATATTACTCCAAGATCCGGGGGTAACATAATTAAACATGGACTATTCAGTTGTTTAGAGCCCACAGCTTTCAGTTCACAACACTTTCACACTGTGCTCTTCTACTTCAACTATAAGTTGAAGTACATTTACTAGTGGAGGAAAGCACAAACTTAAGCTGACAAGAGCAAACCAAAGAGGGAAGCAACTATTTATGAAGTAGTTCAGGACCACAGGGCATCAGGATTTCATTCCTGGCTCTGGCTGCAATGACCTGTGGGTGAAGCCAAGCGTAGCAGCAGACCTGTTTGGATGCCTGCAGGAAACAGTAACTACTGGATACAGGAACCCAAGCTTCTACCAGCTAAAAAGATCATCGCATCCATTTTTCAGGCAGTAGCAGAGCTACTGCGTGTTTCAGCAGCAGAAAGCTTAGAGACTCACAGTGGTGTAATCCAGACTAGAATGCACCTAATTTGGACCCTTTAGCCAATCCTCAGAAAGGAGTTGTAACTTTACTATTTATTAGAAAGCAGCGTATCAATGTCACAAACAACTCAGTTCCCATCTAGCACAAACACTGCATGAAGTTTCGAGTCAGTTTTGTTACACCCTCATATTCACCGGTACAGAAACAGGCCAAACACATGAGGAGTTCACAGCAGCACRTTCAAAGTTTCAACATGAGTGGTAAGAGGCATTAGAACGCCAATGCACCGGCTTGGAAAGGAAAATCCTCCCAGTGTCCTGCTCCAGAGCTGCACATGCTTTTCTTGGGTATCGAGAAACATGGCRTCTGTCATGATTAAATTAGATTACTTAGATTTTAAAAAAGGAACCACTAGTAAAGCTACATATTATGAACGTATATTAACTCTTTCATGATCTAGAAGGAATTTCTTTATGTTTTTAATAAATTTGCTCTCTACACTTTTATGTCTATCCCTTAAAATACAGAACAAGTTCAATAATGATTAGATTSTTTGCCCAAGTAAACCAAGACTTATATTTGTTTCCAGTTTTATCAATCTAGAGATATCAAATGATTTTTAAAAAATAAAGAAGAGAACAGATTAAGTGATCACAGGACAGAAATTTAGCAAGACAAAGTCATTACCAGGGTGCTCTTTCCTCCAGGGTACCATTATCAAGGGAATACCATTTACAGTTGTGGATAACTGTCACAGGTTAAAGCTACAAGACTTGTTCCATACTACTTGTGGTTTATAAACTGATCACAGATACTGGGTTTTTCCTCACTTCCTTCATTTTCTCAAAATAACAGAGAAGGAGCCATCATTTCATAGSGACCACTTCCTTCCCTGGGTCCACGTCTTTACCTGATTACGCTGCTAGATCCTGGTGAAATGAGCCAAAAGGCACAAGGTCCCTGTTTCAAAGTGACTGAATGCTTTCCCATGCTCCTAACTGGAGAAGTGTTGAATTTCCTAATAGTAATCAAGCATCAAATCAAAATGTAAAGTGATTCTTAAACAGTAACATGAAAATCTAACAGTGTGTTTTAAGACATTTTGCACTCTTGTAATAATTTCTTAAAAATATAAGTTTAAATTATTGAAGCTCCCAGTATCACACTGCATATGGAAGCAAAGCAGGTTCATTAAAAACAGAACACCTTATCATAGACCAGATGTCTCGTTGGATTATTTGTTTAAAGGAACCCAAATACCAGTAATGAAACAAGCTTGGAACAAAATGTTCCAAGTAAAATAATTCAAACCCAAGGAAAAGGTCCCATCTTTTAAAAAATACACCAGCTGAAGAAAAAAAGCAATTTTGAATTTTGCATCATTTTTGTTATTTAACTTTATGCAATAATCAATGAAGTGTAAAGGCAATTTTACATGCATTTCTACCACAGTATGAGTGAGTTTCTATTCATTTTGCTTCCAGCCCACCTGATACATAACATCCAACATGACTCACAAATCAATTCAAATATTTACATTCCACCAGTACAGCTTGGAGAGATAATGAACTCCATGCCTATATTTAAACAAAAGCAGGCTCCAATTTCTACAGGTTGTTATACATGAACAGCACCTTGGGGTTTGCACGGGTTTCTCGGAATCACAAGGGACCTMTCCTCTCCTGCAGGGCTCAGTGTTCACCTGCATTAGCCATCTTTAGGCACCAAGGCTCTCAAAACCTTGTGTGCCAAATATATATACAACTGCTGGATGCGTGATGCATCTTTATAGAGGCACTGAATGGAAAACTGGGAAGGAGAAGCAAACCACACAATCTGTATCTTATTGTCATCCGCTCCCACCCCCACCACTGGATTGCACTTTTCAATATTCGTCCTTGCTCTAAGTCAAAGAAACATGGAAGAGAAGAACACAACAATAATGAGACTTTCACGCAAAATCTAATAAACCCACATTAAGAGTGTGAAAAGCTTACGGAAAATGCATCTGAAGAAGAAATATTTCCAACAAGTACTCAGATAAAGCTACATTAAGAACCCCAAGACAAAAACCTGTAGAGCCAAAATGCGTTAAAGGGCTTTTACCGTAAATGCACAGCATCTCGGCTGAGCAGCATATGATTCCCAGGTGTACTGAATTTCCCTGCTACAACAGTAACTTCTAATGTCTATTATCTCACGGAGAATGTATGCCTGTAAGCATCATTAAACTCATTCTAGTCCGTTCAGTAAAGTACAAATCCCAAAACTGAGTGGGGAGAGGGAAAGGCAGGAGTGACAGCACCTTGCTCTGGTGTGTGGAAGAGCCAGTCTTGTTATCAGGACCCTCGCTCACAAAYCAACAGCAGCGAAGCCGCCTCTTGTGCCCGTGGGGAAAACAGAGGGAGTAAAAATTATCACAATGAGTCTCCAGTACACACAGTATAAACTATCTTTACCCTGTTTCTGGAGAGGTTTCAGAGCAAATAGGTAGGCCCATTAAGAGCGATGGAGACTGCTTGCATGCAGCAACGCCTGCAGGATCCGGAACCTGGGTACGTTAAAAGAGGCCRACTAAACTCACCAGTTTTTATCCTGCACTCCCTGCCCCAAGGATGAGAATGCATGAATGTTATATAGTCCTGTATACGTTAGCAGACCTTAAAGCATTTTACAAATGAAGCCAGTGATGAATGTCTGTTTTGCAGATGGTGAAACTATGACAAAGTGACTTGCCCAAACTCATCCCAGCAGGACAGCAGCAGAAATGGGGATAAAATTTGGGACTATCGAGGCCCTGTGTAGTACATTATCCACTAGGCAAAGTATCACAGGGCTTTATAAATCAAGCCTCATTGCAAACTGCTTGGCTGAAGACTGTTTCCTGCAATGGTTACATATATTTTAAATTGCTACAGATTTCAAATACACACCCATACCAAAAGATGCATCCATTAAAGAAATCAGGAAGGAAGTTACCGATCTAATCTCTGTGATCTGCAAACATTTAGGCCGAAAGTTTTTATTCAGCTCCTTGTAAGTGGGCTCCCACTGAAGATCTAGAGAGGCACGCGACAGTTAGCCCCCAGGCAGCCAGAGATTAAGATGTAAATGCTACACTTGTTTAGATTAACCAAGCAGAAATGTAAAAAACATCTCAAAGTACTTCCACATTTTTTCAGTTCACTACAACCTTTTGTTAAAAGGCTAGGTCCATCTGCTGACTACACAGCCCCTGGACAGTAGTTCAAGTAAAGATGGATGCGAATTTCAACTCGAGGCTTAAGTTACTGTTCTCAAAACCTGCAGCATGGTTACAAAGACAACAACGCACACAGAAAGGCAGCTGTAAAGTTGTATCTGCGGTTTCTAACTCAAAGCGCACTTCTCCAGCTTGAATAAGCTGGTCCCTGGCTTGCTTTTATTCCAGATACCAATCAGCTAGATGAGTCCAACTACTGACATTTATACCAGGGTATAAAATTTGCAGTTGAAATAAAACTGTACACATGAATTTGAGGCCAAAACTTGCATAAACAGGAGTGAGCTCTTCATGTTAGATTTCTTCTCACTGCTTCACCAGGAACAGTACAGGTATTACTCTGGAAATTTATCATAAGCGGTGTAAATACCTAACAGTGATGCTATCCTGTACTCAYCACGCTAGGAAGGTATAGAGCTTTCTGTCAATATCGACACTTCGTTCTGAAAGTGTTTTAGCTCACAAATCTCTACAAAATCACCAGAGGAGTGGCAGACAGGATACTATATAGATTCAGAGAGTTGTTTTGAAAGCAGTATCGGAAGAATCTTCTTYCCCCCATGGCCAACGACAGCACAGGTGACCAGTGCTGAAGCTTATTGCATTTGGGGACTTTAATACTGAACTTGACTCGGTAATGTGAGACCACCGCGGTCCCTGTTGCCCGTTGGCACGGGACGACCGTACATGCCAAGAGGTACCTCGACCGCCGCACGAAATCCTCCTCTCTCTTTTGCGCACACTACACTCGATTCAAACTATCCCTCTCCACTTTCACAAGCATGAAGTTGCCCAACATTCGTGCCCGTCAGGTAAAAGCAGCTCCGTCTCCGGCTAACAGCTCTTCAGCCCTCCCGCAAAGCCCGCGCCACCGGGGCTCTCCCCCCGCAAACACACACCGCGCCAGCCGGGACCGTCCCAACGGCCGCCACCGAGGCGGCTCCAACGGCCGCAGAACCCTTCAGCCATCTTCTGGAGGACCAGCTCCGGCCAAGCCCCCCCTCCCCCCCCGACAAACTRCATTTTGGAAATCGCGCTTCTCTAGAAATCCCGGTTTCGTTTCCGCACCTCCATCCCCCTGCCCGCCTCCCAGCCCGTTACCTCCGCACTCGCCCTCCGGGACGCCCGGGGGGCGAGAACTTGTTGCTCCCCGCTCCCACCGCCGCCCGCCCCGAGGCACCTGCCCGCCGCCGCCCCGCGTACCTGCCCGCAGCTCCCCAAGGCGGCGGGGCCCCGAGCACGCCGCGGCCGCCCCGCGGGGAGCAAACGGCCGCCCCGCACACTACGAGGCGGCAGCTGCAAACGGCCCCGGCCGCCCCAGCCGCCGGCCCCGGCTCCCCCCCGCGGCCGCCCCAACCGCCGGCCCCGGCTCCCCCCCGGCCNCCCAACCGCCGGCCCCGGCTCCCCCCCGGCCACCCCTCGCCCGCGTTCAAACTCGCCCCACGCGTGTGCCGCGCCCCGGCCCCGCCGGCCCCCACCCGCGGCCCTGCTCCCCCCCGGTGCCCCACCGCACCTGCCCGCCCGGCCCCGCGGCACCTGCTGCCCGGCGGCGCGGCCGGCCGGCCCTCACCATTGTGGTTGACCCAGGTCGGCTTCAGGAGCTTCATTGTTCCCCGCCCGGGGCCCCCGCCGGCCTCCGCCCTCGGGACCCCAGGGCGGCTCCGCCCGGGCTGCCTCCGCGGCCGAGCGAGCGGCGGAGCTCAGCGGCCACCGGCCACCATGGGCCCCCGCCGCGCGCCGCTCTGCCCGCCCCCTCCGCCGGCCGGAGCCGCCTCAGCGCCGCTCCATGCCCCGGCGCCGCCCGTGCCGCAGCCCCCGCCGCCCGGCCGCATCCCCCGCTCGGCTCCCGGCGGCTCCCGGCAACGCCGGAACTCGGCGCCTGGCAACCGCCTAACCGGCCCGGCGGGAAACAGCCGCCCCCGAGCCCCGGCGTTCCCCCGCCTCGGCCGGCGGGGGGCGAGATCCCGCGAGGCGCCGCCGCCCCGCCTCCAGGGCGGGCGGGCGGGAGCGGCCGGACGGGCGGGCGCCCCCTGCCGGGCGGAGCGGGGCGATAGCGGCGGGGCGGGGCGGGGCGGGGCGAGGCGGGGCCTTCTCTCAGGCCTCGCACCACGGCGGGGCCGTAGCAGCGTGGCAAGCCCGGGCGGAACGTTTGTGGGACGGAACAGGGGACGCGGGAGTCGGAGCGCGGCCGGCGGGGATTGTGGGCGCACCGCTGGTGCTGTCAGGGAGCCATGTTGGCGGCGGCGGCCCGGGCGAGCCGGGGGCTCTGCGGGGCCTGGGCAGCGCCCGGCGGTGCCCGGCTCAGGTAGGGCTGGGGCGGCTTTCCGGGTACTCTGCTGCGGCCACCCTGCCCCGGGCCCACGGGGAGGGAGCCCAGCGAAGCGCTCCTTGCTTGGGGTCCCCGCCTCGCCCTCTCCCGGCGCGCCCTGGGCCGGGTCCCCTTCGGCTCCCTCGGCGGCCTGGGCCTGCGCTCGGGGTCGGGAGCGGGGAGTGGTGTCTGCGGGCCTGGTTCCGCACCGTGAGAAGCCGGGGCGCGGGCGCCTGGTCCCGATCTCTCTCGTGACATCCCCCGCGACTTGAGAAGCGGCATCTCTCTCCTCCTAATGTGGACGGAGGTGGTTTTCCTGCTCCAAAATCACCACTTCAAACAGGCTAGTATCAGTGCGTAAGAATAAAATTGACCTATTCATAGTCTTAAAAAATGTATCTGCTTCACCCCTCGGTACCCTGTGGATTCACAACACTGAACAGCCCAAATTTTGGGTTTAGATTTGGGGTGAGTTACCTTGATGAAGAGTTTGAGGTTATTATCTCTGGGCAAACAGTCTACTGTCATGAATTAAGCAGCCAAAGATGATTCAAAACTCATCATTGTAATTTATGACTAATAAACAGCTCTTGTATTTTGCAGAATCAATATCATCAAAGTCAGTTTCTCCTCATGCTTTATGTTCCTTTTTCTTCTTAAGTTCTTGGCTGCCCCAGACGGTTCCGTTCCGAGGAAGTCACTGGCAGACTTCACTGCTGGAATTCAGGGCATCTCTCCCCATGAGGTGAGTGCAACTACCATGGAGTTACGTAGAAGTGTTTTCATCCTTAGGGGAACACAAATTTTCCCAAGTGCAAATTAACTTTTAACTATAGATGTTTGCTTTCAGGTCACTGTATGTAAAAGTAGTAAAGAACCATTGGGCTCTTGAGGAGAGTTTAATGGTAACCTATACAATTACCACTTTATGCTTGTGTTTAGTTGTGTTTTCTTCCTCAACCACAGAATGTGGTTGGAGATGTTCAGATTTAAGCTGTGCTCCAGAATTCCCTTTTGAGCAACAACGGAAATGAAAGCCTAGCTGAACTGAAAATACTTTACTATAAAGTGGTATACTAGACAGCCCACAGTTACACATACGTTACATTTTGGTATCCAAGTTTTGTTTTGATGCAACTAGACTTACAATATCCTGGTAGCTGTTAGGTACCATCAGAGACTGTTTCGCACCATAAAGGTTCGTTGTTCGATCCGCAAGGCAGGAATGATATCCCACAGGTCCGCTGTGAGGATTAGTTTGTGTTTGTGGAGTGTGGCATATGYTAAATTGGGTACAGCAGATCTGTGTGAAGTACAACAGGAGTAACATCTGCACCTTGAATTTGGTTCCAAATGTGGAAAATTTAAAAGCATGTGTAAAAACACTCACTCTTTTCTTTAATGTGAGATGACAGGATTATTTGCAGATAAACCTGTTACCTGCTCTGCTGCACTCTGAGCTAGTGCAAACCAATTCCAATTCAATTTTTGTGGAACTTCCTTAGATCATTCTGATGTTCAGCACAAACAGGAGGTTTATTTTCTCAGGCAGGTACAGTTCTCTCTGCAGAAAATCTCAGAAGGCATATTACTCTTTCCTGGAAATTACGTTACTTGAATAAAGTTAATGGCTGGAACTTCTATTAAGGACCAAATTAAGCAATGGGAAGAAACAGTCCTTAGAAAAGGAAATTGGAAGTGAAAGTTGCTAGTATTGAATTAAATGACAAAATATCTTCTTTGATTCACGTAATTATTTCTCTCAGAGCACAACCAAAGAAGAAGAAGAAAGTGGATGTAAAGAGAGAGCAAGCACAAAAGGATCGTATGAAAAAGAAGATTAAAAAGTTGGAGAAAGCTGCCCCAGAAATGATTCCAATTGAGGATTTTATAACACCACTTAAGTACTCAGATAGCAACAGGTAAGTAAGACTGTCTTTCACTGTGCGCCTGCATTCATGGTAGAAACACTTCCGTCTCTGGAAAACTGCAATATAGTGCCAGCCTTGGTACAAAACCTTATCTACTTCTACCAGGACAAAAATGTGGAAAGCAAATTTTATTTGCTTCTGCTAAAAGTAGTGAAAAAATAGTAACATGACTTTCCTGTTAGAATGACCGTGGAAAACTTCGCAGACATTGCATGAATGACATGTATTCTCTCGGTTTGGTGTGGAGGGGATTGTTTTGTTTTGCYTTTTTTTTTAATTTGCTCTTTGGGGTGCAGGCTATTTCTCTATTACAATGTTATCTTATTCCTTATCAGGGTGCGAAGTCTTCCCCCTCTGTCATTTGAGGAGACTGAAAGAAGAGTTTTACTTATGAAAAAGTGGTGTTTGTTTAAGCAGAAACAAAATAAGGCAGAACAGAAAGCAATTCAGACCCTTGTAGAAGCTCAGCAAGAGGCACTAAAGGAACTGCGCCTTGAATCCGAGGAGCTGTATCAGGCAGCAATCAGACGAGATGAGGGGCTTTTCCCTTTTGAGAGAGATGGACCTAATTATACCCCACCACTTCCTGGTTACGATCCTCCTGAAGGAAAATGYGTTGATATCACCAAGGTGTATACGCAGTGATGGAGGAGTTTATTGTTCATCTGGCATGAGCTACTCAGCCGACTGAAGGAGGAAAGAATGGAATAAGAATAAACTATTCCTTCTGCAGGTTGAAATACTGTAGGTGTGTGACTGTAGAAAAACATATTAATGAAGTATCTGTTTGTTTGGGTTTTTTAAATGGCTATCTAGGTAGTAAGACACCCAGCAAAACTACACTACCTTACACTTGTGCCATGCTAGAACAAGACAAAGTAGTAGTATTTTACAGAGTATTTTATCTTTCTRGGCTTGTATCTCTCATCCCATCATATGCTCCCGAGCAGCACTTTTTTTTTGTTCTGCATAAACCATAACCTGGAGTATTCCTATGCTATGAGGAAARAATGTCACAGTCATCACATCAGAGTCTGTACTATAAGGGAGGCAGCAGCTGACTGTTCACTSCCTTTCTGTGCAGACTTCAGTGAAGTACTTTTGCATATAAAAGGGAAAACAGATGAAAAACATACGGTGACAAAACTAAAATTAAGTTTTGGGKTTTTTACATTGGCATGTAAGTATTGTAACTAAGTTTCTAAGAGTTTGCCCTACAACCAAACAGATCTCTCTTCAGTCACTTAAACGTTTATTTTTGTCGTAATTTTGCATACTGCCATGGACACACACCACCATTCAAGAGCAGTTCCACAAAGGGGCAGGGTTGCAGTTTCAGGGTCTGCAGTATCRTCCCACCAGGTGAGAAGCTCTTAACCCATTGCAATAGTGAATGTGGAAAATGCCTTTTAAATGCCAGTGGTTGTGATTGTCCTGAACTGGCAGGGAGAAGKCCCAGCTTGCTTTTGTTCTCCCATCTGACAGGCCCGGGGTGGGTACCTCGTTCCAAAAGTGTACAACATGGGCTGGTAGGGGAGGAGGTCCTTGTCTAGCAGATATGCACTAGTTTGGGAGTTGCCTGCTGAGTTTCTGAGATGAAATCCTGAAGTCTAAGACAGTAGTAAGAGACCAGAATCAAATTAAGCACCTCAATTCTCCCTTTAAAAAGTACTGGGTGTTTAAATAAACTCTCAGTATTTTTGAATAAGTACTGAAGTATTGCAGGGCAGAGCTACAGTTGTATAATTTCAAGATGACATGGAAGAAAGAAAACTAGCATAGTTTTGCATTGTGTATTACATTGCTGACCAAACACAGCAAAACAGTCTTGCTAATTTGGTTTGTCTTGATCAAGTGGAAGATACCAGTCAGGTGGTGGACTCTTCCTCAGCGTCCACACCGGAGCATACTTCTGTTTCTCCATGACTCGAGCTCTTTCACTATTGCACAAAGCTTCCTGAAATACAGGAAAAAAATATTACCACAATAGTATTGGATGTTCCAGTCTTACAGAGCTTATTTCCTGCTGGAACTATGTGAGATAAAACGACGAACAGAAATTTATCATGCTTAAATAGAAGTGCCAAATGCTATGCAAGTAAGCCAGGATACAAGCTTTTAACTATGTCACATTTATATTTTGTCTCTGACTCCTCCATTATGAAGAAAACTACCACTTAAGTGCTACCCTCCCCGCCAGAAGTTGTCCTAGTTGGCTGAAGGGATGAGTTACGCTGCAGCCTGTGCTGAAGGGCTCTGGTCTTTCAGTGTTCATGGGGCTGTAGCCAGGAGCGTTTCGGGACACCCCAGGAATACTTTTTGCCTGTAACGTGGCAGCTTTTCGTATTAGGAAGGGAATATTAGAGTAACTGAAATCAAGAGCTTTTTCAGCAGAACACTGTGAAAATACTCCYGCTGGATGTCAAGACCATCTTGCCCACCTCCACCCCGAGCAGACGCCTGATTTTCCAAGCCCTCCCCGTTGTGCGGCCGCCGACACCGCTCGCCCGCAGGCGGCTGCGGGGTYTCTCTCACAAGCGCCGGGGCGCGCTGCCCGCAGGGGCCCGGGCGCGACAGCGACCGCCGCTACCGGCTGCCGCTCGCTCCCGAGGCGGGCAGGGGCAGGCAGGGGACGGCCAGGGGCGCGGCGGTACCTGCGCGGCGGCGGCGCGGCCCCTCTCCCAGGCGCGGCAGGCCTCGTAGTCGTCCCGCCASCGGCCGCAGGCAGGCATCTCCCCGTGCGCGTAGTAGTGGTGGAAGGCGTGCCGCAGCCCGCGGCAGTGCTTCCACTCCCACCAGTAGTCCTCGCACGACCGCGGCGGCTGCGGGCGGACAAAGAGGCCGGGCTCAGCCGCGCCGCCGCCCCCGCCCGCCGCCCTCAGCCCCCGCCCGCCCCGCGCCCGGCTCCCCGCTCACCCGCCAGGTCCCGCCGCCCGCCATGCTGCCCCCGCCTGAGGGCTGCCGCCCCGCCACCAATCCCGCCGCGCTTTGCGGAGAGACCCGCGGGTCCGGCCAATAGCGAGGAGCGGCACAAAGCGGCTGCCTCTCCGCCCCGCCCCCGAGCCGACGCCGGGGCCCCTGCGCAGCACGTGACCCCCCCTACAAAACCCCAACCCCAGCCGCCCCAAACCCGCCCTSTTCCCGCGGAGGCCCCGCCGCGGGCCGGGCGCACGGCCGGGGGAGGCGCTGGGGACACGAGGCAGCCCCCAGCGCTTTGGGGTTTCTTCCGAAATCAGCACACSAGGGACGCAGGCTGGTTACCAAGGGGCCTTTACTGGGGCTTTCAGGAGGGAGCGCGAGGGCCTCAGCCGGTCACCCCGCTGGAGGCGCAGCGGCTGAAGGGACGCACAGTGATCGCTGACACCGCTGGTCCAAAGCACACACGCCAGAGCTTTGTACTCCCGCACCGGCACCAGGCAGAGAAGCTGGGTCTCGCCGCTCCCTACACGTGCCATTAGATTGCTACAGTACGTTATTGTATTAAAAGGCATGTTAGTAATTATAAATATAAAAAGCAATTACAGGGGGATTGCTTAGAATGATGTATAACCCAACACCTGAAGCTAAGATCAAAGAGACTCCCTGCACAAAAGTCTTGAACACTCAAGTTATMGCCTTCATTTGCACCACACCGAAAAGCTTACCTGGAATTGTGGCAAAATTATTATATAGAGAGGGAAGAAAATACCAAGCACAGAGCAACAGGAGACCATCATCACTCAGGATGTAAGAGGGGAGGATGTAGTCTAAGAACCAGACCTGTTAGTAAGGTAGACCTTCTTGGTTTTACTTCTCAGATTTATCCGAGATATACTTTCCCTCTTTACAACACRTACAAAAAACTCCTTCAGAATTCCTAGAACTGAAAATTAAGACTGTCTGACAGCTCCAGTTTTAAATGTGAAACCAAAACCAGTGAAAGTGTTCCTGTGTTGCAAAACAATCTCTCCTCTCAACGGCAGTAACTAAGATCCAATATGCTGCAATTGTTATTTTATTTTCCTCCTAACTGACTAAAGGTACCGCAGCCTAGGGTTTTCTTCCCTTTTTGCGCAGGGACTGTCCTTCTCCTGAAAAGGCAATAAACCGGCTTCCAGATTCATCCTRRAAAAAAGAAAGAGGGAAAAAARGTTGTTACCTCTTTGCTTACTGCTTGTGTGTGATGAAAGCTGAGCAACTGTTAGAACGTTCCATCAGAGCAGCAACTGACTGCAGACATTTCACATCCTTAACCTACATAATCATAGAATCACAGAGTAGTTYGTGTTGGAAGGGACCTTTAAAGGTCATCTAGTCAAATCCCCTGCCATGGGCAGGGACATCTTCACCTAGATAGGTTGCTCAGAGCCCTGTCCAGCCTGACCTTGAATCAGGGATGGGGCATCTACCACCTCTCTGGGCAACCTGTGCCCATGTTTCACCACCCTCATCGTAAAAAATTACTTCCTTATATCTAGTCTAAATCTACCCTCTTTTAGTTTAAAACCATTCCCCCTTGTCCTGTCGCAACAGGCCCTGCTAAAAAGTTTTCCGCCATCTTTCTTATAAGCCCCCTTTAAGTACTGAAAGGCTGCAATAAGGTCTCCCCAAAGCCTTCTCTTCTCCAGGCTGAACAACYCCAACTCTCTCAGCTTTTCTTCATAGGAGAAGCGTTCCATCCCCCTGATCATTTTTGTGGCCTCCTCTGGACCCATTCCAACAGGTCCATGTCTGTTTTGTGCTGAGGGCTCCAGAGCTGGACGCAGTACTGCAGGTAGGGTCTCACCAGAGCAGAGCAGWGGGGCAGTATCACCTCCCTCGACCTGCTGGCCACGCTGCTTGTGATGCAGTCCAGGGTACGGTTGGCTTCTGGGCTGTGAGCGCACATTGTCGGCCCATATCCAGCTTTTCATCCACCAGTACTCCCAAGTCCTTCTCAGCTGCTCTCAATCCGTTCATCCCCCAGCCTGTATTGATACCAGGGGTTGCCCCGACCCAGGTGCAGGACCTTGCACTTGGCCTTGTTGAACCTCATGAGGTTCACACAGGCCCACTTCTCGAGCTTGTCCAGGTCCCTCTGGATGGCATCCTGTCCCTCAGGCGTGTCGACCACACTACCCAGCTTGGTGTCATTTGCAAACTTGCTGAGYGTGCACCCAATCCCACTATGTCAGTGATGAACATACTRAACAGTACCGGTCCCAATACKGACCCCTGYGGGACACCACTCRTCAGCAATCTCCATCTGGACATTGAGCCGTTGACCACTACCCTATGGATGCAACCATCCAACCAATTCCTCACCCACCACCACACAGTCCACCCATCAAATCTGTACCTCTCCAGTTTAGAGAAGGATGTTGTGGGGGACAGTGTCAAAGGCCTTAYAGAGGTCCAGACAGATGACAGCTGTAGCTCTTCCCATGTCCACTGATGGAGTCACTCCATCATAGAAGGCCACTAGGTTGGTCAGGCAGGWCTTGYCCTTGGTGAAGCTATGCTGGCTGTCTCGAATCACCTCCCTGTCCTCCACRTGCCTTAGCACAGCTTCCAGGAGGATCTGTTCCATGATCTTCCAAGGCACAGAGGTGAGACTGACTGGCCTGATAGTGGCTTAGTAACTTCATCCRCCAGTTCCCTTAGGACCTGCAGATGCATCTCATCGGGTCCCATGGRCTTGTGCACCTTCAGGTTCCTTAGATGGTCTCRAACCTGATCTTCTCCTACAGTGGGCGGCTCTTCATTCTCCCAGTCCCTGCCTTTGCCTTCTGTGGTTYGGGCGSTGARGCTYGAGCACTTKCTGGTGAARACCRAGGCAAAAAAGTCATYGAGTACCTCAGCCTTCTCCGTGTCCCGGGTAACCAGGTCTCYCGTTTTGTTCTGGAGAGGGCCCACAYTTTCCCTAGTCTTCCTTTTATCCCCRAYGTACCTATAGACGCTTTTCTTGTTGCCCTTGACATCCCTGGCCAGATTTAATTCTATTCTATYGGGGCTTGAGCTTTCCTAACCTGATCCCTGGCCACTCGGACAATTTCTCTGTATTCTTCCCAGGCTACCTGTCCTTGCTTCCACTCTCTGTAGGCTTCTTTTTTGTGTTTGAGTTTGTCCAGGAGCTCCTTGTTCATCCATGCAAGCCTTCTGGYGTTTTTGCCTGACTTYCTCTTTGTTGGGATGCATCGCTCCTCAGCTTGGAGGAGGTGATCCTTGAATATTAACCAGCTTTCTTGGGTCCCTCTTCCCTYCAGGGCTTTGCCCCATGGCACTCTACCAAGCAGATCCCTGAAGAGGCCAAAGTCTGCTCTCCTGAAGTCCAGGGTAGTGAGCTTGCTGTGYGCCCTCCTCGGTGCCCTAAGGAACTTGAACTCCACCATTTCACGGTCACTGCAGCCAAGGTTGCCCTTGAGCTTCACATTCTCCACCAGCCCCTCCTTGTCAGTGAGAACAAGGTCCAGCACAGCACCTCTCCTCGTTGGCTCCTCTACCACTTGGAGAAGGAAGTTATCATCGACACATTCCAGGAACCTCTCGGATTGCTTATGCCCTGCTGTGTTGTCCCTCCAACAGATATCGGGGTGGTTGAAGTCCCCCATGAGGACTAGGGCTTGTGAACRTGAGGCTGCTCTGATCYGTCTATAGAGGGCCTCATCCGCTCGGTCTTCCTCGTCAGGTGGCCTGTAGCAGACCCCCAYCTTAATGTCACCTGTCCCTGCCCGCCCTTTAATCCTGACCCATAAGCTCTCCATCGGCTCCTCATCCATAATAACCACTTTCTTCCTGAAAATAAAATACGAGCATTTCAGTGACCTCTCAGCCAACTAAAACAAGTATGCACTGGCTTATGAAACTTGTATCAGGCCAACATTTTTACATCAGCAAGCAAGGACATCAGAGGTTGCTTTCACCTAACTCAAACCACTTTTTAAGTACTACCACTTTTTAACATAAGTCCGCTGWGAAAAATCAAGTATAGAGAGAGGAACCACAAACGTGGACAGTAGTTCTAATGTTCTAATTCTGTGCAAAATTGGGAAGGATCCAACTTTATTTACCTCTTCGACTTTCTTAACTAGTGGACGTGAGTTTCTAATGAATGTGATTCTACCRATCTTGAAGTCATAGTTGGGTATTCCTCTGGAAAAGAAGCATAAAAATATTATGAAAGAAGTTTTATACCTAGCATCCAATTAAACACATTAAGACCTATTTTATGTCTGTCAGTACTGTACCAACACTGGATGCAAATTTTCATTACCAAATAATTCTAGAGTTAAACCACTGAATTATTTTCTGAGGGTGGGCATACATTGCATGAAGTAAATAATCAGGCAGTGGAGCTGCTGTAGAAGCTTGGCTGTGGGCACGTTTCCACATAGCCTGTGGTTTCCACAGGGCCATGGACATGCTTTTCCACAAGGGTTCAAGTCTTATTGTGACAGGCGTAAATGACARACCACCACGGGAACCACATCCCTGCACACTTCCACTAAGTCTGAATTTTCTAAATTTCCTTCCAAGAAGAAAAAAAAACAACAACAAACCCACACACAGCTTGGCTATGGTTATCCACCCAACTCAAAAAAGATGTCACTCTACACCTMATTTCACTTCAGAAAATTGGCAGGGTTCTGTGCATCACTCARTCAAGCCCACCAGCCCAGTCTAGACCTGGTGCCTCTCCCTACTTGTTTTCTATTGAACCAAAGTTGATTGAGTGAGTTTTGGCAACATTAACTTAGGATCTGCATCTTAAGTAGTCAGGGATATCACAGTCAGTCTAGAAGATCAGACTATTTATTTTCTAAATGCAAACTCATGARGTGATGAAATTAGCTTGTTTATACTGCAGGAGCAGGAAAAAAAAAATCTGCTCAAACACTGATCCTTCACTTGCTGACAACTGAATGAAACAGACATACCTYCGAATGTCTCCTGGTTTAATTGGCGATGGACTTGGCTCAACACCTTTCTTCTTGCCATCCAATCTGTTCCCAGAACCAGAGAATGCCTATGTATACATAATGAGTTTTAATTTAACTGTATCTTGTAATTGAAAACACATTGCACAGGGATACTATATCCTGTAAAATCTTACTAACATTTTTATTTAATTATTTGATCGGCATGTTTCTTTTTGGTACATATAAGCTGATGAACCCTGGGTGTAGGAGCATGTTCTGGTCTCCCTTTTATAGACTGTCCTTTTAAGGGCAGCAAGTCATACTGTTAGTGGCTATAAGCACCACAAAACTTTCGCAGATACTTGCCARTTAAATGACAAACACCCCTACAAAGAGGTACTACTATTTTGCAGTTGTTTGGAACAACTTTCCCTCACCATTTTACAACATTCAGAAACCAGCAGAAATAGGGGACTTACACGAAATCCTATGTCACTCACATATCCAGTRTGGTCTGCTTCAACATCCTGTGAGGGAAAAAAACAAATTAGTTCATTGTGTTAATTTTGTGATATGCAGAACACATGAAAACAGTTCCACATATTTCTGACCAAACAAAACTTCAGAAAAATCCCTTTCCAAAATCAACAGTTGGTAAACAACCATCTCCAAAGTAACACAAGCAAAAGCATCTAGTAAGTCAAGTTTAGTCTTAAGAAATTGTTTCAGGAAAAAAAATTATGTTGGCGCTCACTGCTCCATCACAAGCAGGGCTGACTTCTAGGGAATACATTTCTGAAGAACAGAAGCTTAACCTACTGTGGTCTCTTCATGCTGTGCACTTTTTTCTGGTTCTTTGTACCCCAAAGGAGCATCAAAATCCACCTATTTACACAAGAAGCATGAAAATAAGCGTGATTGATATTTTTGTTTTAATCAAAAGCTTTACCTTACTATTCCTCAAAGCTCCACAAACTATCACTCCATTTTGATCTAGAAAGAATTGAGGTTTGCTTGTTAAACATTTTAACTCAGAAGTAAAAAGACTAAGCCTCCCAGGAATGAGTCTTAGCAYGTAATTGAAACAGAGCAGTAAAACAGTACCCACAATATCACTGGAGTTTGAATCAAGACAAGGTTGTCAAATAAAACTCAGATTATAAAAAACATTGAAGCTAAACATTACGTTCTAGGCACTACAGTCACCCGATGGTACCTGAAGTGCATCTCAAGACCACACACGTGGTTACAAAGGTACTCTCAAATGAGTCATCTTCCCTATCCCATCTGATAGGTATCCCACCTTTCCTGCACCATCAGAGGTGCTTGGTGTACAGCGCTATCACTGAACGAGATCCCCTCTCCTTTTGGGAAGACACGGTAAAATCAGACTTTCCACATCAGCTTTAACTTACATTCATATCGCATTCTATGATGGACACAGCCTTATCTGGTTTGGTCTCCATTACCCGAAGCTCATAGATCTGAAACAGTAATGAATATTTTAAGATTGCACATGCAAGAGCTCAACTTACACATAAGAAAAGCGTATCTAAACCTTTCCCTTCAGATAGCTTCAAGAAAATTGAAATAAGTGCTCTTTAGGTTGAGGACTGGATATTGTACAGTCTCTACAGAACTTGAGAGTAAAGATTTTTAACTTAGAAGATTGTTATATGCTGGAGCTAGAGAACCTACCTTTTACAGTACCTTGCTGCATTCTTACTGTACCTTAATCTRCATTTTTGAAAACAAATTATGAATTTAGCATAAATTCTGTCCTTTGACTTGTAAAAACATCAATGGCACAAAAATTTATTTTCTCGTGAGTCAAAAAAACAGCCTAAACAGCAGCTCAGGAGAAGACTTAACTGATCCCTTTTTTCCTCCAACAGAAAACCAATTGCGAAATCTACCATCTGGGATTACTGGTCAACAATACTGCACAGCTCTGTGTTGCTTGTTTTAGCACCAACATCCAACAACTGAGCTTAGTCTACAACCCCAAGTAATCACATGTGCACATGTGCTGCCAAAAATACTCATCTATAAAATCTATTCACAAGATGTAGTCAAAATACCTAGGTGGTCACAATCTACTGAAATACAGCGTACTTTTTTTACATGCGGCAGGATTTATTTCCTCAAATTGATGGTATCCAAACAAAACTTGCATGGACTGGTGTTGTATACTGTACCTTTTCATTGTAATTGATGGCAATAACATCCCCAGTAGTTAGACAAGCGAAGTTTCTCAATGCATTTTCTAATCTTTGGAGTACGTTAAGATGAAACATTTGGTTTCAACGCAACATCAAAGCTTTAAAGTTTATATGTTATAAAACTCTGATCCTTGGTCTCTCAAACGTGGTTTAAAAGTCAGCAGTACTGTAGATAGCTTTTTAGTAAACATTAGGGTGTACAAGTTCTTCTAAGGAACACTCAAACTCATTGGACTTTAAGCCAAGATTCTGCTGCTTCACTCCAGGCYACACTTTGTGCCAGCAGTTGGCAACGTCTCTGTACATAAGCTCTCCATCCTTTTTGTTTTCAGAAGGGGTAGTAGTAGTTACCTACTACTGGAAGAGTATGAGCCACACCTGAAAAGCTAGCTCTGCTTCATCATTCCAGTTTGGGAGAAAACTTTTGTCCCCTGCTCCATAATTGAATAGGAAGGATACACAGCTTTGGGATTGGTGATGTCAAGAAAATCTGGACTCTGCGGCTGAAATTTTGAGTAAGTAGCAACTTGAAGATTAACACTCTCCACTTGCACCAGGCCTCCCTCTTCCAGCAGTAAGTTCTGCATCATCTGCAAGAATGAAAACAAAGATACAAACCACTATCAACATGACTGATGTTTTTAATTCTCTTTCCTTGTGTATACCTACTTTCGCTGGGGCCACCATCTTCCTTGAAATGCACCARTTTACCATGGTTTAATTTCAGGAAGAACAGTCAGGTGCATCTTAAAAAGCAGTCTGCTTTGCTTACTTAGTTAAACTCTCATGGAGGGAAACTTGAGCTGTGACTGAAAGCTGTTGTAGGAACATGACTAGCAAAGACACACACTTTGAGGAAACATTCCACCTCTTTAATATTAAACTGGCAACTCACTAATCCTACTCTTCAGGTTTTGACAGTTCAGCATGAGACAACTCACCCAGTGTGGAAGGTAACATATGCCCTCATCAGCCACAAATTCAAGCACTCCACAGTGCGTCATTCGGTCTGAATTTTTATTGGTCAGCTTAAACAGCATTGGGTAAGTAATATTAAGTCGGCCTGGTGAGAAAGGAGAAAAAAATGTTATTTGTTAAAAGCCACTAACACATTTCTGAAGCTTTCAGAGATTGAACATTAGCAAGAGAATGGGCCAGACTATAGGAGAGGATTCCCTTCACACCATTATTCCAATTGCTCAAAATCCAAGAGAGAATGCACATACACGAATACTGTATTGCCATCGCACTTAGAATTTTAAATGCTTCTCCAGCATTTCCCCAAGCTCAGAGATAAGCAGGCAGTGGGTATTAGCACAGGAATCTATTACTGTTACGTCCTTGTACTATTATCAGTTAGCTCCTACCTAACGAATTTTAGCAGGCCCTGCCTATTTTAAAACTAAATCCTGACTAAAGGAATTTTTTAAAGAAATTCTATTAAGGCTAAAAGTCAGAGGGGGGAGGGGGGAAACCCTTAGTTAAAAAGGCCAATAAAGACCATTTATACTATTGATTCAGTTATCTTTTTCCCCATTTTGAAGTTAATTATTACTTATTTTGTCTGTAAAATAAATTTTGCTCCAGACAACAGCATCCAGAACAAGCAGGTTGAGATTAAGACTTTACTAGATTAACTGTAACCATTATACTGAGTACACTATTAATAGTTAATAAACATTGTTTCATGCCTCAGGTAGCCCAACACTTCAGATGTCTGTACTTGAAGACAGACAAGCCTCATTAATTCTGACAGACAAAATACTTCCAAAACACATTTTTTGAACTAATTAGTCTCATATTCTGCATTTAAGTCAGACTTTAATAGATAACTAAAATACTGTGCTATTTGCTTACGCATTTGATCTTATTTCTAATGTTCTTATTCCAGAATAAAATATTCACTTACTGAGTTGATCCAAAGCTGATGGTGGCATAATTACTGCAGAAATGAATAAGAATGTAAGATTAGGAAAAGTATGACTGTACAAAGAGTACATAACACACAATTTTATCATTCCTTTATCTAAAATCTCCTCTAAAAAAAGGAAATTCTAAAATCTCCTGCAAATTCATTTTTGAGCCAGAGATTTCAGTAGAATCAGCCATGACAAATATACCTGCCAGCATGGAGATTTCAGAATTTAATCAGAAAAAAAGAGAAGACAAGGTTTTACAATACCTAGTACTAAAGAAAATGTTTCCTAACGGTAATTTTATTTGTTTGGGCTTATAGGTGCTCTTAAATCGATGCCCACTCAAAACCACACAGCATTAGTCTGACAGCCTGAAAATTAAGTTGGTCGATCTACTCTCTTTGTTCAAGCTAAGTAAGGTACAACAAGGAAGGGAAAAAAGTCCKTAATCATAAATTTCCATGGCTCATAATGGGCCTAAGATTTTAACAAGAGACTTTAAAAAAAGAAGAATGTCTTCTTCTAATGCTCATAAACCATCACTCACTCGGCAAGTTTTTTAATTACGTACTAATACGATAAACCCCTCCTCCTTCCTTCTTAAAGCCCCACCCAGGGTGTTCTTCTAGCTCCTGCCACAAAGCCAACAGTATGTCTCCATGCTGTTCAACAACGTTTCTGCAGTCTTGGCCACAAGCTGTATTACTCGATATTATTCACAAACACTCTTCCAACAGGTTATTAGTCAAAATAAAACATGCACATACTCTTCCCGCCTTTCTCCACATCTGACCTGTCATTAGGTCCAGCAAGCATGGATACCGAGAAGCAGCGGTATTGGGTTGAGAAGCGGTTCTGGAAAACCCGAGGGATGGGGTGATCGAACATATTAAAAGAGAACTAGGGGAAAAAAAAAAAMMCACACAAAGAAAAGAGTGTATTAATGTGTATCCACAGCGTACTGAAGTGTTACAGCACTCGCTGAAGTCTCCTGAAGTTTAGCTAAAACTACTCTGAGGAGCCGTAGGGTTGATTCCCCTGTCAACTGAGGCGCCCCTACAGCTCACGCGCTGCTTGGGGAAAGATCCGTGCGCCAAGCGCTGCGTGGGGAGGCAGAAAATGGAAGCAGCGCAGTCCCAGGTGACGCTGAAAGCCACTCTTGGCTGACCGACCGACCGACCCCCGGGCACGGGCGGCGCTTCGCGGAGGAGACGCCGAGACCCGCAGCCTGTCGCTCCACACCAGCGTCCCCACCCGCTGGCTCGGAAAACGGGCTTCGCGAGCGGGCACCGCCGCGGGAACCACCGCAGCCGCTGAAGGAACGCGGGGCCCAGCCACCGCCCGCCCGCGCGCCCGCCGTGACTCGGCACTTCCCCGGCCGCCCCCCGGGCCTCACCATGGCGGCGGCGCTGAGGCGCAGAGCGGCGGCGCTCGAGCTTCCCACAGGAATCGGCGGGGCGCGGGAGGGCGAGGCGGGCCGGGCCGGGCCGCGCCGCTCTCTCGCCTGACGGGGCTCTGGCCGCCGCCGCGGGCCCCACCCCACGGCCCTCCTCCGCCGCGCCGCCCCTCCCAGCGTGCCGCGCGGCGCCCGCCTGCCGAGCGGCCATTTCGTGTGAGGGCGGAAGGCGGGGTCTCACAGCTGCCGATGTGGCCATTGCAGGGGGCTTTCCTGGCCGCCTGGCCCTTCCTCAGTCGGGGGCCGTTGAGGTGGCACCTTCCGCCTCTTTGTCGAAGTCACTTAAACGGTAAAGCAAACAATTCGCCCGCGGCAAAGATGGCAGACATGGCAACAAAAGCCAGCACGGTGTTTCCGGCTGAGATGCTCCTGGGATTGGCCAGCCGCACGTGTCGCGACTACCTTTCCCCAATCCCATTGGCGAAGACCCGGAACGGGTTGGGCAGTTCGCCCTATCCGCTCTGCGAAGGAGGGACGGCCGCTTTTCCATTGGCCAGCGCACCGTAACGAGAAGACCAATGGAAAGCGGAGCTGATTTGGCGCCCAGTTTGAGTGGGGGCGACCCGTGGCTGCCGCCGTTTCTCCGCCGCTTCCCCGCCRCTCTCGCGCTGCCGCCATGTTCATCTCCGACTGCCGGCGGGAGTTTTACGATGTGATTGTCAGCCAGGTGCGGGCGGCGGGCCGCGACCGGGGAGGGGGTGGTGGTGTCACCCCGGGCGTCCCGGCAGCGGGCGGAGCCGCCTCCCCTCAGGCCGCTACCCGCGGGGCTGCGGCACTTCCCGCTGCCTCCCGGTGCGGGGACGGTGCTGGGGCGTCCCCGGCTCAGTCTGCGGCGGCTGAGGCGCTCTGGTCCTCCTGGGGGTGTGGGGGGCGGGGGTGCCCGCGTCCCCGGGGCTGCCGGGATGGGGGCCGGCGGCGGGGAGGGCYGCTGTCAGGCGGACGTAACGTCCCGGGCCGTGCTGAGGGCGGCGGGCCCGCCAGTCAGCCCGGATGACAAAAATGCCCTTCCTGAGCGTGTTTACGGCGTTGGAAACCCGAGCCAAAGCTGCTGCCAGTGCGACGAGGTCTCGCCAGAGGTTTTACTTACAGTTCACCCCCTTTCTCACAAGTGCTTTGGTTATTCTTGGGGATCTTTTGTTTATCCAAGACGTCTCTAGATCTATTTTTTTTTTCTTTMTATCTTTTTAACCGTTTTGATGTTGTTTGCCCAGACACTAAATCTTGTATTCTGTCTTTGAGGTTTCTTTTGCAGTCTTTCTTGTAGCAGGTCTGGTTGGCTACTTTCGTTTTTAACCCACAGTTTGCTTAACTTTGTTCAGAGGGGATGTGTACACTGAAGCKGTAAAGCTTTTGTTGGACAGTCTTTTGGTATTTCTACCTGTGAAACTRTATTATAGGTTGTGCAAATGAAAGCATTTCCCCCAACTTCTCCAATTGTGAGCAGAATCTCAAAAAATACCAAAACCCCSGAAAAAAACACCAGATAAATTGTTTTGCCTAAATCAAGGTTATAGGCCTTGCTCCTATTTTTGCTACATGTTTTCTTCAGTCAAAACTATTCCAGATCCCATGCTGAAAACTTAGGCCTTTCTAGACGTGATGAAAATAGTTGTAGGGCTGACTAGTTTTGAATCTTCGAAACTATGTGCGGTTCATAGGGGTGTGAATAATTGCATTTCCTCAAAGCAGCTGACATATTTTGGGTATGTGGAGTTGTTTATTGTTCTTATTTACAGGGATCCAGATTGGTTAATTTTGGTTGCAGTGTCCATTCAGAAACAAACCTGTTTTATGCTTATGATGATCTCTACCTAAATTTCTTACTTTCTGGTCTCACAGTGATCTACGCATTTCATGTACCAGCACATTAGATTTGGTGCCTATGTTAATATATTAATACTGTTATTCTGTTACTTTTGCAGCGTGTTCTTCTTCTTGTTGCTTCAGATGTTGATGCATTATGTGCTTGTAAAATACTCCAAGTAAGTCTTTGTTCATTATCACTGTAGGCTAACAGTAAAAGAAAAAGTGCCCTGGGATCCTTTTAATAGGTTTGAACTGGGGAAAGGGTAAACGTTTAATCTGCTTTTGTAACTTATTTTTTCCATGAGTTATGACACTGAAAACTGGTAAGTCATACTCCCAAAGTTCATGTAGATTTGTCATTTGGGATGTCTTCAAGATGAAGATTTGTATGAAATAGAATTATAGCATGGTATGGCATTGTAGAAGAGGGTGTTTCCCCTCACYTTTGCTAACAGCCGTTTGCTTCATTTCAGGCTTTGTTTCAATGTGATCATGTGCAATATACACTCGTCCCAGTATCTGGATGGCAAGAACTTGAAACTGCCTTTCTTGAGCATAAAGATCAGGTGAAAAAATACTGGAAACTTTTTAAGGTGCAGCTCATCTTCTATAGACATGCATTTCTTACCTTTCCCCAACTTAAAATGTCGGCTCTTAAACGAATTATTATTATTGGTTACGTCAAAACAGTGGTTAAATTTTAACATACCAGTAACAAACTTGTCAAGTTTTTTACATCAGCTCAAACTAATGTGCTATAATTTTGATAGAGTAAATTAAGTTTGCACACATTTTGAGATATAAAAGGTGGTGGTATTGGATGTCCAATAACCCCGAATTTGGTGTTTTGTCTTCCAAATTTGTTTCCTCCTCAGAGACATCAAATATCAGAAAGTAAATACAAGTTTTGCCAATGATKAGTGCTTTGGAGGTTTTGTAAAGGCTTCCATGTTTCCTGCTAATTGAAGTAAAAAGGATTCTTTTTTTGCTTTTGCTTTTGTTTGCAGTTCAAATATTTTGTTCTTATTAATTGTGGTGCCAATGTTGACCTTCTGGAGATCTTGCAGCCTGAAGAAGACACTTTTTTTTTTGTATGTGACAGCCACAGACCTATCAATGTAGTGAATGTTTACAACGACACACAGGTAAACGCTTTTCTTTCATAATAAAAGTCTTTGTACAGTGTGGTGGTGGGTGGTGTATTGCTTTTCTGTGTTTTGCTGAACTGCTTACAGTGTTAGCTAGTAGGTCAGGAAGCAGTATTAATGGATATTTGCACCAGTAATGTACACAATCAGAAAAAAATCAATTTTCAGTAATAAAATACATACTGTTAGCAGTGTGATAGTTGTCAGTAGTAAGCACCTGTTAATCCTGTTGCTATAAATCAAACTGCTACAAATCAGAGGATAAACACCCTCCAGAATGTAACATGTATTATCTCTCAAAATCTAGCAACATCTAGAATTTGAGTATTAAGCACAAATTATTTGACAGCATGACATTAACAAGCATAAAAAAATGATAATTCTTTCAGTAATGCTGTAACAAAGGAATACAATTTTTACTCTTATTTTGTATAAATAAGTGTGGTCTTTGTATTAAAAAGCAATATTTTTGTTATGCAGGAATCGATCACAGCCAAAATGAATTTTTAGTTTCTCTTACAAAGTATCTGAAGTATTCTCATTTGTCATTTGAAATGCCTTTTAATCACTAAATAAAATACTGTATTTTTRAACACATTTTTTTCTTGCTAGATTAAGCTGTTAGTTAAACAAGATGATGATCTCGATGTTCCTGCTTATGACGATATCTTCAGAGATGAAGAGGATGAAGAAGAGGACTTGGAGAATGAAAGCGATGGGTCAGAACCTTCAGAGAAACGTAAACGTTTTGAAGAGGTGTGTTTCTGCTATTTCATTGTGAAAAGGAGGAAAATAAAACAGTTATTACATATACTTTACATCATCATAATAATGACATTTGAGTTTAAAACTTATGTTCCATTAAATCAGAAATTCAAGTGCAAGATTTAAAAATAATCTATGACCAGTAGAGTTTCACATACACAAAATGTTTATTTATCTGAACTGCACAGAAATATTTTCTCCTTATAAAAAAACGTGTTTTGAACTTGATTATGCATAACGCTGTCTTTGTGTAACCAGTGAACTGAAGAGATCTACCTCTGATTATGTGCTCTGGGCTTTTCAGTCTACTAAAACAACTTATTTAGATATAAACTTTTTTTTTTTAATAATTGTTTGAGAAGAGAGAAGCTCACAAATAATTTAGCAATACATTTTGTCTGTCCTTGTAGCAGTAAACTAACAGAAGTATATTATRGTAGACACAAAAAATTAAATTTGCCATATGTCATTTGTAGCATATTTTCTATTTATACCATACAAGGAAGCAAAGGCACAAGATTAGCAATATTGAGGCAATTAAATGTAAAGGCATTCTCAGATTTAATATATATTTCATATTAATTTTCTATTAACATTGTACAATTTTTCCTACTAATTTATGAAAGGCGCTAACTCAGCAAAAGCAGAGAGAAATTCAAAGGAAAATCTATAAATAGTATACACAAAAGCTATTTTTGTATCTGTTAAATATTTCAGAAAGACTTTTTTGATTTCTTTGCATTTTCAAGCTGATGGTGCTATTTATGGAGCTTAAATATACAGTGAGTGCCTCTTTTTCTGGGCTTCATTAATTATCCCGTCTCTATTTTTCATCAGTGTCATCTTTATGTTATAAAATAGTAGGATGCAATGTTGCCAGTGTTGAAAATACTGTGTACTGGACCTTTTATTTGTGAAGATGAGCTAAGTAAATGTTAGTATAGAAAGATGCCATGACTTTATAATGTGTTCCTTGGAAAAATATTTGATAATAATACTTTTCTCATTAGATGTTGTTAATAGGAATAATTCTTATTTCTAATGAAGACTTTAATTAAGTCTTTTTAATGAAGACTTGGTCATTAAAGTATCTGGATAGGTGCTAATCTACTAAAGTATTTTTTCTAGCTTTTTAACATCCAAATTAATTTACAGGATGTAATAGAGAGAACAATGAAAAGACGACAAAGGCGAGAATGGGAGGCACGCAGGTATGTTTTACTTTTTTATGTTGCTTGTATCTCTTTTTCTTTCTCTTATTCTTTGGTTAAAATCTTGTTGAGAATACAAAAACATGATACTATGCTGCTTGATTTGCAAGATGCTTTACTTCTAACTTCATTCAGAAAGTGGAGAGAGATATTTACTATATAAAAATGAAACATTTAAATGGAGGATAATTTACAAATTTGAGTAGCAATAGGTGCATTGCTTCACTTTTAAATAGCTGTAGTATTCTTAGCTTGTCTATCTTAGGGTGAAATTTGTGCTTCTGTTTTCTTCCTGTACAATCCCACTATTGTCAATAGGAATGAGCAGGAACAAATCATATAAGAAAATGGGATTTGAGGAATAATGATTTAGTAAATTTTTACTTTTTTGAGTACATTTCAGTGTGGTTTCCACATTGCTATTAAAATCTGATTGCCTTGCAGAAAAACAATTTCTAGCCCAAGTTTAATGTTTTTTTAATTGCTAAAATGAAATTTAAATATTATTTCACAATTCCTGGTTTATATTTTCAATTGGATCGAAGGACCAGTTCACCACTTAGTCAAATGAGGATTTTTGTTTTCCCTTTTTAGACGAGAAATTCTTTTTGATTATGAGCAATATGAATACCATGGGACCTCAGTAAGTATAAACTCGTTTGCCATAAAAAACCAAGGTGCCAATGTAAAGGTAATTGGACAATATCTAATGTTATAAATATCTAATACAATGTTATAATTATCTAATAATACTATACATTATAATAATATTGTTATATCTTGTTATTTTTATTTCTTATATATAGGATACATCATATATGTACAAGTAGTTTGACTTCGCAGTTTAATGTTTTCTGGTTGCGTACATCCAATTTTACCATTGATGAATTAGATACATTATAGAAACRGTACTGGTAGACTGGCAGACAACAGCCAACTGAGTCACAGTGGCTAATGTAATGTTAACGGTGGGAGGGAATGATAAACCAGAACTATTAACATTTTTGTTGTTTGATATCGTTAATGCYGCTATAAAAAAATTGTGATAGTGGAATTTTTTTAGGTCTTGACAAAAGTATATCTATGCATAAAATACTCTTGCAAAAAGACTTTAGCATGTAGGGAGCTTTTTTGCTTTTCAAAGCCTTCAAAGCGTCAGGATATCTCAAACTTAACGCTTAGGACATCAAACTATTCCTTCTATCATTTGGCCTCTTGTCCAATTATTTTTATTTTTTGTTAAGCGCTGCTTTATTTATAATGCAGGTTTGCAGAGCTGTATAAAATATTTTTCTTTCTACTTAATGTCTTGGAAGGTAAGACACTGGCAGATTGTCAGACTCAAGTGTGATTTCTAGAGCTGTAGTAACATGCTAGTACTTGGCAAATTTAACTGTGTTCTATTTGTTTAATGAGGTGAGAGTTTTGTGTTCATTTATCCTCTCTTTTTGCTTCTCCCTCATCTAGTCTGCGATGGTGATGTTTGATCTGGCATGGATAATGTCTAAAGATTTGAATGACATGTTGTGGTATGTTTCCATTATTTTTCATAGAGGCTAGAAGCTTAATCCCATAGTAAAGAGAGGCAAGATTTCCCAAAACTATTTGATTTCAGTATGAGGTTCCAGTTTATTTCGTGAATGGATGTATGTCTTGAATTGGAGGACACATCTGTGTAAATTAATTACAAGCAACCAATAGATTTTGCACGGGAAAAAGGAGGATGGTACTATATGTGTATGTCTGCTAAAGAGGGAATAATAGTATATAGCTTTGTTATTAACTTCTATGTACAGTTGGTGAACAGTGTTTTGGACTTGTTCTGTTACATACTTAGAGGGCTAAATATAATATACTGTACTGGAATATTTTTTTGTTTTAACTTTTTTTTTTCCTTTCCTTTTTTTCCCCCCAATTTTAGGTGGGCTATTGTTGGCCTAACAGATCAATGGGTCCAAGATAAAATCACTCAGTAAGAAAGATTTTTTTAATTTATCTTTATTATTTTTTTTTATTTATTTATCTAACTTTTAAATTTTTTTTTTTAGCAATTAATAGAGGTCAGGAAACATATGGGAATTAATACAATGCAAGATCATTAATAAACAGTGACATTAAATATCTTAATGACTGAATGTGATCTGATGCCTTCCATAAATGGGAATATACATCAGAAAAAACTCTACTTTCCTTTTCTACTATTAGAATTTTTAAACTAACTTTATTTTTCACAAAATTATAAAACAATCACTTCTGATCCAGGAAGAAATGGTGTTTAATAGTAGTTTATGTAAATATGACCTTGATGCAGTTTTATTAAAAGAAAAAAATTTGTATGTTCTGTATCCTCCAGCTTCCTTTCCAGTTTTAGTTAATGAGTTACAGATTTTCTCCTTTCTGTTTTTTTTTTTTCTTTTTTCTTTTTTTCTGCTAGATACCATCAGAATTCTAGTAGTACATATGTAGACTTTAATTCTGGTGTTCTATTGTTACTAATACACTAATGTTTTTAAGGAGATACATGTAACTAATAAAGATAATGAAGATAATTAATAAAGATAACTAATAAAGATAACTAAAGAGATAAAGTAACTAATTCCATTGATCTCTCTGTATTGGTTTTATTTTAGCTTTAATTGCCTGGCTGTATGGCTGAATATTGAAAGAACGTTATTTAACAAGTTGGTTTGGTTTTTTTTAAGATATATCTGCAGTTTTCATGCTGCTGACTGGCCAATGTGTAATCTTTAGAAAGCATTTTTGTGTTCTCATAATCAAGTACAAAAATACAGAGCAAGAAAGTGAAGTAACAAATTTGGTTTTGTTTAAGAATGAAGTATGTGACTGATATTGGAATCCTACAGCGTCATGTGTCTCGCCATAACCACCGCAACGAGGATGAGGAAAATTCTCTGTCAATTGATTGCATGCGAATAGCATTTGAATACGAGTATCCTTGCGTAATATCTGGGGAAAATGAACTCTACCCACTTGGTGAACCCCAGTTGAGTTTTTATCTAGGGGAAAAAAATCCCAGCACCATCTCTGCTGCTGAAAATGGAATTAAAAGAAATAGAAATGTGAATGTTTTGTTGAACATGAATCCCTCTTTCAATAGCTCGTGTAGCTTCAGTTCAGCTTAACCTTTCAGAATTAGTTACAAGTCAAATGTTGCTCGTCTTGTGTTACGTGACCTGCAGCTTCTAACTGTTTTATGTAGTATAGAGATGCAATATATAAGGGCAACTGAAGACTTACCTACCAGTTGCAGAGTTTTATTACTATTTGTAACTTGAAATGATATATGTGTTTGTAATTATTTTCCATAATTCCTGTTCAGTCTGCGACTGGCACTTTATCAGCACTGGTCTCTATATGAAAGTCTCTGTAACACTTCATATACCTCTGCTAGCCTTAAGCTTTGGTCCGTACAAGGGCAGAAGAGGCTCCAGGAGTTTTTGGCTGACATGGGGTGAGTTATAAAAATCTGAGTCTTGATTAAAGGATATTTTTTCAATGAATTATGGAAAAATATCGACAATATAGTTTGCGAGTGCTCAACTAGTTAGTTTTTTAATATGATTGTGGGTATCTGAGTAGGTTGCAGTGTCTCTCTGAGTTGAGTTGTGTAACTTGTGTCTTAGTGTACGAGGAATACTTCAGCTGTATGACTTTATGGAATAGTAGATTAGTAAGTAACCTATGCTTTCTCACATYTGCTCTTCAATGACTAAATAAAAAAGAAACAAGCTTAGTCAGACTTAACTTGCTAAATTATCTAATATTAAGAAAGCCTTATGGAAGGAAGGCAAAATACTTGTTTCTTCTGGCATACCTATCAATGTATTTTTTCCTTCTGTTTGTAGTTTGCCTTTGAAGCAAGTGAAACAGAAGTTTAATTCCATGGACATGTCTTTGAAAGAAAATCTTCGGGAAATGATTGAAGAATCTGCAAACAAGTTTGGGTAAATTGTTTTAAATACAAATACTTTATCTGAAAATACTTTTCAATTAAGTTCAAGTATTTTTGTATGAAGAGGATGTAACATCTTGTTTTAAAAAATGTGGTTTTTAGATTGACAAGCTAATATTAGGCTTGTTGCAAATGTTAGGGTATGATTTGTCTTCATGTTCTTAACATTAACATACTGAGGAGATGGCTGGTCAATGTTGATAATAATGCTGATAATGTTAATAATCTTTACTGGTTTTATCTCATTTTGCAGAATGAAGGATTTAAGAGTTCAGACCTTCAGCATTCACTTTGGCTTTAAGAACAAGTTTTCAGCAAGTGATATAGTTTACGCAACAGCTTCTCTCATGGAGAATATAGAGAAAGAGGGGCCTGAAACAACTAATTTCATTAAAGCTTTGGACAGTCTCTCCAGGTACTGAAAATATGTCTCTTCATTCTTTTACAATTTTATTTAGGGAACATGGGTTATGTATCTAAAAGGTGCATTGATGCCTCATAAGCCATTGAGGAAAAATCAAAATATTCCTGTGAATAGTGTTTAGAGAGGTCTCACTTTTGAGTGAAAAGCTTTATTTTTACATGAAAGTGTTTRTTTTTATTCTTTCTGTTGCAGGAGTAACCTGGACAAACTGCACCAAGGACTGGACCTAGCCAAAAAGCAGTTACGTGCCATTCAGCAGACAGTAGCCAGCTGTATTTGTACCAACCTTGTAATTTCTCAGGGGCCTTTTCTCTACTGCTCTCTCATGGAGGTCAGAATTCTAGTTTTTGGCTGTCTCGTTTGACTCATATTTTGCTGTCTCATAGTTGAATAACACTGTTTGCCTAACTGCTTGACTCAATAAGAATAACTCTGTCAGAAAGAACCTATTTACCTATACTGTGCTGTCCTCTGATGGGTCAATATTGACATCTACTCTGAACTTCCCAGAGGAAGAATCAGTCCTCTCAAAGAGGGGAGGACTTCATATCAAGGTCAAGTGGGTGACTTGACCCTGTATATATCAAACTCCTGTATTATAATGGTTCTTGTTAGTGTTCTTTGAGCCGCACACAACTTTTAGACTTGTCAGTAGATAYTAAAATTAAATAAGTGGAAGAATCATCTTGTACTGTAATTGAAATAATTCTTCTTTCCCTAGGGCACACCAGACGTGAAACTGTTTTCCAAACCAGTGTCTCTGTGCCTGCTTAGTAAATACTTACTCAAATCATTTGTTTGCTCTGTAAGTAAATGAAAAGCTTTTCACTAACTAACTTCTGGCCTGTGTAGTAGTTATTGTTCTGTTGGATACTTGCAGTTGATTATTAAAAACATGAATATCTTAATAATGTTTTTCTGCTAATTTTTTGGATAATTTTAGCACACCTGTGAATGCTGCTCTAGGAAGGATATCTGCCTGGGAGACTTCGTGGTATTAGAAAGAGTTTTCATTACTAAAATACTTACAATCTAAAATCTTTGTGTAATTTTGTAAGTTTTGAGGGAGCATATCACTAAGTACGTACTTTGAAAAGTTAACCTGACACAAAAAAAAGCAATATTGCAGGACTGGTAATTGTTATCTAAAGATTTCTATGTCTGTTTAAACAAAATCCTCTGATCTTTACAGCTAATGTAACTAAAATTAAATTGCATTTATCTTTTGAGCTATTAGTTACACAATTCAGATAAAAATGAGGTCTTAGAATTAAGAACTGTCTTCACAGTGAACACTTCCTAATTTGTAAGTGAAATTTATGGTGGTCCGTCCTTGTCAGATTGCATCTGTCTGTCCTCATTTTGAAAGTTAAACATGGTGAATAACTAGTCTGCCACTAGAAGCAGGACAGCATTTTAAAAACTCACTGCAAAACATTTACCTTAAGAACAGAACACTTTAAACAAACTTCTGTTTCATTTACTGTCTAAATTTGTAATTAYTTTGGGATTTAACTAAATTACAAAATTTGTTAAAGTTACAGCTTACTGCTGTAAAACAATATGACAGGGGAAAATAATTTCTAGTGAAGACAGTTTGTCAGTGTTTTATCTGTTGTATTTCAATGTAAAATTATTATTGCAAAAAATTAAGTCCAGTCCAAGTTTTTAGATAGCCATACCTGCAGTTCTTTTGTAGTGGGTTTTTTGTAAGAGCTTTTTTCTTTACTGTCAATCATATCTTGTCTGTATCATTTCTGTGTTAAAATGAAATGCAAGATCGGAGAAGAATTTAAATTTCTATTGGTCCTTAAAGTGACTTTTACTGTAAGCAAGAAGGGAATTAAGAGGTTACGTAAAGAAAYCACACTCTGTTAAACTGCCTTATAGCTGTATCCTGAGATGAATATTTGTAATACTAGCTCACATGGAGAACTGAAACGAAATTGTTTCCTGAGTTTTGTCTAACAAAGAGGCTTTCTGACTTCCAGACAAAAAATAAGCGTTGTAAATTGCTGCCACTGATAATGGCTGCACCAATGGATGTTGAACAGGGAACTGTGATCATGGTGGGGATTCCTCCGGAGACAGAAAGCTCTGACAAAAAGAAGTAAGCATATTGTTTAAAAGTTCTTACTAAAGGTTATCGGTAGACTTTTCCTGTCTCTGAAGCAAGTATATCTTTCCTGTACCTATTTAACACTCAATATGTTGACTTGAATTGTATCTTTCTTAAAAACACGCTTTTTGCATATGGTATGCATGAGATACTTTGAGAGAGGATACAGCTGCTCCCCAGCTTCCTTGCAAGTTGTCTTTTTTATTCCCTCTCTCTTAACTATTTCTTTATCTTAAAAGAGGGAGATACTTCACTATATGACCCAGGACTTCATTTCTTAAAGCCTGCAGTGTTAAGATTTTTGCACTTGAATAAGTGAGATGTATGTTGAATACACGGCACATGAAAAACATCTGGAAGATATTTTCAACTCTCAGCAAGGAAAAAGTTCCAAATGTCTACCTTAGTAAATATATCATTTTATGTAATGCTCATTTGTATTTCTGTTCATCTTCTAGCTTTTTTGGAAGAGCATTTGAGAAAGCTGCAGACAGCACCAATTCTAGGACTTTACACAACCATTTTGACATGTCAAGTGAGTAATGCTATGGCTTATTTCATTCACCAAATAGTCCTTTAGGGGTCAGTGTTTACGCAGCCTCTATAAAGCTTAATGACTGTAGACAATATACTCATTTGTGTATGTCTTAGATGCAAGCGTCAAGGGTGTGTATGCGATACACTATTCCCTGAGTCTGGTATAAACACAAACTTCGTTATTTGTTAATCTTTTTCTAAGTACAATCTTGCTTTGCAGAAATTATAAACTACTAAGCAGAGGCTTGCATACCTTTTTGAGATGATTTTGCATGGAGTAATGATTTTCATATGTGCACTTCAGTTTAAAATCTATGAGGTTATCTGTGAGGGTTTTTATATTTAGCAGCCAAACCAAGAATGGTATTGATGTTATGAAATGCATTCTTTATCGTCTGTTTGAAAATTGAGATACTTATGCAACGAGATTTGCCTATCTTTGTACGTGCTTACRAAAAAGGCAGTTTTTAATAATGCCTACTTATGTATGCATGTTGAACGTACAAAGAAACATTCCTAGATTTAAAAAGTGGCAGCTATGTCATGTAGTGAGCACCTAGAAATCGAAGTTTGCTGAAATCTAAGAGCAAAATAAACAATGTGCTTTGCATTTTGTCCAAATAAATAGTTTCTCTTTTTCCTTCTTAAAGTTGATTAAGAATATAAATAAGTATTCTTTGAAGTAATATTCTTCAAGARTGACATCTAGTATATCTTTCGGTTATTTGCATCTCGTAATAAGATATTTCATATTTTAGTAATTGAATTGAAAACAGAAGACCGGAGCAAATTTCTGGATGCACTAATTTCTCTCTTGTCCTAATGGTAAGACAATGTAAGAAAGATTAATTAAAAAAATAATTACAAATCAAGTTAGTAACCAAATGACATTCATATATTATTTGTAGAATGTTCTAAGAAAATGCGGCGACTTCTAGTGAAAATGTAAATTGAAGATAAGAGTTTCTTACAAAGACAATTGTTTTTCTTTTTTGGGAGGAGGCAGACAATGTACAAAAAGAATTTTTTTTTTTTCTCCTTAAGAGATTTATTTACATTTCGTCATCCATAAGCTTCTCTTCCRTTGTTCTTAACTTTTTGTGGCTTTTTAACTTCAGCTGGAAAAGGAGCAGCTGTTTGTGTTGTGAAAGAAATTGAGATACTAGCTAATTGTAGTCGATACTCTGTTACTGACTTTTTCTTTTAATTATGATGGCTTCTTTGAGCTCAGGGTGGAATCTTGGCCATAGCAGTGCCATTGTTGGCTTTGACTTTAATGTAGAATTTGCATTTTTCTTTCACAGTGTTAAGGTTGTAGCCTATGTTAGTGTATAGGTTTTATCTGGAATGAAGATGGGGATACAAGACTTCATTTGTAGTTGTGACTGTTAAATTCACAATAGTGCAAAGTCTGTTTTAAAGCCACTTTAGGGCAAGACAGATTTTACTGTGGGTCTGATGAGACTGTCAAATTATTGCAATTGTCTTCAAATATTCACTGCTTTTCAATGATGAACTATTTTTATTGGTTTGTGTGTGCGTTTATTCTGCAGTGATTGGTGGGGATAGCTTGCTTTCTCCCAGAGAAGAAGCCAAACTCTTAAGTTGTTTGTAAAGCCTGTTCAGACAACCTGTAAGACTGTTTGAAAGTATATCAAGTACCTCATGGCTTTTTCATGTCTAGATAAAAAGTTGGTCTTTAGTATTAACATGTGAAGTAATCTCACAAGATTGTCTTTATGGTATATATATGAAAGCAAAGGACTAAGATGAAGACTTTAACAACAGTCTGAATGTTGGTAGTCCTAGCCAAATGACAATATGACTTACCTTTTTTCAATGGGTATTAAAGCTACAATTTCTTTTTTCTTCTGTTCACTTGGAAGTTTGAAACAGTGGGTCAATTGCTGCAACTGTTGTTCGTTAGACAGCATAGACATGCATGGCTTCCAAGATTTCTACATCTGTTTGTTTTGTTCTTTACACTCTRACTACTGATTGTTTCAGTTTGTCTTCTGCCCTTGTTACACAGTGGTGCTTTTTGGCTCCTTGTGCTGGAAGCTGAGGATCAGATGCTCGGAAATTATTTCGGATGTTCCAAAGTTCATGGTGCTGCAATTGTGATATATATCATCTTCCTTTATCTTAAATGTACCKGTACAGGCCTGGACTGTTGTTTTTATGCCTCTTGGGAGGTCAAAAGGATTTTAACCTTAGCACACAGGTATTGAACACTGCTTCTTTGTAAAGATCCCATYCTCATAATGGCAAAAGGTGTCAGCTAGGAGTATTTGCAAATTGGACTTCTATTTGTCAAACCTGCTTTTATTAGTAGACATGCTCCTGTGATGTTTATTTTTTGGCTAATAACAAAAAAAATAGGTTTTAAAGAAGTTCCATATTTATATTACCATTATATTACCATTCAAATGTTCTTTTAAAATTGGCTTGAATGCCTTTTTTTTTTTTTTTTTTTTTAATAAGGAACTTCTTGAAACTCTCCTTGAATTTCTAGAATGTTGAAACTCTTTTTTAGTACTATCAGATTGAGGTCTTGTACTTTAATTGAAATAACTGTTTTGAGAGACAAGTTTTAAGATTTTAGGGCTTTTAAAATCCAAGTACTGAGTAACTGCCAAATACTGAATGAAAAATCCGGGGAATTCCGGTGCCAATAAAGCATTTTTAGTCATGTGTTGTGATACTGTATTGTCACTTGTAGCTTGGCTTTGGGAATAATTTTCCTGGAAAGAGTCTAAAATACTATAATTTTGTTTAGACTGTAGCRTTATAAATATTGACAGGCTAGCTCAATCCTTTTCCATAACAGAGGTTTAATTTCACTGTGGTCATATGAAATGGTATTGCTTGTTAGACTTATCCTGCTGTGCATTGGGTGGGTATGTATATGTGTACGTTTGGAATTCTTTTTCTTCTTGCAGTGTTTGCTTGAATTGTGTGACTTTAATGTTTTCATGTATTATAATGACTATGTAAAAGTTATATATCATTACATCATACTTTGCACAGATTTTTAATACAGGTTAATTTAATACTAAATGTGATTTAAATGTAGCCAACAGAAAGCTAATTAAACTCTATATTTTTAATCAAACAAAAGTTTGGTGGTGGCTTTTGGTTTCCCCACATRCACACATACACATACTTTCATCTTATCTTAAGTAAAATCCCTGTGCCAAACTGCGATGGCCAAAAAGTTGTGCTTCCTTAGATAAAATGTAATGCCACCTTCTGGTTTTGCATGTTCACTAGGTAGTATTGGCAATACATACTATCCCCCCTAACCAGCATACTTTGCGTTTTGCTTGTACACAGCATACAGTAATTTTATTACATTTCTGAAGTAGATTACTGTGCTTTAAGTCTGGAAATGGAAACACACACATTTATGTTGTTTTTTGAACACTGATACCAGCGACAAGCCATGATTACCATGTAAAAGCTAGGAGTCTGTGTGACACTTAAGCGCACTTATTAATAATATTTTCACTTTATCTTTCAGTTGCAAATTGCTGAGTGAGTCAAGTGAACTTCCTAAATTTATTTTAAACTTATCTATCACAAAAGAATCACTGCCATTTCCACAACACTAAATGACTGTAACTTTAGTTCAGCCCTATCATATATTTAGGGCTTTCATGCTTCTAGATGTAAATATCAGAGAAAAACAGAGGTATGCCGAGCATTAAATACAATGTGCTTCAGTGTCTGAGGCCACCTTCACGTATATGGAGTGAATAATATGTGCTGGGTAAAACTGAATTTTTACTTGCACAGTCTGCTTGCTCAGTAAATGCATAAAGGGTCTTGCACATCCTGGATCTCTGACTCATGGTTAAGTGGCCATCTATCAGGAAATCCTAAACAAACAACTAAATTCCCCATTTTCTTCCTGTACAAAGCCTTTAGACAGGGAAAAAAATGTGAGGAAGACATCAAAAAGCACGGGCACGTAACAGCTCAGTTTAATTACTATCTCTGTCTTCAGYTACATTTAGTGCTGTGTTTTCAACACATGGAATAGTTTTGATGGGTACCTTAGCAAGCTATTACCTTTATCTTCTTGTCTGGGGKTTTGGTTTTCCTGTTTTCCTCCACCCTCTCATTAGAAGCTCTGTGTGAACCCCTTCATCTTACCTCATCAATTCTTTTATTGCTGTTGTATCCCTCGTCCCTCTTCTGGAACTTTATGTATTTACTCCATTCCCCTYTCAGAGCATGTTTGGGTTCTACTGCTACCACCTTTTCCTGCTGTTGTGGTAAATACAGATCTTGCYTTGCAATGAAGGAGGAAGTTGGGGGGTGGGGAGTGTTTGTGTGTTTGTTTTAGTAAGTGACTGTCATGTCTTGAAAAATGGACAGATTTTCAGGCACATGCACCCTTTAGCTTCAGCATATTGSATTGTGCTGGGAGGATGAGAAATGGGAGCTAGTTTTTATGCTGGGGTGTGTTGGTAATCACTTTACTGGCAGGTTCTTCATCCTCCAAACAGATGTGTAAGCTTGAAGCTGTGGATCTATTACATGGAGAATAAGCTTCCCTTGTCTGTCCTTKATTGCTTTTTGGGTTTTGGTGTTTTTTAAGGTTCTAGTTTTCCCAAGATCTACTGGAGGTGCCAAGAATGCTTTTGSAAATTTTAGAATTGATTAGCTGTTGAACTGATCCCAAGGCCATCCAAATGTGGCCCAAAATCAGTCAGGAATGCTGAATACTGTGTAAAAAGAAAGTTATTAAATGTATGTGGAAACCTGAAGAAGTCTCTGCCAATAGATAAAACTTGCATACCAACATTTTACAATATGTGAAATAGTATCAGATACCCCTYACATAGTTTATTCTGTGCTATAGAGTTTGTAGATGAATATGTTAATATTACTTGGAGATTCATTGTACAAGAAGATGCAAAATTGTGGAGTCCCCAGTGTGTGGMTATAAAAGCAGCTCGGTTAAGCAGCAGTAAATTGGTGGTTTGAATGGCTCATTGAAACTCTGTTGTGTAGGTTAGTTAAAATGGCCACTTCTTACAGTTAAGTGTTGGACAGAGACTCCATGCCAAGAACTCTTGACATCTCTTCATGAAGAGATTATTTTACTTTTGATTTGTTTGCCCAAACAGAAAATGTGGCTCTAACGAGTCATTTTAAAATAAATWGTTAGAGCACTAAGAAATCGGCTTACCCTCTTAGATGTATGGTGACATTCCACCTAGCCATGTCTGAATGCAAATAGAAACATTCCCTAAGGATTATATTTGAGCTGCAGTAACTTTTTTCTCCGCTGTGTTTGCTTGCTGTAATAGTACCCTCATAAATCAGCTCTTTAAATTATTTCTGCTGCTGCTAATCTGTTTTAGAGAACAATAAAAGTATGAAACAAATCTTTTAAAATGTTTTCATTTTTTAAGAAAATAAAATAATGAAAATCCTTAAATACCAAAGCACTGAAGTAGCTGAACAAGCTGACTAAATTATRCCATTCCTGCACAGTGATTCATGGCCGTTTTCCTTCTGGGGTCATAAATTTAGACATAATTGAAATTGCACAGTAAGGACCTCATTTGATTGGAATTAAAGTGAATCCCTTTCCCCAGGAGAATTGTAGTGACTTAATAGACTTGTACTTACCAACATCAAGGTTGCGTCGTGGGTAAGAATGAATTCTTACTCCCTTTGCTGTTTATCTTAAGGAAAAAAATAATGAAAAAGTATTACAGCTTTCTTGTATGAATGAGCTACTGGGTCTATACCACTTTAAACAAGGTGTTAGTAGCCCTGAGGGGAGACCAGCGGGCCATTTAATCAGTATCTTGACCTCTAATGTCAAAAGCAGGTGCTAGGGAAGAGTACGGAAACAAAGCAATTGCATACGATGCTTCCTTCCACATACGAACACAAGTACCCTCCCAGTCCTCATACGCAAGGAATCCTGAACCAGGTGCGGTTTCTGTGTGTTTGGTAACTGGCRACAGTTCTCTGTGAACCTGCATAACTTCCTCCTGAATCCTTGTAAAATTCTAGCCTGTGCAATATTCTTTACTGAGTACATCTGCAACCTAGCTAGATAYTGTATGAAAAACTACAACTTTTTAGTATTTTTTTCAACTTGCCAATTGCTAGCTTATTTGATGCCCTGTAGTCCCTACCCTTCTGTGTACTCATCTTTTTGTAAACCTTTTTTATATTCCCCACAGGCACCTCTCGCCAGTCTCAAGAATAGCAGCCTAATTTTTCCTTTTACAGAGCTGTTCTGTATCTTGATTATCGTTGTTGCTCTTCTCTAAACCATTTTCAGACAGGGGAGAACAAAAACTGCACACAATATTCAAGGTGTGGGCGCACAAGTCTGTGCAACAGTATAATGGTGTTGGCTGTTCTCTGTCCCCTCTGTTTAATAATTCTTAATGCTCACTTTGCCCTTTTGAGAGCTACTGTGCACCAATCTGATGATTTAATCTATCTAGCTGGTGTAACACCAGTATCTCACTCGTGACTGTTCATGGTCTGAATTATTGTTGTTTTTTTGCCATATGCATCACTTTACACTCATCAGTGCAGAAAGCAATCTGTTTACTAGTCATTATTTTTCCAAGTCAAAGCAAGAGCACAATTAGTCTGCTGCACTAAAAAACTGGTAGTAAGGAAAAATATAAGAAAAAAAAAATGCAGACTCTCCATCACTGAATGATACATAAGAAGATGGAAAGAGTAAATTATGATCATTTGGTGATATAAGATGGCAAAAAACAGTGAAAGAGCTTAATGGTAAAATAAAAATGAATAAACTCTGCTTGCAAGTTTAGAACTTAAAATTTTTTGGGAAGATTATTGTTTATATTTTCCCGGTTCTTGTTAATGGAAGTAAAAGCCTCTACAATGATTTCTAAGCAAATTCTTTTGCAAATATTCACTATTTTTATTTGCTATTGTAAAACTTGTTATATAAAGGACAGAAAATATTCCTGGGTTGAATATTTGGAGATGTTAGGGTTTTTTGCCTTGATCTAGAGGAGTATGTATGCCTATCCTCAGACTGCCTTTCGTGCTTTGGTACTTAGATGAAAATATGATTGATACTACAACGATATGGGCTCTAGTTCATAAGCCATATCAAATTTAGCTACAGTGTTTGCTATGTCTTCCCACTACTGACCCTGACTACTCTCTTGGAGCCTACTTCTTTTATGGCAGAAGCAGTAAATCAGAGACATTTCAGAGTCTGATGATTTATCTGCTCTGTWATTGAGTTTATGTTAGTAGATAGCAATCATCACTTTTAAACCTGACAGGGCCTGGGAGAGACACTGCAGTCTTAAAATTCTGAATGGCTTGCAGGAGAGCTGTCGTTTGTTTAGTAAAACCCAGTGTACTCTAGAGAGAGTGCAGGGAACTGCCTTCCTGGCAACTGGAATTCAACAGGACCAGAMCTGTAGGTGGAGAAGACCCAGGAAGCGTAACATAAATGCTGGAAAGCTTGAGTTTGTACATTGCATTCTGTCGTCTGTTTTGGAAGCGAAAGATAGTAATATACAGCAAGGTTTAATCTTCCTTGTTTTCTGAAATTTTCCAATCAAGAATGTTACAACAAAGGTATGTATTTCTTCCTTCTACAGTCATGAGGTTTCTTATGGAAAGAAGTAATTAAATGGGGGTGGGGGGGGRAAGTACCTTAGAATTGTCATGTTTAGAATCTGTGATCTCAGTGTCTTAGACTACAGAGGGAGAACTAACTGAGATGTTTCSGAACACCTTTCATGCTTCAGTTTCACTTTTTCCACTCCCATTTTTAGGACAGCATTTCCAGTCCTCAGTTGTCCAAAAATACAAGAGAAATAAAACGCACTTCTTTCTAGGAGAGAGCACTCTGATCACTAGTCTGGAGTACCCAATTTTAAGGTCTGGAAAAGGGAAGTTTTAAAATTGGTCTCTTTTGTACAGGAGTTCTTTCAAGATGGCTTTGTTGAGTTGAATTGGCCCCTCAGGGTATGCTAACTTGCAAAGATGGGGGTAATACAGAACACTATTTGTAAAAAGGGAAGTGGAGTAATCAATGAAGTATCATAACTGGGGAAGAAACAACATGTAAAACACTCAGGACTGTTCTCAGGACAGTAAACAAGATCATCATTTGATCATTGATTTTATGCGTACATCTGTCAGTCGCGATGGTTTTGATTCCCTCAGAGAAGGAATACTCTTGAAAACATTCCTCTGAAAGTTACTTTGTGAGTCAGTCTGGCTTGTCAGAGGGAAAGCAAGCAGTGAAATGTTTGTTTCTTTAAATGGAAAAATTGAAGTCCCTCTTGGCTCTTGTGTACCATTGTTGGCTTCAAGGTGGTACTGAAAGTTCCCTTTGGATCGGATTCAAAGACTGAGGAAAAAATGCTGCCCAGGGTGGAGCTCTAAGTACAGTGCCACCTTTATGCACAAGCATTTGGGTGATAAACACTTTCTTAGCAGGAAATATTACAAAACATTCACTAGGGAAAGAAAATTACGTGAGCTTTTATTTCAGACTGGACTCCCATTCTTTTCAAGCATTTGAGGTTTTATTTTTGTCATTCAGAAGGCGGCAGAATTAGAGAAGCAAGACAAAGGTCAAACACGTTCAAAGTAGGCAAGAGATCTTTTACTCAGTTGYACACAACTTCGTGACAGTCCTGGGTCTGACAGAGAGCAGAGATTGTAGGTTTCCCAGTCACTGCTGTTGTGTGACAGAATAATTTCTTTTTTCCTCTTCCCCCTCAAGGCAGTTGTGTCTGCTGGATAGCTACCCTGGCACTGGTTACTTTGACCTGCTACCTGTTACTGAATCGTGTAGCTGGGCAATACATTAAGATCTCAATAATGAGAGATGAAGATAAAGAGTTGCCTAGTAATTTGGTACCACAAACAAGCATTTAGCAGAGTCGCTGCTGCATGCTATTCTCAATGAGCTGAAGGCTCAGAAGACATCCTTAGATCAGGATTAAAATCAAGCTCTCTGTAGAGAGCTTCCATAKAGGAATTTGTGGGCAAGCCTCATGAACTAAACTAAGATAAAACGTATACACAAGCCATATCACAACATAGTTCCTTCCAGTGCTGGATCTGGGTTTATTTTATTAAGACATCTGGGGTTTTTGTATTCCCCAGTGTGACAACATTCCTCTCTGAAATCTTTGTTTAGGAACTGTAGATGGTTTCTCTAGCTATTCCTTGATGTTAACTAGGTTACCAGTGGTAGGTAAGTACTGTGATATTCTGAGTCCTTTGTTTTCTTTTCACAACCGGTTTTAATYGAGATGATACCTTCCTGGCCCTTACAAAAAGAGGTGCTGTCTTTTTAACTGGATAAACCACTTAGAGTCACCTCTTCTTGTTGATACGGCTTGTCTGTTTTTTCAGTCCCTGTGGTGTTGGTGTCTTTTTCCACTGTTTAGCTCAGTGGAATTTACTTTCATTTAATCATTCATTTGCAGCACATCAGTGGAAAATCGGAGGCACCTGCCATTGAATTGGAAAGAATTCACAGGGACATTCAGCTCTTGGTATGTTTTTATTTGCTGAAAGAAGYCACCAAGGGGCTCCCGAAATAAGTATGCCATTAATAATTATCTTCTGTCTGATCTGAAAGTCTAGCTGGATCAGTAGCCTATAAGGAATGGGCAYGTAAAATGGTATTTTCTTTAAACACTGTTGTGGTCACTGTGGTAATTCAGGACTCGGAAGACAGGACTGTAGAATACACGACAGGTTCTTATGCTGCCTTATGGCAACTGTTTGCTGTCAGCAATCTGCCTGAATATTTGAAGTTGTAGCTCATTTTAAGGCATTGTTACGCTCCTAAGTATTTGTGTATTATGTTACACGTGGCATTGCAGAACTGAAAGGAAAAATGACTTTTGGCTCCAAATAAGTTCACTTTCAAATTGATACAGACTAGAATAAATGGAGGTGGAGAGAGGGGCAAAACTACCTTCTGTGGCTTGGGAAGATCTCCTTTTAGGTGAGTGAGGTTGCTATAAAAAAGCATTTCAAGAGAGTGGGGAATAAACYGGACTTTACATTTAAAGAACCAAAAATCTTGCTCTAGTCATTTCTCCAAGATACCTGGTCTGTATTTTTAAAACACTGCCTAAATAGGTCTAATCAGCACTGAGTATTTTTGATATTAGGAGGTAGCAATTTATCTTACAATGTTTTCCTACTTTATGGACATTTTCAATTATTCTGCTTCAGAGGATGATGGTGAGAAACCATTSGTGCTTTTAAGACCCTGTTGTTTTGTATCTGCTGTTATCAGAAATAGGTCACCTGTGAAGAGGTCACAGGATTAGACCTAGGGTAGCTTGCAGGACAAAGCTCTAAAGAGATGGTGAAGAATCTTCCTTTAAAAAGTATGTCATTTTTGATCTTTGCAAGGACGTGTGGTTTATGCCCACAAAACAGATTTTGTGAACAGCAGCATGCACTGGGGTTGAATATGCTCTGAAGTCTGAGATGACCTTCTTGGACCCCTGCTACGTTCCTCTCCTCAGACACATGTACTGACCACAATTTCCTCTCCCTATTGTACAGGGTGACAATCAAAAAACTGAGCATTATAAATTTTTACCTGAGGCTGCTGTATTTCCTTCAGGAAAGTCTGTTTTAACTGGAAGTGGCCTTGTTATGTTATATGTAAGCTGTTAAAAAAAAAAAAAAAATGCTCTCCAAACAGTTTTCTTCTGGGTTTTTCCAGTGGTAACCATCCAGTTTGAAGAAACTCAAAAGAGCATTTGSCTACTTCTAGCTAATCACTTTTTGTGGGGCAAGCTACATCCTGGGAGGTKTTGTTTACATGCTCTCAAATTTGAAAAACTGTCATCCTATGGTCTCATGATGCAAGCCTGCTCTCCAGGCTATTCAGGGTATCCTGCAAATCTTAGAGCACTTAGAAAAATTTATAAATTAATGGAAACAAGATCTCGACCTTAACAGTTGCAGAACTTGTGCTGTAAAATAATTCTGCAACTTGATACTTCAGGTGAGAACTGTGGTGTTTTACGGAGTGCAATTTGGTATGTGCCATACTCCACTGTCCCAGAATAATTGCCTCCTGAACAGATCTGGAGGTTGTTTAGTGCATTTACACTGTCCATGTCTGACTGCCTCAATTAGATGTTCATTGCTTACTAGGGTAAATCAATATCCAGGTTTAATTTTATCTATAATTGAGGATTCAGGTAACTATCTAGTACTAATCCAGTTCAGCACTTGATACTAATAGTGATATCTTGCTTAGGAAGTTTAAGACTTTAAAGGCAGTATCCGTCATTTCTAGCTTTACTTTCTCACAAAATTTTCATGGCTGAAAAGATTTTCTACTTTTAAAAATACAATCCAGTAGGTTCTTCTTTATTTATACTCGTTGTCAGTAAAATCCATTATCCTTTAGGGTTAATGGCACTCTGTGAATGTATGCTATCAGAACAGCACCATTTCTGGACTGTGTAAAAGTTACATTTTGAAAAATTAAGYGCAATCATTTAAAGACCTCTATGCACATATTGTAAAGCACTGGTGGAACTTCCCAGACATGTCTGTTCTAGGGAGGGAAATATTGTYCACCTGAAACAGTCTGAGGAAGAGAAAAGCCAATCTGTCTGCCTGATTTCTCTGCCTGTGGGATTTTTCTAGCTACGAGTTATCTGCCTCTACAGTTAAGCTAAACTGCCTCCCATTCTTCCTACTAGAGGTCTGAATCTCCCTCAAGGTTTAGGTTTCTTTATTCTGTTATTTGGCTGTAGTTTGTTCACACGCACAAAACCAGCATTTGCTCATGCATGGGTGTTGGTGTATGGTTACCTGCTTTGCAAATCCAGTGTGTGCTGCTTCATGAACATGAAAAAGGGGAAGAGTATTGTTGTTTCAGCTGGTTCCGCTTGCAATGTAGCCATGTAAGTAGATTAGCTGATATCAGTGTTAAGGTCAGAGTAGTTAGAACAATAACTTAATGAACATATCCTCTATATGAGACTTTTTCCTTGCTAAAGCTACTGAATTCCGACTCGGTCTTGCTGGCTCCTATTGTAGAATATGCCCTCAGCAAACTCCCTGAGCATAGCATGCTCTGTCAAAGGGAAGCTTTCCAACTGTTGCATACAAAACTGAGAAGGGAACCTGAAAAGGACTGAAAATGACAGGGTGAAGTACAAAAATAGAAAATAAAGGACTAACAGGAAAAGAGAGACTGAGTAACAATAGAGGGTGAGCAGTAAATCCGGTTTGCCTTTCTAGCTCAGGAAGGTGCCTTGGAATCTGTATTTCAGGGCACCCACTGGGTGGTCACCAGAGCTCTTTTGAGTGTGTGAAATGAAATGGAAAACAATAGCTCAGCAGCAATTGCTTTTTTCCTCTGATGAGGTGTTCCTTGAATTGCCAGCACGACTCCTGCTTGATTTAGCAGTGAATACAGCCAGGCATTTCCTGAAATGACAGCACTACATGGTGCTATTAGAAATGCTAAGTGAAAGGTTCTACTGTGAATAACGAAGGAAAGGGAATAGGATATGGGAGTGTGTCCCACTAAACTGTCTCTGCAACAAAAGGGGGAATAAAATGTAGCCCAGCTGCAGAGGGGCCATCCACCCAGTCTGAAAATCCTCATCTCTTTGCACAAATGGATGATAGGAGCCAACAARATCTTTTTGGAAGAGATGTTTCTTTTTGGAATCGTTAGAAGCTGGTGCCAGCATTGTTTGTCTTCATAACTTGACTCTTTTTTTTCTTGTATTATCTAATAAACTCTCAACTCTATGCTTCTTCATGGAGACATTTTGCCAGTAAACATAGATATTGTTTGTGTTCTTGGCCAACGTCCCATTCTGACTAGTCTCCACGTAGGTACGTATCTGCTTACTCATCTGTTCCACTATCTCCAAATAACCGATAAATGTTTCCTTTTTAGAAAAGGTATCTTGTCTCAGCCTTTCAAAGATAGCAATACTGTACATGGCTCCAAGAGTACTGCATTGACTTGGCAGAAACTACTTAAGAATCGCTACTCCTCCTCCTCCCTGATTACAGCCCTTAGGAAAAAAATGTGATGACCCCTCATTTTTTTGTTATTCAGCACATTTTTGTGGCCTTTTATTTCATTAAACTTCAAACTGTTTTTATTTCYTCCTTGCCTCACCTTCTCCCTTCAGCAGGGTGGATGTTAGAGAGAGTGCCTCTGATTCAAAGGGGTAGGGAGACCCAAAAGGACATTACTGTGACAGATCAATTAGTTATTAGGTGAGCAGTATCAAGTCTCATCAGGTGCAATCTACATTTAGTAACTTGTGCTGGTTTTTATCCAGTGTCCAATTACGCATATTGGTTCTATCCTTTTGTTTTTAGAACAAAAAACTTGTATGTTGCTGAGATCAGTSTTAGAGCTCTCTAGCTGTCCAGGACACTCGCTGCCTTACGTATACAGGTGTTATGCATGCTATTTTCTAGTCTGTTAAAAAAACTCATCTTCCTATTTTACCTTCAACTTCAGGAATTCTAGACTTTCTGAAACAGATTAATTTTAGTCCTACATTTACATTTTAAGTTAATTGAGCTCTTTAGTTTTAGCTCTTTAGTGGTATCTTACCCCACCTTTGCTCATTATAAAGCACTTGCATTATGTCTTTTTTTTTTCTTTTTATTCATCGGCTTTAAGACTCTTCTGCTTGATTCAAACTCACTTGCAAGGTCAARAAGTGAAGTTTCACAGCAGTTTAAATGCTCCTGTGTCCTGCCTGCCCATGTTACTGTGTGGWATAGTGAGATGGTGGCTAGACAAAGAAAACCATTGCTTATTTTTCTGCTGGGTTTGCTCTCAGCTAGCTCGGTCTCCTTAACCAGCCCACTCCTCACACGACGTGTGCCAGTGCAAGGGAGGGGACTGAGCCACACGGCTGATCCCTGACTGATCTCTGAAATACCCGCTCCATTGGCTTTCATCCTTCGTGTGCTTTGCTTGATGTTAGGTCTTTTCTGAGGTGATTGTGCTTCGGTTCTGTCTGGAGCCTTCTCTGTAGCGTTGTTTGTTCTTGTGATTCTAGATTTTTCCAGGGTTKTTGAGGTGCCTGGTCTGCACATATGTCCGATATGCTCACCTCCATCCTTTCCTTATAGGAGGGACAAAATGCAATATCAGGTCAGGACAGGTCTAAGACATTTTGGTTCAGGAGAAGAATTGCAGTTTGCCTTTTTCTTCATAATACAAATTCCTGTCTAGCAACAGATACTAAAACTGAAATTCTCCATTCCATACTGTGACATGGCTCAGACTTCAGTAACTCTATTAAGGGGAAAAAACTTTGTCTTACAGTTTATCGCCCCCTCCCAACCTGCCTTTGATGTGGAYTTGTTTTCTACACGCCAGTGGAGCTCAATACTAGCATTGCAATCTACCAAAGGGCCRTTTCTGCAAGGCTATGAATATGTTTTGCAGACAGCAAGCAAGTAAAATCTACAATCTTGTGAGAAAGGCAGGAGTCAAAGGGATTGTTCTTCCCACCACTGACGATCAGCCTTTAGGACAGATGACAGTAACTGCTTCAGAGYGTGAAATGAGCCCAGACAGCCATCCAGGTATGAAGTCAAGATTGCTGTTCTGAACTGAAAGTGCAGGTTATAAAGAATGTAATCAGCTCTGGAGGAATCTGGGCAGGGTGCCATGGATAATAGCTTTCCTTTTAGGAGGGATGCTATAGTGATGATATGGATGTGTTGAATAGTTGCGGTCATTAATAACCCCAAGTAGACAAGAGGTCTCTTTTCCGTATTATCCAAACAACAGCATTTTACCCCTACACTCCTAGTACGATATTGGCTTCTGGGAAAATCCAGTATCTATTGTTGCAGAACAACTGTCTTAACAATGCCTTTGTTTAGTTTCTTGCTATACCATCTAATGGAACTAACTCTTTCTCTAAAATGGTGTTCAATCCACATTGTTACAGYAGACTAAGATTATATTTATGGAGAAACTATTTCCATATATCTGAAAAGCTACTCTTATTAATATGTCTTATGCCTTTTTTGAACAATAGAAACTCCTCTTCCATGGCACATGCTGCATATAAAAGCTGTGGGAGTTAAGACTTTTCTAAAATTGGCAGGTAGTGGCACATGTAGACATTCTCAACTGGATAAGACAACAAAATCAGGAGAAAATGGAAGATTTGAAAAATAATTTGGGTGTCCAAGAACATAATGGAATTCAGAGTAGATGTTAAATTTTTAAAACTTCAGTTTTAAAATGTCAACAGTAAAACAAAAATAAAGTAGATGTAAACAGTGAAATGTATTATGTTGCTTGGATCTTGGCAGTTACCTCCGATGAAATAATAGCAGGAAATTATAGAGGAAAAAAAATGGTGAAATCATTCTGCAGTCATTGGRTATTCATGTGAGTCTTCTGTGTTGAGATAACACTTGGGTTTATTTGTATTATAGAATGAAAGATTGCTGTTATAATTGGAAACTGTTAAAGGTTTTGTAGCTCAGGCTAAAGGTTATCCAGGCTGCTGCAGCAGATATCCTAATTCTAACAAAAGATACACACTAAGGACAGAACATTATAACTGGAAGAGTAATCTAAAAATATACATAGCACAAGAATTCTGCCGTGCTAGGCACTTGTTAGAGCTGATAAGAATTGTGRTCGTTGTTTTTTTCCCTGATCCTTCAAATATGTGAAGCTATATTGAAACTGAATCATTCCATTTTGAGATTTCACATATGCTCTTGTCAAGGAGTGCCTATTTTTCTTTCCTGAGTGATCTCTCTTGTGCCAGAGCCTAAATTCTCTTAAGGTTTAACCTTCTGTGGAAGTGTTCTGATTACAAATACTGTTAATGCTAATGAGTAATRTATGCGTGTAACAGAGGGGAATCGATTCAGATCAGAGTGTGTTTGAGAGTGGGAATAGAGCCCACAGGTACCCACTTATAGTTAGATTAATTTCCATAGTACCTGGTATGAGATCAAGATGAATGTCCCTCAGACCTCTGTCAGCTAATCTGGTTGGTTGAAACTTTAGGAACATACGCAGCTGAAATMCAAAATGCATTTAACATTGCAAAGTATTTTTGCTACCAGATTAAAAATGTCATTGTAGGATCTGTTTTTGTGCATCTCCTAGCTTTTGGTGCATTTGTTTAACCCGTGAAAATCTTTTGCTCGTCTAAAAAAAAAAAAAATCCCACAGCCAGCACAGCAGTGCTATAAGAAGCTAAGACCTAAAATTTGTACACGTGTAACTTACCTCCCCGCAGGACTCAGCCAGCAATGAGTGATGCACAGCGATGTTACAACTGGCACAGAGTTCACAGCTTGCTCATTGGATCTGAGTCACTTTTGAGAGGTTTATCTGTTGTTTGCCTGTAAAAATCAGCTATTTTAAACATTTACTTTTGTTCTCCACTGTAAATAAACAAGAACGGGCTTAATCTCATCTGTTATGTTTGTGTGCACCAGAGCACCTCCCTGTGTCATGCAACCTCTCAGCCTGGCTGGTGCAGCCTGGAGGATCCACCAGAAGGAACCTCCCCAGATTTGGAGCTGAGGTATAGGGAGGAATGGATCCACCACTGTTGCTGTACATAATAGCACTGAGGCACTTCAGCCTGTCTAAATTAAGCATATTTTTTTGAAAAAAAACAGTAACTTGTATGAATGACACCTCAGCTGGGCTTCAGGAACATCTTGTACCTGCTGTGAATACTCTGCCAGTTGCTGCCAGGGCTTTAGTCAATGTGAATGGCCTTTGCCATTCAAGATGCTCTGAGGAGAATCAGAGTACAAGATGCAGCTTATTTTATTTTCTGCTTGGTTTTCTAGTTGGTCAAAGTCCTTTTGTACTGTTCTGTCCTGGGTGTTGGAGGTCTTCTCTTAATTTACTCTCCTATATTAATGTCATGAGATTGCTGTGCCTTGTTGATACTCTATTGGTCATGGAATGAGGTGTGTTTCTTCTTCTTCCTTTTGTAGCTTGAAACCAAAACAGCTAGATAGCAGTTTCAAGGCTCACTCTTCTTTTGGCTTAAGAATAYCAGTACTGTATGTACAGTTCCCCATGCTGTATGATCCCACTGCTCTCAAAACAAAAAGCTAAAGCCAGCAGTTCAGTAAACGCATCAGTTAATTATATTCAGGCTGCTTAACATCCAACCTCACTGATATACTCATTTTTCTAGAGAACTTTTAAATCAGACTCTTACTAATGAGTATTTTCACATTATAAGTGGTAAAGCTTGTGTGATATGCTCCCCCATTATCCTGAGCTTATTTAAGTGGTACTGGTGAGAGCGACTATGGGATCTACCCAGTCCAGGTGTCTGTCAAAATATGGATGTACAATACTGCATTTATTTTACAAACTTGTAGAGGACTGCATGAATCTCCCTGTGTGTGCATGTATGAATAAGGGGCRGGGAGGGTGTTTGTGACTGTGCATTGAGGTAATCAAGATCGTAATGTGTGTAATCAGTTGTGACAATTCCTTTGCAGTTTCAACAGGATAGGCTTGGCACTCCTTCTGGGTCCCGAGTATCCTGGGGTGATCAGCAACCCAAACAGTAGGTGCCAGTTTCAGTAAGGCAAAGCTATACTTCAGCGTGATATAAGAGTGGCCAGGGTGCAGCTGGAACCAAGCATGATGAGAAGATTGGCACGAGCCCTGGGCAGATGCCTTCAACATAACACATGTGCTTCCGCGTTAAATCCTACTACTCGCTACCTTTCCTTGCCAGATTTTGGCTTGAAGCTACATGGTGAGCTTTGGAAGGAGGGGGAAGCTCAGTGTTGTAAACAAAATCCCAAAATGCCACAGACAAAGGATACTGTTAAATTGATTCATGGCAGAATGTCTCAATCTGTGTTTAAGAAAAAGAAAAGGTGAAGCAAGACTTGTGTATCCAAGCAACTGTAAAGCCTTTACTGTTGCCATGGGAGGTTTTATCAGTGACGCAGTAGTTGAAATTGTCCTTTTCTTATAACTGAAGGCTGTGGTAGGAAGAAGAAGAGGTTTTCTAGAGAGACAGCCCATTCCTGCAGAGAATCAGCAAGGAACAATCTGGAGCAGTCACACACACACACAAAGACACGCACAARGGTCTAATCAAAAGAAGAATGATAAAACTCGGTTACTTCCAAAATATAAATATAAGGCCCCCTTGAGGCTCTGCTTTTGGAATGATTTACCCCATCACAATCAGTCTACAGGTAAAACAAATGCAATATTTGACCTGAAAAGAGAATTCACCTGTTATCTCCCAATTAATCTAATACAGCAGAAATATTTGCTATCTTACCAAGCAGACTTACAAAAGCAAATCCTCAAACATGTGTACTTAATTAAGTATTTTCTTCTTTAGTATACAAAACAAAAAAAAGGATGCATTATGGGTGTCATCTGATGCTGAATACTGCATTAATATATTGCTGAATATATGCATGAATATGGCACTTATATGGCGTATGGCTTCTGACAGGCAGGATTCTCATTTAGCATTACAGATGTATGGATCAGTCTCAGTTTGAGGAAAGTAGGTTTAAGAGACTAATTACTTGCATTTGTGGTTTGAAAGATGGACAAGGAAAAAGAACAAATTCCTTGCATAATATTTGATCAGGGAATAGATTTATAAATAAAAATCTGGTTTCTCACTCCGAGAGTAAAATGTTTCAGTATGTTCCAAAGAGCAGATGCCCAATAAACATCTTTGTGCAGGAAAAGGAAATACTTCCTTAAACATCCTGCAGCAAACGTGACTGATTGAGCTTCCTTTTCCCTCTGCCTGGTGCATTTCCCTTCTTTGCACAGACAGGATCTAACCAGATTTGCAGGGTATGAACTGCAGGTTACTTTCAAATTCATAACTATGAAATGGTTCGTTTAGCAGGACAAAGGCCAAGCCGGCAGACACCCTTTTTCCAGCTCAGCATGTGCATAGCAATGGGAGGGTGGCAAGGAGCTTTTGTTAATCTCAACCGAGCTGGCAAGAATGCTGCAAAATGAAGTCTTTGAAGATGTTTTTTCTTCATTTTTAAAGCAACAGTTTGTTCAGAAAAGCTTGAAAATCTTGCAAAAAAAAATCTCTAAAATATTGAAAGACGTTCCTGGCAGTCATATAATTTAGGCAAATGTCCCTACTAGCAATTAGCCTCTACAGTTTCCTTTAACAGCCATTTTTTTCACAGGTTCTGCTCAGATGCATCTGTGAAAACGTTTTTCCCCCAGCTTGAATGCACTATTTAAAAAAACTGGGTGGCAGAAAGGATTAGGGTATCAGGTCAGGTTGGGACTGATCCAAGCTGCAGTGGGATTTTTTTCCTTTTAGTTTAAACGTGTAGGAATTGAAAGCTTAAAGACCTTCATGCTTAGAGCTGTTCTTAAAATAGTTGAGGCTCACACTCCACTTCCTAATGTGCTCACATCACAAGACCAACTGCTGCTATTCGCTCTTTTGTCTGAGGCTTCAGTGGAGGACTGAGATGCCGACTGCTCTGCAAGGGAAGTTCCCACTTCCCCAGAGATGACCCAGCTCTCCCCCAAAAGGTAGCCCAGGTAAAGGTTCCACCCCACCTTCCTRAGCCCAAACAATCCAGTGCCTTTCACAAAAAACAGTAACCCTGTTCAGGGATTGGTTTAGATGTTTTTATTTTTATGTGAAATCATAAATACAAAATAAAAATAGTAAACAAGTGCTATAGATTTCTTTTCATTGGGATGAGGTTCAGGCCTGATCCTGAGCACTTCCAAGTCTTATTAAAGTTCAGGACTAGGTCTTTGCTCTTGGAAAACAAAACATAGCAAAAACCAACTTAGACTTTTACCCTGAAGCCAGTGACATCAGTAACAGCATTCTCTCAGGTTATTTTTTAAAGCATAGCAACAAGTAAGTATACTGAAGGATGAGATTAAATATAAAAAATATTTTTAAAAATGGGCCCCACTTCCTGCTAGTATTGTTGGGCGCTGCCCCACTGACCTCAGCGAAACCTTGTTACATCAGCAGCGAGTTATGTTTTCGGTAGGATGATACTGGGCTTACTAGTACATACACAGTTAGCGCTGGCTTCTTCCAAGAGGTCTTGTTGTGTAATTGTTTCAGATTTTGGTTACAAGCGGATCCAGTCCTGCCCTCACACAAAGCTATCTATCAAGAAGTTTGGCTTGTTAAAAAAATTTCCCTTGTAAGGTGTGGGTTTCCCCCCCCCTCCCTAAGACACCAGTTTTGATTTGATTTTAAATGCTAGGGATGAACTGCCCAGTCAGAGCCCAAATCCTGCAGCACTTCTGAAGGCTCTACAGGACAGATACATGCAGGCATGTCTGGCGGCGGGGGTTGTTTTTTAGTTCTTCAATTTGAGACAAAAGAGAGTGAGGTCCAGGATTTGGGCTAATACCCGTTGACTCATCTGCTAGACACAAGAGGGCTGAGTGAGGGTGTAGCGTGTCTGTGGGCTGGGTGACAAATACAGTTGGACATTCTCATTTAAATAAAAATAAAGTAACCATGAAACAAATAAGGGCACCAAACCACATAACAAGCCAACTTTGGTAGATTTCTTGCAAAATATATGCATTTAAATACATTTACAGTTTACAAGGTTACACTGTTTAAAAAAACTTGCAATGATGAAATAYGGAATATTTCATTCTTGTACCAAAACTACATATCACATCATAACAATATTATAGCTTTTATTAAATGGAGATGGTATAAGAGCTGCACCTCTTTATAGAACAAAACTAGTTCTAGACATACTGCTCTGCTTTTTTATTGTCTGATGGGCTCAGACCCTGCAATGTATGTGTTTAAAAAATGAAAGCAGTTACATTTAAAAGGGTAAATCGTGTGCTCGATATTCAACATCAATATTTGCAGGGGCAAGGCTTTAGTCTCTCATTCACATCTGTGTATGCATTGATACTGCTGGGGTTTTAAATTTGCTAAGCAAAACAAGAACACAGTCAATGAATATCTGTCACAAACCCACAGTTATGGTTAGTCCGTAAGTCTCAGAGTTACCAGGAACGTTTAAGAGTTTATGCTCAGGTTAGGTGTGCACTGTATTGCTACATGGTTGTGAGGGGCCCATGAGGTCATAGCGTTGGACTCCGAGGAATACAAACACCACGTTTCCTCACTAACTCTTGGCAGAAATCTCCTTATGGCGATACAGATGCTGCCACAGTCTGTAGCAGAATTCTGTGTTGATTTAAAAGTACAAGTAATTCGCATAGAAGAGTATCGCACCACCCCTTAACCCCTCCTTTAAAAAAAGTTTGTCTCTGCAGTGTAAAATGGAAAGCTAATATTCCAGGCTGTGGCAAAGTTCAGCAGSTGTTGAGCTCAGAAAATGAGAGTTATGTTGCCCAGAGCATCTTCCTTCCAGTCTCCACAGTGTTACTAGGGCAATACGGAGGAGCTGAGAGCTGAGAGAGCCATGACTTCACATCTCCTGATTAGCCCACATAAAGTCTCAGTCAAAATATTTGATAAAATTCTTCTAGCAATTTCTTTGCCTGATTTGGTAAATGAAGGAAAGCACGTGTTAACAAAATTATGGTGGGGAGCCRATCAAGTGCACGTCCAACTGAACACACAATTCAAAATCGCCATCAAGCGGGGCTCGGCAAGGTGGCCATGAAAGCCGTCCACRCCCCAGCCACCAATACCCGGGGCAATTTTTGTGTTCCCAGTCTCCTGCAGTGCACATGAGAGGATGCAGAGGGATGCCACGCTGGAGCCAGGACATACAAAGATTTCCTGGGGCTCTGAATCTAGTTCTCCAATAATTCTGGCCATGAGTTCATATTCAAGTAAAACAGAACAGAAGCTAATGAAGGAGAAGGGATGAAGAACTTCAAGCGGCAACCTAGTATAATCTGGTTTGTATTCCACTAAATGACAGCAACTACCTGAAATCTCTTTCAAAGGTCTCAAAGACACACAGACCAATGCACTTCTCTGAGGGACCGAAACAACTGAAGAAAATCAAATACCCTTCTCCAAACAGCGATCTGTCTGCGAGATTAAGGACCAAGGTTAGTGTCACGCTTTAGACAGAATCCCTAGTTTAGTTGCCCAAACAGAAGCAGAACAAAAACCCCTAACCAGTGAAAGTCCCAGCGGGAACAGCCAGATGCAGGTTTTCAGGAGAGACAACGAGGAAGGGAAGCTTCTCCTCGGCGACAGTGCACACCCGACGGCCCGCTCCCACCGGCCGGGCGGTGCCCCCAGAGGCACCCGCAGCCGGAGCGGGCGGTGAAGTCCCCACGACTCTCTCACGGTAAGGCCGGGGAAGGGCCGGGAGCTGCGGCGGGAGCCGGGCGGGCGGCGGCGGGGCCCGGGCGGGGCGTCCCGGCAGACGCCGCCGTGGCTCGTCCGGGCTCCTCGGTGCCCCCAGCCGCCCCGGGCCGGGGAGACGCCGGCTCGGCTGCGCTGTGCGGCCGGGAAGGGCTTTGCTGGCCCCGGCACCGCGGGCGGGCGGTCAGTACCGGCTCCCCGGCGGCGCCCAGCGCGGCGCTGCCCGCAGCGGAGCGGCCAGACCCGCCGGGGAGCCGGGCTGGCGGGCAGCGCGGCGCTGCCCTGCCTAGGGCTGCCGCTTTACGGGGGTCCCCGTTAAGAAGAGACTCTAGGCAGGGGAGCGCTGGAGCTCACCGCAGACGCTCCCGGCGCGGTCCCCGTGCCCGCCGGCGGAGCGCGGCAGCGCCGGCCCGCAGCCGTCTGTCCGTGTCCCCGCAGGGCCGGGGGAGCGGGGCAGCCCCGCTCAGACGTAGTTCTTCTTGTCGTACTCGCCGTTGGAGGTGGGCCGCCGCGGCGCCGAGTACTTGACGGGGAAGGAGGTCTCGTCGCGCTGGGAGCAGGAGCAGCAGCAGATGAGGCAGCCCCCGAAGAGCAGCAGGGCCGTGGCCGCCCAGCCGATGTAGAGCGCGGACCCCATCTCCCGCTTCTGGGACGGCGGCACGGTGGGGTCGTAGAAGTCGCTGATGACGATGTTGGCGAACCAGCAGAGCGGGACGAGGACCAGGACCCCGCAGAGGATGTAGATGGCCCCGCCGGCGATCACGATGCGGGACTTCATCTTGCCGGGYCGGATGCAGTTGGTGCACTGCGCGCCCACCACGGTCACCATCAGCGCCACCAGCCCCAGCAGCGCCACGATGACGGTGAGCGCCCGGCCCGCCTGCACCTCGGGCGGCAGCGCCAGGATGGAGTCGTACACCTTGCACTGCATCTGCCCCGTGCTCTGCACCACGCAGTTCATCCACAGCCCTTCCCAGATGGTCTGCGCCACCACGATGTTCACGTCGATGAAGGCCGACACCTGCCACATGGGCAGCCCGCAGGCCAGGATCACCCCCACCCAGCCCAGGATGCCCAACCCCAGCCCCAAAATCTCCAGCGCCGCCGAAGTCATGCTGCCGCCGCTGCCCCGCCAAAGCCTCCGCAGAAAGCACGGCGCGGCGGGTCTGCACCACTCGCCCCGGGGCGGCTGCCGAGCCGGCTCTGAGAGCCGCCGCCGCCGGGCAGCGCTATATGAGCAGCCGCAGGGCGCCCTCCCACCGCCCCCCTGCCGCCCGGCCCGGCCCTTTCCCGCGGAGGGGGGCTCGCCCGGCCGCTGGTGGGCGGCAGCACCGCCCGCGGCCCGGGGCGGGGGCCGGGGGCTCGGCGCTCCCCCCGTTGCTGGCCGCCGGCTGCCGGGGGGCTCCCGCCGGAGCCGGGGAAACGTCCCTCTGCTCGGCCCGGCACCCTGCTCCGGGAGGAGCTCGCAGGGACGCTGCCCGCTCCCGGGAAAGCGTGGGGCTGGAGGAGTCTCCTCCCCGGTTCCAGCCGCCCAGACTTCTTGCCTTTAGTGCCATTATCCGTGTATTTCCTATTTACTGATAAAGTCCGCAGTCAGACCTTCGGAGAGGTCTTGCCAATGCAGCAGCAAGGATGTCCTGATTATCAGAGCCTAACTGGTCATTTCCCAAAAGACTGAGCATACTGACTGACCTGCACATCTCTCTCTTGCACATCGTGACAGGCAAAAGTGTAAGCAAACACCACCAAACGCCTTAGGAACCACCGTGAAAATGGAAAAGCTTTGAATATGGGATCTGCACATCATCTGTCAGCACCAAGAGACAGATTCTTAATTCGGTCCAGGAAGAATAATTGCTATTAGCTTACACCAGGCATGAAACTCTGTTTGTTTTGATACTGGAGCCAAGAGCAAGACATTCTATTTAAATATGTTGCCACAAAGTTTTCAAACTTCACTTTACTGTTTTAGTTGCTCAAGTACATTTCGAATCTTTATGGTGTGTCAATGAGTTAAGTGCCTGTATCAAAGAGAGTGTGTTCGCAAGAGGTTTCGTCATCAGGCCATGCAGACATCGTAATTGCTACAGTCTCTTCATGGACCACTGGCATCTTGGATTGTTCTTGCAAAGAAACCTTGGTTCAACCCTGCAGGCCAACAGCAGCTCACAGCCCCTCCAGGCTGGCAGATGCAGCGAGTGCCGGTGGTGCCAGTGCTGCTGTTACAGCTGCAGTAGAAAGAGAACAGACACTCACAAGAAGCAGAGGCTTTCCACTGGGTGCCCTAAGAAAGGCTTGTTTTGATTTAAACTGGGATTGGTTTGGTTTATCTTAAATAAGTTTAAATGTTTTAGACAAAATTGAAACTTACGTTCACACTGTCTTTTGAATGGGTTTGGGTAGGTTTGGTTTCAGTTAGCCCAAAGTATCCTTCTAGTGTAATGGAGATCACAGAGTTGAAAACACATTTCCTGCCCCTGTGTAAGCGGTTTTCTCTGTTGTACAGTAATTTACAGCATGTATTATGGCATGCAGAGATTTGTGATGGAAATATTAAGACTGATATGGATGCAGCATGAACGGAAAAGTCCACGTGTGAAGCAGAAGCAGCAGAAGAAATGATAAGCAAAAGTTAAAGGAATCACATGCATCGACAGCTGAGGATGTGACTGACGGGTTAACACAGCAATGCCCTGCTTACGTCCTGACAGCAGCACTGATGACTCTTCTGCAGAGGACCCGAGCGCTGCTAACAGGAGGATGGCAACAAGGTCRCAGCACACTGGATGTGGCCTTTCACTTCTTTTTTTTCCAACCAGAAGACAGACTTTAGCCACAAGACACCCAAAAAAGAAACAGAAGAACATCAGCAGCTTGTGGACCGTCATGGTGTGGACATACTGACACATGATGACTGCAGCCTCCCATTGATTATCTCTGCCTGAGGAGCTGTAAACATTTCTAGCATGGAAAATGTCTTCCTAACAGAGGCTGCCTTGTAAACGGAGTTAAGAGGAGTTATCTCCTCTTCCAGCTGTATATGAAATACATACAGTTTACTTCAATTATTTAAAACTGTAAATTCCAGTGTGCAAGTCCAGGAGGAATGTGTGACTGGGGCTGTGCAGTCTGTCAAACTGAGGCTGCTTACAATCACTCTGAAAAGTCCCTGGTGTCAGGGAGAGGAGAATGTGCAAAAGAAGCAGCCACAGAGACAGAGATATCTCAGAGGTGAACAGGAAGAAACCCAGAACACAGCCTGAAACTGAATAACATCTGTATTTATGATGATAATAATGATTATATAGAAAACAGCACAGAAGAACAATTAAAAAAGGGGGGAGAAATGCCAGTTATCTTAGCCTGTAAGCACAGGAAAGCCCCACCCTTGCCACTTGCCCGGGAGCACGGAACTCTGAATTTCCTCCGCTAAATGGCCTGTGCGTGCTCCTGTGCCGGCCGGGAGGCACTCGTGGGGCCTGCGCAGCTGCCCGGGGCTTGGGGCTGAGAAGGGAAACCAGCACACGGCTTGTGTTACCTCTGTAGCCCTCACCCCACCTTCCCTTGCTACCTGTTACCGAGCAACTGATTCCTACAAATCACTTAATCCAAGACAATTATTTCTCTGGGGAAGTACATGCTTAATAATCACAGGGTAAACCAACCTTTCTGCTTAGAGACATTTCCATTCCTGGTATTTCACCTTTGTCTGTTTGTTTCTTTTCCTTTCCCCAGATACTAGCTTTTATCCTGGCTACTGGCAACAACCTCCATTTTTAATTACTCTATTCCCTGATCCTGAAAGTGAGCACTTGTTGCACAGACTACCCTTAATGAGCCCATCGGTGCAAGGCGCTCACTGCTCTGCTTACTGGACTTACTGGTAACTTGACTGACACCACTGCTGGGGGCCTGAGGACCCCGTCAGCCTCAGCACATTGTGGCTTCTGGTGGTGTTAATGTCACAACACTGGGAATTAATTTAAACTCCCAGAAATGGAAAGGTTCTAATTTCTTAAAAGGAAACACAAATCAGCATGCTGTTTTTCTTGGAATGTTAAGTAAAGAAATCACTACTTAATAAATTAAAAGTCTGGATTCCTTTCTATTCAAAGGCATGATGTTCTTGCAGCAAAGTAACTCATTAACAAAAGACCGTTAATGTCATTACATCTATTACTGCTCCAGCTATGCATTTATTAAATTATTCTAGGGGGGATACATACGGGGGCTTTGCAGCCTGTGAAAATGGGCGGAAGTGGTATTCAAGCTGAGAACAATTGCACAGAAGCCACACTATAGCAAAAGGGGCTTTGGGATTAGAGGTGATTGTGTTTTCACTCTTTTCCTGACATAATCAGGACAAATACCAGGCGCAGAGTTACTGCGAGGGCTGCTAAGGGGGGTCCAGGCCCTTACCAGCATTGCTTGTCCTGGAGTATGGGCCCTRTACCATGGCACAGAAGAACTGCTGTGCCCAGCCTTCCAGTCTTGCTGGGGCTTTGCTCAGCCCCAAAGCATCRCACCGGCAATATTTAGATAGATTTGCCTTTCAGGACCTGAAACGTAGTCTGCAGAGTGTGCTTGGTTTATAACTTGCGGAGTGTCCCCTACCTTACGTGCTTCTGCTCCTTCCCATCCCTAAAATGTTAAGCATCTTGAAGACAGAGAAGAAAATGACATTTGGTATCAAGTTTATGCACAAACCTAGTATTGYTTGTGTAAATAAGACAGAGTAAGAGTCAAAAGATGAATTAAAAGCCCAGTGATCTCAAGACAGCTTACCATAACTTTTGGATGAGACATAAGCAAAGGTAAAGAATCAGGAATCCTATTAGAGAGAGATTTTGTGCCATATTTTGTCTTCTAATTAGTGCTGCAATAAAGGCAAGGAGATTTACAAATGCAGAGGTGTTAGGCAGAGGGTGTTCTTTATTTAGAAAGCTTGACTTTTCTTACTGAAGATTACTACTTTCTGAATTACCCTTTAAAATGCAACTTTTTTTCTCAGGAGAAGAGATTTAGTTGGAGCTTGAGTGCACATCCCGTCTTCCACAGTAAGACAGGCCCCCATGAAGTTCCTGCACGTCAGCAGTGCCAACACATCTTCAGACCAGTGTGACACATCTGAAGACTGGCACGTAGGAATGAGTCCTTGTCAAATGAGAAGGTTATTACAAAATGAAAGTGCACAATTTCACCATAGGATTTATCTCAAGATCATTTCTTTCGGAAACAAGCTAAAGCGGTTAACATGAAATTGTCACTTCCTCTCTTAGTTTGTGTTTTGAACAAGGAGAAGCAATGATTTAAAAGCCACACCAGGATTTTGCAAGAGGGACCAGTAATGCTCTATGACTGGTGCTAATGATGTAGGATTTCCAACACCTTTTTTAGTACAAGTGTTGCTGCTGCCCTTCAGGATTGAGAAATGGATACCCACGCTACTCTTCTCCCTCAGGGGTGATGTGACAAGACTCGTGTAAAGGAATGGAAGGAAACAGATCTTTGTAGTTGAGAAAWCAGTGAAAGAGGTTACAAACCTGCTTCCAGCCTTCATAATATTTGCTGCTGTATATCCCTTTCCAAACAAAGTTGCCCTAGCCCTGTATCAGTCTCTGCACTTTCACACACTCTCTGTCCAGGCTTTTTTTTTGTGAACTGCCCAGTGGCACTGCCAGGGAGCCAGGAGCTGGGGGTTCTGGCTGGCCTACACATGGTGGGAATACTGAGACAGTGTTATGAGCCTTTCCTCACATAATGAGGAAATTAATTGTGCTAACCCATCGCTAGAACTGAGTTCCACGCCTCCCTGCTCGAATTCCKCTACACACAAACCTCTGGTTTGAAACTTCCCCTTGGTTGGAATTGATCTTCATGTCTCTACATCTTACTAAAGCACCCCCCAAGGAGAATATTTCCAGTCACCGCTGTCAGGACCAGCTGGGCTGCACTGGTGTGCTGCTGTGCACCTAATTCTTCAGCACCCTGTTTTCTGAATTTGGCTTTCGAGAGGACACTGCGGTGTCACTGGACAGCCATAACCCTGTGTTAATGGCATTTCAGGCAGTTAATATGGTGAATGATGGCCCTTTCCCAAAGCTTAGAATGTCCCGGCTGCAGATGAGCATCTAAACAGCCTCATCATCCCACTCACCAAGAGACCACACTGAATATACACTTAGGCCATGTCACTTCAAATACTTCTCTTTAATGCTATGGACAGCTCTTGAGAATGTGTTAAAGCTTGGACAGGCAGAGGGGGGAAAGCTATAGGAAATATACATTGTTTCATGCCTAAAGGTCCATTCTATGTCATGTTTCCTATCAGGAGAACTGTAGTTTAATTTTGTCCTTTTCCAAAGTCAGCCTCCTTCCACAGATTGTGGTGTACCAGGACCCTGGTAGATCTCTTTCCCATGTAATTGTTGGGAAATTACAGAACAGCGTCAGCAAGGACAAATGCCATTGTTTTAAATATACATTGCAGATGTTGAAAGTAATTAATAAAGACATGACTATAAAGTTACTGAAAACTGTTCAAGGCTAGTGATGGGAAATGTACTATGTTTCTCTAGTGTCCCAGGAAATTTGCGTTCCTGAGAACACGTGAGAGGTTTGGGACACCTCTTTGGTTTTGGGAGTGATGAATTCTCTGCAGTGCTGTCCCTGTTCTTAGCGAGATACATCTGAGGTGAGCCCTGTCTTTGGGAATAGCATGCATCTGTTTTGTCAATCCTGATTCCCTTCTTAAAAGTGAAGCTGGTTTCCAGTAAGAGGAAAAGATGGCTGTTAYTGGTGAAAAGATGCAAAATCTCTCTATTCCAGAGAAAATTTTTAAGTTCTTCTTATTGCTTCTTCGTTGCCATAATTAGMATCTTGAAAAGGTGGGCTTGTGTGTGCTTGTAAATGCAAAAGAAACACTTCTATTCCTCTGAGACTGCTATAATTCAAACATAACCTTCATTTCCTGTGGTGCGTCACTAAAAATGCATTTATCTTTTTTGCAGCAAGGGAAAACACTTATGTGTTGCAGATTTTCTTATGGATTACTAAAAAACTTGTGAAGTAGCTTGTGTCAATAAATCCTGGTGCACCCACAGGTACTGGCTTACTGTTTGTGYGCTACCAGAGCTCCAGCTCTGAGCWGCACATTTTAAAAGGGCTCAGCAGTRCGTCCAGCTTTCAGTGGACCTGACATTTCTGATTCCTGATGCAGCATGTCTGCAAAACCACCRAAGATYTGAGATGTTAGAATGCTTCACCCCATTAGTGATTCCATAGATAAAGCAATACATGGAAGAGTATTTTGAACAAATCACCAGTTTACCAAATACTAACAGAGAATGGGAAGTTCGCCCTTAAATTTCTGTCTATCACCACACCTAAATACTAAAAATTAGCCCAGGGAATATATAAATTATGGTATCCGACATTCACACTAGTTATGTTCAAAGYACTTTTTTCTCTGGTAACCCTTTAAAAGAGGATGTCACCCACAGTGTGCAGCTCTTACATATTTATTTCTAAAAGGTTTGGTCCTGGAGCCATGTACTGTAATTTAGCAAAGCATACACAAATATTCTGAATCAAACTTAAATCTTATGGAAATGAAATTCCCAAGAAAAATTATGCATATGCTTAAGTTGTTTAATCAGGACTTGAGTAATTTTATCTCCAGGGAAGACTGGGAGAGTTCAAGATGCTCAGTGTCTTACAGTGGTAGGCCAATATCTCCATGAACTGCTCTTACAGCACAGCCATTACAGCAATCACACAAAATTTTAGGCTCAAATTCCAAATATTCAGCTATGTGAGGAACGGACTCAACGGAAAGAAAATMAAGTTAAAAGGGATCTCATAACTGAAAAGAGACAGTTTTGTTTTGTCTAAGCAGCATATCTTCTATTTATTTTAATAGAAATAATGCCAAGGAACATGGGGTTGTTTTATCTATCAAAACTCAATTTAGTTTTCAGTTATATAGTGGTATTTATTTTATTATAATCAGTATCATACCATTTTCTCTGTTAAGGAGCAGAACAAAAGATACATAATGTCTTTTGCTGAATGGATGAAGTATTYCTAACTTGCTAAGACGTGACTCCACACAAAGTTAAGTTTTAATTCAAGGAAGGACTCTAACTGTGCTTTTGATAATGTAAACCTAGATGTATCAGGAACTTTTACAAAAGGCATCTGAGCTTCCAAGGATAGAATAAAACAAAATTCTTTCCGAAATAATAATTATGGGAATGAGTGATTCACAGTCAGACTGCCATTCACTGCATTAACATTTCTAGACTATTTAACCATTTAGGATGAAGAGTGTTCTTCAATACAATGATTTCTTCTGTTTGCACCTCTGCTAATACCAGTGTGAGAAATAACAAATATGCAGTACTGCAGTGGGCATGCRTTCTCTGTAGGTTTCTGCAGTGCAGCATTTCTCAGTTACACGCACCAAACAGTTCCAGTTCTGCTGCTTGGTGATCCTGCATACTGCGGTTTCATAACAAGTCTCATAACAGGTTTCAAAAGTAACAAAAGTACATTTTCACCAAGTGCGTAATGCACTGTAAAACTCATTGTCACAGGATGCTCTTGAATGCCAAAAGTTGAGATGGGTTCAAAAAGCAACAAGGAAAATTCATGGAAGAGAAAACTATCAAGATAAAAGTTCTGGCTCAGGAAGCTGCGGAGCTCCAGCTTGCCGGAAGCCGGGAGGATATACAGACACGGTGCTACTTTTATCTTTTGCTGAGCATCTGCTACTGGGCACTGCAGAGGTAGGGCACTGGCTAGAGCTGACCTTTGCTCTTACCCGAAGTGCCCTTCCTTATGTTACTTTCTGGCAATATGGGACTGTTTTGGGAGGACTGTGACTTCCCTGAACATCTTGTGGGACAGTTGGTCAGCCATCTGATTCAGCCATGACTTGGGAAAATTATTTGTATGCCTCAGTAATGAGACATTTGAAATTTCTGGAGAATGTTTCACCCATTGCACTAAATCCTGCCAAAGGAAAGGAGTGACAATCATGGGAAAGCACTAACTTCCACTAGACTCTGTGTTGATGCAAGTCAGTAGTCTGGCATTGTCCATGCTAATCTCTTGTAATTTCTTCAAGTGCTAAATAGTTACTTGTAATATCAGTTTATGTGTGTAAAATACTGTGTGCATCACAGTGTTCTTATTTAGGGAAAGAAAGAAAAATTGCCRCTGTTGTTTCTTTGGTGACAGTACAAAACACCTATATGGATATCCGTGGAATAATTTAAAATAAGACAATTTCTAAAGACTGAAATGTCATCTTTTAACTCCTCCAGGAAGGTAGCGTGTAACAGTACTTTGTGTTATAACATTACACTTTGTCCTAGGAAATGGAACTTGGTTGCGCTTTTATTGGCTTTTATCTTGTTCTTACTCAGATCACATCAATGCTTGGTTGATAATATGAGCACAATGTGAGTTAGCAAATAATGCCAGTCTGCCTTCAGCAGCATTTGTTTCACTTCCACATTTTCCTGTTGTGAGCTGCAACCCTGTTTGCTTAATGGATGGAAATACAAACAAAACAGAAATGTGCTTCTTGGTATTCAAAACTGTAAGTCAAAAGATTTGCTGCTAGGTTGCACATACAAATTGCCCTCTGCAAAATGTTGGGATGGATTACCAGGAACTTTCCCGAACGCAGTCCTGCAGCTGGAAAGTTGGAAGAACCCTTTCCTGAACTTCTGCTACACTCTGTTTTAATCTTGTCAGCGTTGTATTGAGTGTTTGAGCTATGTAACACTGTTTCACCATGAGAAAGTGATSGGGTTCTGTAATCTGACTGCAGGTATCATTTATACTCTATGTCTGCTGGAGTCCCTGAGACCTCAGAGAACTCGCTGGCGAGAATCCCACTCATCCCTTCAGTGATGGCACTGACCAAGGCAGAATGGCTCTCACTTAACCAGAGGGAATGCCGTGGTGGAAGAGAAGATAGCAATAGCATAGGTAAAACGAGTACATTGGTTTTTTTGCACAATGTTTGTGAGAGAAATTTGCTTCACRTGTGGATGAGCAGCTGAAAACCAAACAGGCTCATATGACATACTCCATTACAGTCAAACAGCACAAAGTTTAAGCTAGATTTCCCCCCCGGCTATCACACCTACCGTACCAAAAAYTTTTATACTGTGAGGACTGTCACTAAAACCTGCTGTGGGTGGAGGCAGTCTGAGAACTCGACGGTGTTTGGGTAGGGAATAGGAATCAAACAATTTGAGAAGGGGATATTTTAAGCGGAACGGGCTCTGACTGTGTTTCATTCTTGAAGGTGAAGTGCGCGGAGCTCCGGACCGAGCCYGCCCCGGGGGGATGCCCAAGTGCGCTGCCGGCGGGAGGTGGAGCTGGGGCAGCGGGGCAGACCTGGACCCTTTCCGAGTCGTTACCACCGCAGCGCCGGCTCCCACGTCGTGTAGTCGGAGCGCAGTGGCCGCCGTGAGGGGCGGCTCTGTCGGAGGAGCCTTTCTCCCGCGTGTTTTTCCCTTGGGAAGTCAGCGGGATGGGGAGATGCCCCGTACTGTGGGGCAGGGCGCTCCGGGCCAGAGGGAGGGGACCGGCTGCGGGCGCTGGGTGCCGCACCCCCGGGGACAGCAGCAGCGCTGCGCCGCTCCCGGACGAGGGAACCGGGGGCCGGCGAGCGGGAAACGTTTTAGGAAACAGCGGAGCGGCTGCTGGGGACCGGGGATCCCGGGGGGGGGGGGAAGCTCGCCCCCCGGACCAGGCTAGCGGTTAGTAACGCAGCCACGGGGCGGCCCGGGACAAAAGCACCCGCCGCTGAACCGTCCCCCCCTCCCGACGGCCCTGTGCCGGACCCACGCGTGCGGCCACGGCTCCCGCACCGCGTCCCGCCACCCCACCGGGACGGCGGCCCCTGAAGTGGGGGGGGGGAGGTCGCCATGGCAACGCCCCGCCGCCCGCCCGGTACGGGCCGGCTCCCCGCGCTGCCACTCAGGCAAGCGGGCGGGATAGGGGGGGAGACGCTCTATCCTTCCTCTCGCTCGTCCCGCMGCCGCGCCTCGTTGGTATCCTGGGAAGCGGCCTAGACCATAGAGTCGCGCGGAAGGTAGGTAGACGCTCGGCCGCGGTGGCGTGTGGGATGCGGGAGGGCTCCGCGGGGGGAGGTGGCRGATCGAGGCCTGGCAGCCTGGGCACCGGCGGAAGCGGCCGCAGGCTCAGGTAAGCGCCGGGCCGCGTCCCCCGGCGGGCGCCTCCGCCCCGCACACCGCTCCGCACACCGCTCCGCCTGGCCAGTGCCCGCGTCCCGCGGCCCCGCGGCTGGGCCGGGCCCGGCCCTGCCTGCAGCCGCCAGCGGGGCGGCGGTACGGGCTCGGCCCCGGCCCGGTCCCCGGAGCTCGCCCGCGGCGGCGTGTGCTCCATGCACGGGCCCAGGGCCCTGGCTGCGGCCTCCCTCCTCTGCCCGGGGCCAGGTTTTTGAAGCTGATGAGGGGAGAAGCGTACGAGGGCAGAACCCGCGGAGCCCCGCGGTCGGGTCGTGGGCCGTTTTACGCCCAGGTTTATTTGTTTTTAAAGCGAGGCATGCAGTACTTTTGGGATGTGGGGAAGGCCTCTGTGCTGCTGGGGTCTGCCCGGCAGAACGTAGCCGGAGATGCGGGGTGAGGACGGGACAGGAAGTTCTGTCTCCATTGGGCATTCCTCAGATGGTTTTAAAATTGCAACACGGAGCGTGGCCTGCTGCTGGGAACCAGGGGATGCTGCAGGAGAAATGCAGAGCCCGCCGCTACCCGGGTCGATGCACACCTGATTTGGCAACAGATTTGGAAGAAGTGCTTTACGTTACTTTTTTTTTTTTTTTTTTTTTTTTTTGGATCTTAAATTATTGTTCATATGCAGGTTAGAGACTGCATGGTATCATGGGACTTAAGCATGATTTGGTAGTGATTTAAATACTAACTTATCACTGTTTGCTATGCATTGCCAGTATGCACACAATTATAGTTAAGCTTTGTGCATGTGAGGCAGAGCTGCCTATTTCCTGATGAGTGATCATGGCTAATATGTTTAGCTTTTTAATTTAAAAAAAAGCCCCTGCTTTTCATGTTTACAGGTCTGTTTTACAGTATTTTTGTCTCATACAGTAACTCTGGAGAATACTGTCAAAAGCTGCTTGTGTAGGAAACACATAATCACTAAAACTGATCATTAATCTGAACGGTATCATTGCCTCCTTTGTGCTTTTTAAGTGACTGTATTCACTGAAATAGCAGTAAGAAAGGAGGTTGTCTAGAGTAATATGTTAACATTGAAATGGAACTTTAAATAAAATATTTAGGATTAGAGCTGTAGATTTGTGCGTTACTTTTTCTAGACCTTTCCCTTTTAAGAACAGTGCTCATACATGGTTGTTCTCTTACTTGCTTAGAGCTTGCCTCCCTTTGCAGTGCATATGTGTGCTGTTAAGTCACTGAATCGTTACAAGTTTTGATGAATAGCAAAGCATTCCCAGTAATAATCCATRTGGTGTGTCATTGGTTCAAATACATCATCAAAATGAAGTCTATAAAACTTATATAAACACTGAATACTAATTCAAAGACAAAGCAGTGAGATGCACTCAGCGTGGTCTACCTGTAGGTGCCATAGCTGGGTTTTTTGTTGTTGCATTTGCTGTTAAATTCTGTATTTGGTGGAAGTGAATCAGTCATTTTCCTGAATAAGAGTAATGCAGAAATGTCTTCAATTGTTAATGTGTAAAAGAGGGTTCCTTCARTTGGTAACATCTGTTTCTAATGAGGAAAATGGAATTGTCTGGGATTGTTGATGCAGAGGGAGTGATGCTTCTCCCTGGGAGCTTCTGGGATGGGGGTTCCAACCAGAGGTKAGGACGTGCTACGAACAAAGCATGACACAGAGAACAAGCTCTGCTGGACCCGCTGTTGTTTAATAGAATTGAGTGATTCATACAACTTTGATARCGTAAGCTGCCAAAAAAAAAAAAAAAGTTAACTGCTTTGTATTTGAATACCCCTATATCCAGTTTGGAATACAGTGAGGAAATCTTTAATTTTCACGTAACTTCCTTGTTTCTCTGTATGCAAGAGACTTGTAGAAGTTATAATTTTTTTTTAATTATTATTTATTTATGTGCTTCAGTACTTGACATTTCTTGGTGGATTTTTGTAGTTCTTGTAAGAAACTACAAATATTGGTATTTTACTGAGATATTCTTGGTGTTTTTCTGTCTGCTTTAAGCCTGAAAATGTTGCATCAGAATGCTAATGTTGTTGAGACCATTTCCAGGACTTGGAAACCTACTTAAGTCTTTACTGCTTTCTGTCATTCCTTAAGTTATTAAATAGATTTTAAAAAGTATCAGAGTTATATAATCTCAGCTGGAAAGGAAGAGGCCTCACTTGATAATTCAGGAGGGCTATTCTGCTTGTAGAGGTGGTGGTTAAGGTCACCCTAAAGTGATTATTTAAAAATGTTGTTTAATATCCTTATATGGAAACACTCTCTGTACATTTTTCATAGCGTTTTCTTTGTGCTAGTTCCTATTAAGAAGCTCCCAGTCTGCCTGTTCCTAACAGTTTACTTCTTGCATCCTGACAGGAACAAAGGAAATGACCCATTTTCCTTCCCCTCTCTTTCTCTCTCACTGGAATACTTTTCTTAGCAGAAGGCCATAGGATGGCACGTTCCAAGCCTCTGTATTTGAGAGGAGGCAACCGTAACTGAAGTTAGTGTTAATCTGCTCCCTTCGATTGCCCAACAGCACATTGTTTAGGAAAAGAATTTGTTGGGATCCAAAACAACACTTTGTTACTTTATCCACTGTTCAAAAACTGTTTTGAACATTCCTGTACTGTAGCATAGYGGCCCTTTTTTCTGCTAGACCTGCTAAATGGGGCCCACAATTATTTACAAATAAAGTTTCRCTGCTTTTTGCAAGTTAATGCAATTGTATCTTTGCCTTTGAAATATTTTGCCTGTGCTGCTTTGCTCATCTCATAATGATTGAAATAGTCCTTTGAAAATCTAAAGAAAACAGAACATCTATGGCTTGCTCTGTTTTGCCTTTTTTTTTTTTTTTTTTAATTTTATTATGGAAAATTGATGAAAAATAAAACTTTATGATTTCCAGATGTGGGACTATCCAGAGTGTTGTCAGACACTCAACTTCACATTGTTTTAATGTTTGACTCGGTTGTATGCAGACAGACTTCACGATTTCAGCAGTCATTGATGCATAGTGTAGTCTGGTCCATTGGCAAGTTATCACTTGTAAGCAATGCTGTAAGCGCTGTGGTTAAGAAGATGTAACATACGGTATTTTGCTAATTCTAAGGTTTTGATTTGTAATGATATGGTAAAGCTTCGGGAAGACAGCTCATGGTTGTCTGGGGAAGTTGGTTGCTTGAATAATTTTCTGGGAAACCTCATGAGGGCAGTATTATGAATTGCAAAATGTGTTGAGGCTGAATAATGGATTCATTTGAGCCTCAGTGCCTTATGTAGGTGTTATGGAGCAGCAGTTTTATATATATTTCCCCCCCCCCCCAGTTAACGTTTAGTTAGACTATTTCTATTCTAACAAAATACAATGGGAAATAACTAACTGGATCTTGTTGTACACAGGCATTTAAGCCTGCGCTGCAATCATGATGTGATCAGAGCAGTTGTCCTGCAGCTTTGGCTACAGCAACTTTTGGTCAGAGTAAGACACAAGGTGGATGTGGTTTGCCCAGTAGGAAACAGGCTTTGTAGCTATATTTGTGGAATGATTTATTGTAAGTTTAAGTTTTTATGAGATGACAGACTAATTTTTGAAGCCAGATGTGTCATAATCAGTTGACAACAATTTTGACTCTTCTGCTTTTTAATCAAGTAGCTTGGGTAATGCTACAATGGATGTGACTATACTGTCAGTCTAAAGCAGAAGTAATTAGAGATTTTGCCATACATATTTAAATCTGAATTGTTCCCCCTTCTCACCTTTAACTGTAGGCAGCTGCTCTGGGTGGCTTCTCATCTGGCATTACTGTGAGAAATGGGCCAGAAGGTTTATCTATATTAGCACTCAGACAGTGACTATTTATGAACTTTTCTAAACTCTTGAATTATGTTACTGATTTTATAGACAAGGTGACAACAGAGATTTCCAAACATAGAARCAAGGTGTGGACAGAGCAGTGAGTTACATCTGTCAGTAAGGCTGTGACTGACTTCAGGGTTCTGTAACACTGGTCAGCTGGAGGCTGGAATGAGCCCTTGCATATTGGTCAAAGAAAAATAAGCTCTGTTTTTCAAAACCGTTCTTAAGTGATGTTTCCCAGGCTGTTTTGAGGAATASCCAATTAGAAGCTGTCAGAAGATGATTAGGATCAGGACCTCCCTATTTTCCAGGCAATGGATTTATTAGTCTTTCATTAGCAAGCAAATGAACTGAGTATGGGGGAAAAGTAGTTGGAGGAGAAAAAAACCCTTTGCTTGCTTACGGGGTGGCTGGTGTCCGCACAGGATTTGAAATGCCTGCTTCAGGGCAAACGAAATGCCGGGTGCGCCGAAGACATGTTTTCTTTAAAACTCCAAGTTGCAATTTTGCTAACTTCGACTTTTCCTTTAGTCCAAAGCTTAATATGTCTCTGACTGTCAAACTGCCAGTGTCAGAAACTGGGCTGTATCCTGCTAGAACGACTCCCGCTACCCAACAGGAAAGCCTTTCTGTCTGAACACACAGGTGCCTGCGCAGGGGTCACTTCCCCGCTTTCCCCGGCCAAGAGCTGCGTTGTCAACAAACCAAGCTGTGAAGTGCTCCTGCCACTTCTGCGTTTCCTCTGTGCTCTGCGGCCGCCCTAAATAAAAGGGACTCGCTATTGCCACGATAACTAATCTATAGCACAACTAACGTCCTTGAGTGAAAAGATAAGGGCTTGCCAAAACCCAGCTGTTCGGGGTGTCTGAAACTGAAGAACAAATCTTTTTGATAGTCCCTCAAATCAGGGTGAATTTTCATGTGCAGCGTGGGTTAGCCAAGCGCCAAGGTTCTGCAGTGTTTAGTGTAGTGTTCACATTCAGCGACAGTACTTTGAAGTGACTTGTAACCTCTACCTGGAAATCCCATAGTTGTTCTGTTCTCAGGAGAATTTTTGAATGTGGTCGTAATTCTCAAATACCATTTTACAGTTAGACAACAGTTAGATTACATTCACCTATTTGTAAACTATCTTTAAGAAACATATAATTCATAAGTGTAAAGAGTAAAAATGGAGGAAAAAGGACCTCCTTATGCTATTCTGTATAGGAGGTGGGGAACAGAAAATATTTTAATTTCAGGTTTTGTTAGCTAATTGTAGAATCAGAGAACTTAAAAGTTACATCAGGAGTACCATGCATACTCAGCATTAGCTTTCAGTAGATATTTTTCCTTCTTTAAAGGCAGGATGGATGAAAGATCTTTAAGGATAGTGAATTTTAGTATTTTGAATTTTAAAGGAATCTTTCTGTTTTAAAACTTTTAAGTATTTAAATGAAGTATTCTGGTTTGGATAATCCTGTGTAATTTCTTTCCTGTGAATAGCTTCACAGAAGCAGCCGTTTTGATTATGGCTTGTTTATTCTGGTAATCTTTGAGTATGTGACTTTTCATTCTACTAGAATAAAATGTGATTATTATATGCAATTGATCAGTTCAAAATTAAAATTAATGTAATCTTCAAGTCAGCTAACATGCACTATGGATTTTGTTTTCCAGTATCTGAAACTTGGAGTGACGAAACATGTCTCAGTCAGGTGAAAAAGTAAAGGTAAAGAGATGGCTGCATAGCCAAAATTTTGTTTAGAATCTATTCAACTTCTGAAAATACTTGTAGTTTTACTGAAGTGGTAAAATAGTGAAAAAATGATACCTTATTTCTTCAGATGCATTTCTTAAAAGGAACTGTTTAGTAGAAACAGAGCATGCGTGTGATTCTAGTAATAGGCTTTCGGATGTTTGTCAGACATTGTGTTTGCTTACACATTTACCTAAGGAAATTTCATTTGATAAACCTTCCATTTCTAATGTTTTGCCCATCTGGGTGGGTTTTAAAAGGATTGTTAGCAAATAACTAATTGCCTTTTAAGTGATTTCCCCTGTATCCCCCCCTGCCCCACTGGAAGTATGGCATTGTATAAAAAATGTTCTGATCATAAACTCGTCTGTGAAGAAAATACTTGGTTCCAACTAGTTCATAGGTCCCTAATCAAGTGGCTGCAGTTCTTGTTCAGGCTCCTATTAGGTTTTCAGTCAATTGATAACAGATGGTGAAGCAGACTGCCCTTTTTATAGCCCAAATCTCTTTGATAAGTTTTTCAGGCACATTTCTTTTTCCTCCTTTTGTGTTAGAAGTTAAGCATTGTGAAGATAGGTGAACAGCTTAACAGGCAGAAGATACAATCACACAGAGATCTATCTTGGTAATCTCTGCATTACGATGTTCTTGGTTTTTTTACATCTGAGTGCACTTTTTATTTTTATAGAAGATAGTAGCGGCAGATACTAAATTTGAACAGATATTTTTGACCTCTAGCTTAAAATCTTTGGGATTTTTAGCTATGTTTGCAGCTTAAGATTAATAATAGTGTGTTCTTGCAAGCTTGCAGATTTTTTTTTTTATCCAAGGAGAGACTTTTGTTTATATGTAGGCCAAGGTACTTATCAGATTTCTGTTTATATCAGACTTCTTGCTAAATGGGCCCGTTTCAAGGTCTGCCTTGCTATAGCAGCAGCAGCAGACTGTTTCATTCTCTATTTTTCCATGTGCTTTATATACTTCTGCATTTTATTGTATAGAATCAGCTGAACTCTGTTTCAACTTTTTAGGGGGAAGGGGATCTTATTTATACTCAACCTTTGTTTTCTTGTCAGTTTTCCGACTCAGCAGGCTATGTGGGATTCGCTAATCTGCCCAACCAGGTTCACAGGAAATCTGTGAAGAAGGGATTTGAATTCACACTGATGGTGGTTGGTAAGTGACTCGTTTAAGTATTTTTGACTGTTACACAACAACAACAAAATTTCTTTCACGTAGATATATGTTTCCTACGTAGGAATACAGAAGAAAAAGCTTTGAACCTCTAAACACTCTCTAATTTAATGTCTTGATATTTTGTCATGTTTGGTAGGAGGGAGTATTTGTAGTGATTAAAGATGATGACTTTGAGCCAACAGGACATTCTTGTATTCCTGATTCATCATCAGATGGTAGGGTTAGTTGCTTAATCTTTCTTTGACTCCCATTTCCCCAACTGAAGGCATGAATGCACATGGTGAATATCTTACTGTTGAAATGGTGATGCTATTCTTGTGTTTTCTGCTGTTCTATACTGACTCACTCCAGTATTATTACTAAACTTTTAATTTGCCTGTTCTGTGAATGAGCACCTGTAGGAGTCTTTGATGGAAAGTCCTTTAGGCACAAAACTGTTTTAAGTGACATGTTGAATTATACTTGCATTGAATCAGTTTAATGTTATACAAGTGCAAAGGGAGCCCACAGTGCTGTCACCTTTTTGTATTAGTTACCTTGGAATTACATGTTACTGAAAATGAGAAGAGATGCATAATACTTCCTTCTTATTCTTTGTGCTCTGTAGTACTGTTTGGGGTTATTTGGTGACAGCATTCAGCAATGTCTGTAAAATAAATAGGTAATTTGTGATAAGTGTAGAGTTTTTTTATTTCATGTAGTTTGTGATGATAAATACAGATAACTTCTCCATCTCTAACATTAGGTTAGTAGCATCTAAAATAATATGACCAATTGTTCTTAATGCTGACTCCTTTCATTCCTTGGGTTAGGAAAAAAGTGACTTTTTGAAATTCAGATTTAGTAATTGTATTTACAGGTTTAACTTTATTGTTTTGAAGTAGGACAAAATTTGTATGACCTGAAGTTCTATAATTCTATAGAACTTCTCAGGTGAATTTTGTATAATTTTCTTATGACTTTCTGTTTCATGTTTCTTAGGACGTATGTAGCCTAACTATAAGGGTGCAAAGCACAACTGTTAGTTTGGGATTGCTTTATTCATTCTCTCTCCCTAACAGTGTTCCAGGTTCAATTTCTAGCTTAGGAAATACTTCAGAGCTCTCAGAAATTTTCAGCAAGAGAGTTTCAGCTCCTGACTTTGTAAGTTTAAATGGAAAAAAAGCTTTTATTTCCCTGAAGTAACCTAACTATCTCTAGATCTATAGTCAAAGTGCTGTATGACCTTTCTACTTTTATTATGAAATCTATTACAGTAAACTTAGCATTTTCATGTAACATTTATAAAACCACTAGAGGCTTGTTTTTCCTGTGTTTTTTAAAGTGCTTAGCTGAACCTTTGATGTTTTTATCTCAAGAACTAGGGTGGATCCTGACGAACGAATTATTTTTCCTCCATAATGTGGGCTTGGGGAAAGAGGAGGTGCTTTAAAAAGCCTGGAATAAAAAGTGTATATTCTTAATAACCTGAATTATTTTGTTTGTAGGTGAGTCTGGCTTGGGAAAATCCACTTTAATTAACAGTCTGTTCCTGACTGATCTTTATCCAGAACGTTATATTCCTGGAGCTGCAGGTAAATGTGGTTTTGCAGTTCCTCCAGCACACACCCTGTGTAATTTCATGTTCTTTCAGTTAACATTGCTTCATTCTGATGATAACTTCACCCACGAGACCCTTTCTTCACACTGTCTAGATGTATTTTAATTCTCCAAATTATATTTTTTTGAGCTGTCATTTTCTCATTTATATTTCCTTTCAAAGACTCAGCTTTTGTTTTTTCTTCATCAATTGCTATTAAAAAAAAACCAAACCCAACCTTTTAGGTGTCAACCACTTAAACGTGGTTTTGCTCTAATCCCCATTTCCTCTGTTTTTTGCCTGTAATGCCTTAAATCCTGGTTAGAGGTGTGAATACCTTTTGACAAAGAATCTAGCGTGCTTCTGAGTATTATAATTTTATTTTTGCGTATTGTCATGAGTAAATCGTCTTTTTTTTTTTTTTAGTTCATTGCTTCTTGTTTATTTACAGAAATGTGGTGTTAAATTTTGACTGGCTAGCTCGTTTTTTTTCTTTTAAATGTTTTATGTCGTGTAGGCTATGATACACTTCAGATTGCATTTCCTCCTCTGTTGTTCTCTCCTGCAGGGGTTTCTGCAGCAATTGATAGGCATAATAACAATCAAAATGTTCCTTTATTTTAGAGAAAATAGAGAGAACAGTTCAAATCGAAGCTTCTACAGTAGAGATAGAGGAGCGAGGGGTGAAACTGCGTTTAACAGTAGTTGACACACCAGGATATGGAGATGCCATTAACAGCCAGGACTGGTATGTGTGTAAATACTGCTTTGCTTGATAGAGTTTGTATCTTACACAAACACTACTCTAGTGTGTCTGTCTCTCTGAATTTAAGTGATTCAGCTGGTGGTCTTTGGATAACTTTGATGTACTAAAAGGAATCAACAGGTTCATTATTCTTAACATTAGTAGAGTGTTATCTTGAATTCATGGTAGAGGGTCTTCTCTGAGTCCTTGCAGTTAAGCACAATTTTGTAAGCACTTTTGCATTCTGGGTGCTTATCTTCATATCATCAGCGACATGATCATTTAGTTTGTGTAAGCTTTCAAATCAAGTTTCTCTTGTAATTTTTGTTGCCTAAAATACACATCTCTAGTAACACTGTATTACTTTGTACAACTTCCTGTTTCAATCTTCTGACCCCTTTTTAATGTTTTTAAAAGGTTTGGTTAGTGTTCGCTAGGCTGTCTATGATTGTCCCTCAAAATTAATGGCCTTTCCTCCAGTAAGGTTCTCTGTGACAACTGCAGTCAACTTTTTGTCTCCATAGCTGCTCTGATAGGGCAGAATTCTGGTGAAGGGAGATTTTTTGCTTGTCTTTCTGTGTCTCTGGCCCATCGAGTTTCCATGTTTTTAAGACAGTACTTTTCATTCTCTATCCTTTAGATGTACTACTAGCAATTTGGATAGAACTGCTTTTTTTTATGAAGGAGTTACTACTTATGTCTCTTTTGGCTTAGATATTGCTGATAATCTTTAATGGCTGAAATCATTGTCTGCAGGTACACTGGAAAACATACATAATTGCTTTAGCATAAAGATCATGAAAGGAAATGGTAAAATAGCTATGAAGGAACTGGGCAATTTGTAACAAAATTAGAATTTATAAGGTTGTTCATAAATGTAATTTCCAAATCATCATTGTCACACACTTTTCTTGGACTGTGGAAAACTGATCTTGTGATAACGTTTTTCAAATAAAGATGAGATATATTAATGTGATTACTAGGATGCCTGAATTATTCCAGTGCAACTAGAAGCTAAACTTTGAATTTCCATGTGGTTGTCTTTTAAGAAGTGCTAACAATATTTATTTTGCTTAGCCATTAATTTTTGTTGACACTTTTTTGTGGTGATGGTGGTAATCCCTAGGCAAACAAAGTGTCACTGTGCATAGGAAGGGAGCATAAAGCTAATACTGGTTGATTTGCGTTCTTCAGTATAAGTTAAAGATCAGGAAGGAGGCAAATAGCTGATAAAATAAACATCTATAATGCTAATAGACTGTTTTGTAATCTTTTATTGACAGAATGCTGTGTTATCTGGAGCATTGTGAAGAACACTTATCAGATATGGTTTTCATTTTCTTTCTATGGTGTACTGTAGAAACACAGCAAAAATGAAGGCAGTGAAGTTATACGCTAAATGGAAGTTTGAAAGTGAAGCTGTAGTGGGATTTTTATTTTTATTTTCCTCCCACTTTTCCTACTTTATTGAAGTTGAAAAAAATTGAACTTTTAGAATAACACTAAGGCATCTTTCTGGATTGCAGCATGGTCTTGCTTATTTTGTGCACTGTTGACTAGAGCTTCCTTCCGCTGGACCTAAGAGCTCTGCAGCCCGTGTATTGTGTTACATAGAGCTCTTCCTGTTGATTGTGTTCTAATGCCCTTTGTTTATTCTGCTAAGATGTTTCTTAAAGACCTACGTGTTCAGATTTTTCCCCTTTCTTTTTGGAGTCTTGCTAAACAGGGTAATTCCATGATGATTCAGATGCAGTAGAACAATTTACTGGTTTATACTTAGTTTTCTGTGACAAATCTTAAACATCAAAATACATTACGGGAACAAATAGTGCTTACATACTACAAAATAAAAAGATGCAGTTAATTTTAATTGTCTCTCTTTAGTCCCATTTTCTTATGTCACATGAAAAGACTTTGTTTGAGCCATGATGAGTGTCATTTTGATGAAGTCTGTTAGTCTTTACAGGATGTCACAGGGACTTGGATGGATGGACTCTTTGTTTCAAACTATAGTCAAGACTAACCCAGTGCAACTACCTTCCTTCCTTGTTAGTTCAGAGGAAGCAGCAAGTTCGTGTTCTTGAACTTATGTTTGTGTTCAGGAGCATTTACTGCAATTATGGTTAACCGGTAGATGGTGCTGATCTCAATCCAAGTTTTATAAAGCACTTTTTTTGGGAAAGCTGCAATTTGTGCAGACTACCTGTTTTTCAGGGTGATGAATTTTACTAAGGTTATTTTTGAACAGAAGTAAATCAAACTGGCTCAATGTCCTAGGAGGCAGCAATCGCTGATCCTGTTTCAAATATCTTTCTGCTGAGGTCTCCTAATGGCTTTTGATTTCTGTCTTTGCATTGATGAAGGGGCTTAATTTTAGAGTTTGACTTTCAATGATGGGAGCTCGGGTCAATTTTTATATATATTCCATCACAGAAGAAGTGCTAGCAAGGATTATGTGTTGTCAGGAGTTTGTCTAGGGGGTCTTCTGGATTGGAAGAATAATAATGTTGGATTGGGAAACGAGTTATAGATTTAGTACAACACGTTCTCTAAAGTAGGTTATTTTTTTGTTTTCCAAATGCTATTGTACTTAAAACAGCTTGTAAGAAAAGGTGAGTGCTAACCACAGTTAACCATAGTGATAATTTTTTAGATTCTGTGTGAAGCTTTAGTGCTAGCTGGAGTTCCGTATTCAAAAGTCAAACTACACCTAAGAATGCTCTTGGCATCAGTTTAGGCATGTGTTTGGAGAATAGCAAAATTCTTTATGGTGGGAGGTTTGAAGCATAGGATGRCTCTTCCGTGCATAAGGACATTGGGACCGTGAGAGAAGCATGTCCTTAAAGTAACATCTTTCATCAGACAGAAGAGGAGGGGAAGAAAAAAAAATTGCTTCATGCACAGATTTGGGATCAAATCTGGTCTCAGAAGGATGGTTGACAAAAACAGTTTACAGATTAACTTCTTAGATTGTACGCCTCGTTTCATCTTGGTTGCAGTGTCGCGGGTCATTCTTTGATAACTGCTTTCTGGCTGCTGCTAACTTTCTTTTTTTACTGGCTTATGTTAAGTTGTATTTTATGTTTTTTGGCAGCTTGGTAATATTGTTCATTTTCCCCCAATGGGCTTAAATGCAACGGTTGTGTTGTCTGCTGTTACAATACAGGATATGCTATCTCCTAAGTAATGATAGCACAGTGGTATAAGCCAGGTGTTTCCCGGAAGTCAGGAGGTACAGGACACTAACGCCATATTTATAGGGAAAATTATAGCTGTTAGAGCTAGAAAACTGCACGTAAACTAATTACATTGCCAGAGAAATGTGTGATAGTTGCTTTCCCATTGTTTGTGCTTGGTTTCTGTCCTAATATTTGTACGTCTTCAGTCTCGTTACCTTTCACCAACTAAGAGGAGAGTATCGAAGATCAACAGGAACATAAACCATGTTGTCTTTTTTCAACACATTTAGGTATTAAGGTGCTAGTTCTTAAAGACTTGAGCAGCACTAACGTCAAAACCCAGTAAATTCCATGTTTTGCTGTGTCGTCTTCTGTAGTATGACTTAGAATGGTGCAAAACTTGCAAAGATATAAACGTGTGTATATATATATATATATTCTACTGTGGATTTATTTCTCCTAGATCCAAAAGCTTACTCACTTTGGGAAATCAAATTTCCTCTAGGATCTCTTCCATCGTTCTTGTTACTTTCTTTCATTATCTTCATTACAGCCATGCAGCCCAGGGTTGAACTTCGCTGCCTGTCACAGTATTTGCCATCATTCTATGTGTTCATTTTCCAGATTACTAACTCTTCTTTTTGTGTTCTCTTGTCTGTTTTCTCCTTAAATTTCTCTAGTCAAATTTGCACTTTCTCAACAACAGAAATACTATTTTTCAAGTTAAGCTTTCTGCTGAGTTTTTCCCCAAGTAGTTTAAGATACGTGCATGACACACAATCATCTGCCTAATCTCATCTTCATCAGTGTGTTCATTTCCCTTCCCCTGCAGTACTTAGTATAAAGTGTCCTTTTATATTAATGTTGTTTGCAGGTGTCTACGTGCTTTGGAATATCCTAAGACAATCTTCTTAGTAATGCATTGTGTTTTCTTTTCTCTCTCTAGTCACCGCTCTTTGTATCTGATTAATCTATATGATCAAATTTTGTGTTCCTTTACTTTGCAGGGCATATTTTAAATTGCCTTGAACTAAGTAGGAATTATTTTTCTTTGCCAATGGAAAAAGATTCTGTAAGGTAGCAAAAATAGCTTAATAAGTCATGTGATGCTTTAGTGCATGACTTGCAAGTGTATTTGTCCTTAATTGAAACAGACTAGAATACCAGAGTTTTCATAGGTAACTATAGAAACCTGGCTCTAGGGTCAGGGTTGTAAATCAAGAGGATCTCCAGGATATGTCATTTGTCAGCTGCTTTAAAAACAAATCCTCACGTTCTACCCTCAGGAAAAAAAAAGCAGAAAAATCCTCAATCTTCTGTTCCTGTTTGTGTTGTCTCACCACTGAGTGCTTTTTTTCTGAGCTTGCACTTGAACTTTTTATCCAGTGGACAGAGTAGCACTTGAAAGTAGCTCTAGGCATAAATAGACACTTGGTGGTTGCTATGAAAATATCTTTTTGCATTATCAAGATACTTCTCAGTAGTAGATATGGTGCTAGAAAGTTGAATTTTTGTAACAGAATTGTTCTTAATAAAAGTGTGATTCTCCTCCTTCTGTTCTTATCTTTTCATAATTCTTTTTTTTATTATTTTAAAGCTGATCTAAGATGCTTCTCTTTCTTCCCCCTAATACCACAGCTTCAAAACAATTATCCAGTACATTGACAACCAGTTTGAAAGATACCTTCATGATGAGAGCGGTCTAAACAGGCGCCACATTATAGACAACAGAGTCCATTGCTGCTTTTACTTCATCTCTCCCTTTGGGCATGGGTAAGAAAAAGCTCTTGAGCTCATGTATTTTAGGGCGTTATATTGTGCTCATAAGTCTGTTCATTACTTGAACTGGCAACTTAACTTTAATGTTAATTGAGTTACTTCCTACACTGTCAGTTAGCCAGTGCAATTAAAATGGTTGGGGGATTAATGCTCTCCTCTGCTTTGTCCCCTTTTTGGCATTTACTGTTGTTTTGAAGCAGTCAGTATTATGTTGTTTATCACCCAGAAACATAAGAGCTTATAATATCTGATTTATCTTATAGTGACAATTTTAATTGCAATTCAACCTTCACACAACCAGGCTGATAAGCAAGTGCTCTGACTTAATTTATTCTGGAAATACTATTTATGTAGCTACTTGAAATAAATAATTTTTAATACATTTGGTCTGTTTAAAAAAAAAAAACCAAACCTTTCTTTTTCTCCTTTTATTTTCCACTTGTTGGCAGGCTGAAACCATTAGATGTAGAATTCATGAAGGCTCTTCATGGAAAAGTCAACATTGTCCCTGTGATTGCCAAGGCTGACACACTGACCCTAAAGGAGAGAGAAAGGCTGAAGAGAAGAGTAGGTCTAACACTTCATCATGAGAACAATGCAACTCATACAATGTTAAAGCCAAATATAAAGTAAATTCAAACTGAAGAGGGGTGAGTGATAGCGGCCAAGGACCTAATATTCAGGAAGTGTGAGGTGGGAAATCTTCACTGGAGTCTGATGTGCTTTACCAGTTACACTTGCTGAGAATCCGGCCATTCTTAGCTTTCATCTATCTTAGCAAGAGTGCACCCCAACAGAGCAGGTTTTGAGCAAAATGGTTTGTAATGAGGGCTCAGATCATCCTGAAATGCATGTAGTATAGGTGTTTCAGACTAACTGTCATTTAGTCCAGTGGACTGAACGCCCATTAGTGGTGGGAGTGCATTAGATATGTTCTAAGAGTGTATCTTGAGGTTTCGTTTCATCCAAAAGAAAATTGGTTTGTGTACTCCAACTGTGCTCATGGTTTGTAGCAAAATGTGGTTAAGTCGGGGTGATTGGAAACTTGCTTAGTAAGTGCACCCATGATACAAATTCGAACACTAATGTAGAGGCAGGACAGCTGGGCTGTAGTAGGATGCTCTTTGTAGCTCCATTGTTATGGAAAAAATGTATGTTGTCTTGTACACGTGTTTTCCTACTAGGTTATCTGTTCATGTGAAATACCAGGACATACTCAGGACTGCATTGGAGAAGGGCTTTCCAGACAGTGGTACTAAAATAAATCTTTTTGCATTGGAAGATTTACTTGCTGTCTTGAATTTTTTTTTTTTTTTTTTTTTTCCAAACTTTTCCAAGACAGGCCAGCCTCTGCCAAGTATGACATTGTACTGAATTCTACAGGAATAAAGTACATATTTGTGGTTGTACAAGTCTTTCACTTTAAATCTAATTTCCATTTAATCTCATCATGGAATAATCAAGGACCAATGAATGTAAATATGAAATCTTTCCTGGTTTGTCCTCTTTGATTCAGAATGACTTCATGCACCTTTTTAAAGAAAGAAATGGGTAGGTGGTGAGATTGTGTTATGCTGAGAGGTGGTTCAGTAAAATTTATTGAGATCACAAGCTTTTTTCAGGTTCTATTGACTCAAAAAGAGTACATCCAGTTGTAAAGTCTAACAGAACTGAACCCTACAAAGCCTGTGAATTTTTAAAAATTTAATAACTTATGCCTTGAGTAGTATGGAGATAATTAGCACTTCTAAAATGCAGTCTATACTTTGCACCAGAGTATGCAAACTTTTTTTCATGGTAAGATTATATCTTAATTTTTTATATTATATTTTAATATCATTTTATGCTACCACTTTTTGGTTTTCATGAAGGGCGTGACAGATGTTTTGATTGTGATCCTTTGGCTTCCAGTAGTCCTTTAAAATGGTTATTGGATCTTTATTCCAAGGGCTTTTGTGTGAGGGTGTTTTTCTGTTTCCTTTAAGAGGGAGTGCAGCTTTTTTTTAACTGGGAAAATGGTATCGTTAAAATGGTGCTTACAAAACAGCACATTAGCTGAACTCAACCTAAATTCAGAGGATTTGTTTGGGKTTTTTTTGGGTGGACCAGTGCCACAATCAAAGGTGTCCCCGTGGTTTGTGTAGGCATGTAAGCAACTACAATTTGGCAAGGTGAGGTACTGCTGGCATTGCTGCTGTGTTTGTATAAAGCTCAGTGGTGTAAGAAAACTTGCCCAAGAAATGGAATAAATCCGCTGTATCTGAGGAGGTTTAAAGTGGGGACAGCTGTGACTGTAGGAACCTTGTCTGCAACGTGGACAAACATTCGCTGAAGCGGGGGAGAGCTATTTATACAAAAGTGACCAGCTTTATGGTGAACTAGGTGAAAAGGGGAAGGAAATTAAAAAAAAAAAAGAAAAAAAGTAATTCATTGAGTTAAGAAGGACCTCTAGATCTTGCTGGGAGAAATTCTGTCCAGGCTTTCGAGCTTTTATTTTGTTCCTCCACAAATGCTATAAGGAGATGACAGGTACTGTGGGCAAACTGAAAGAACTCATAGGGAAATAACAAAGCAGAGATGTGTCTGCTTATTCTGTTTTTACTGCTTCTCTTTTTCTGTGGCTGTACTGACTTGGTGAAAGATTTTTATCTGGTAGTAATATTGTTTGTGGAGCTGCTGCTGCTTTTTATACAGAAACTGTATTTGATCTTTCAACAGCGTACTTCAGGCTCAGTTTTCATAGGTACTTATTTTTTGGTTCAGCATTTGGTAGCAGAATGATGTTGAAAGATTTGAAGCAGGCATTTAAGTGGAACGTTAATTATTTGATAGTATAATTCACTCGGAATCAATGTTCTGCTTTGTCAGTTCAAATACATAAAATAAACTGATATAAAATAGGTTCTAGCTACAGTCATCTTTAACAAAAGCAGTCCTTAGGTGAAATGAAGAGGAACATAGTCTTAGCAGGTTTCAATACTTGCTGTAATTGTTATGGGACTCTTTCTACTGTGCTCCTTTTATCTGCTGCTTGGTGGCCTCTCTTAGGGTCAAGCATAGCGTAGTGCACATGTTGTTTGACATTCGCTTCTGTGTATTGTTAACACCAGATTTTAGCTGAAACATGGCAGTAGTGCAAGCAAACGTGTTTCTCAATGTGAATTTGGAATTGCTTATTTTTCAGTACAATTCTGTAAGTGACGTTAGATTGAGGGTTTATGATATACATTTATTGTGGAAGATGGAGATGAATCCCAGTTTACACATCCTGTGATAAATAGATTAATTTAAAGGCAACCTCTCTTGACCATATTCAGTGCTAATCCATGTCTAGTTCTTTCTAGTTTGAGCAAAGTTACTTTTAACTAACTAGTCTTTAAAACAGTCTTGACTTACATATATGTACACCACATTTATGTATTGGCTAAATATAACAAGGTGAGTGGCATTATGCTGTAGTCTGAGGGAGTGGTTAGGAAACAGGTAAACAAGTCTTCATTATTTATATTATTCATATTTTTTGTACTGCTGGCAAAGGTCACTCTACAAACTGAGTTTATACTAAGCCAAATGTATAATGTGGTTCCAAAGCTTTGAAAGTCTAGCTACTGTATATTGTTCTAACTCAAAGCATCGTGACTAACAGAATCTCTAATCAAGAGTAAGAATCAAAATCCTGCTTTGCTGACGCAGCTTGAAGTCTTATTTTTTTTTAGATGTTTCTGCCATTTGGCCATCAATCTAAAGTAAAATGTTTTTGTTTTGCCGCTTTGGACTGAGCAGCAAGATCAGTTTGTGGCGCTTGCAAAGGAAACCCAGCTTGGAGTAATTCCTGTTTGGTCTTTCTGGAATTCAAAGTTATTTCTTAAAACTCTTGAGTGGGAAGAAATGCAAGGCAGTTTCACAAGCTGTGCCATGCAAGGCTGCTAAGGAAACCTGCTCAAAAGAATGACTTCATGAGAGGGGAACTAATATTTTGACTTTTTTTTTAATTTCCCATGGGAAGGCTAATCTTTAGGAACACAGAATCCTCTGAGGCCAATAAAATTCAGATTTGAAGAAGCAAAATGCTGTTTCATTGTTAGGACCATAAAATACAGTTTGTTTTTATTGCAATTCTTTTTCCTTTCAGGAAAGCACTAGGTTTAACAGCTGTAATATATTATTCTAGCACCCCTTGTTGTCGGCTTTCCCGTTATTGTTTCACTTGCATTTTATCTTTAACATCTCAGCCAGGTTAAATGTGCTTTCTTGGTTTATGCAGCTACTTAAAGGCATCGCGCTGCAGCACTGCCCCACCTATCCCAGCTGTGCATCTTTTATTATCATTTGGTGACAATTCAGTTGTCTTCCATTTTGCAAATCAATAACAACATGCATCGATTTAACTGTAATTGTGCAAATGTAACTGTTAATTGCCTATTGGCAACACTTATTCCCAAATTTCTTTTTTCTTTTAAAAATATTGCTCTCTGTGTTGGTCAGGGCTCATAATATTTTATTCAGTGTGCGCGTGTGTGGGTGCGGGGGCTGTTTATATACCTGGCAGGAAAACACTGTCTGGGGAATAACTGTGGTTCATACATGGCCATTCCTCTTCTAATGGTGTGAGGGATTGTTTTATTTTAAACAGCTGTTTAATAAACAAGCTCTAGTTGGACAAGTTTTATTTATACCGTAGCTATTGGTTGCCATCACCGCAGAGGATCAAGGAACCCAGCGATACTATGGGAAGGCTCATTAAGACCTCTCGTCCATTTGAAGTCTGGTTGTGTTTGTATTGTCAAGTTAATGTCCAGTTATATATGTAATAATGACAGCACAAGTCCTTACACAGGCTTTTCTGAATGTCTTTATGATTACCCCCCCAGTTTTGCCCAAACTTTGTCTACTGTAAGAGTTCATTACTGCAGTAGTGCTGCTGCTTGGTTCAAGTGCTGGTTGTGGGGTTACAGCTGCAACTTGTTAGGGAATCCTAATCTAGAAAGTTTGCACAGTTAGCCTTTTTCTGCTGAGACATCCAACACATCCACACACATCCAACATCTCCTTTGAGGAGACTTATTGTGGAATCTCAGCATTCTTCATGCTCTCATCATACCACCACACTTTCTTTAGTGAAAGAAAATCTTGTCAGTGCATTTGATGGGATTTCTGACTTAAATATTTTTAATAGTGTGGCAGTAGAAGCACTCTCGTTTTGAAGAAAGGGTTGACTTGTACCACCTTTTGAAACTGCCAAAGGTCTGAAATTATGCTAGCTGCTTACCCCTGCAGTGATTTCATTAGGAAAAGAATGTATACAGGAATACAGATAGCAGGTTTTTTATGTTAATCTCAGACATTAGTGACAATAAAGAAAACTATTTATGAATGGTTTTTCTCTTAGTGAATTTTGAATAACTTTCTCCAGTTTAAATGGATAATAAGCTTTTGTCTTTTTGATTCAAGAGACAATGGGCACTGTCTTTTAATTTTTTGTACATATCAAATAAACGAAAATATACTTTGATATGAGCTGCATGGTTTTGATACTGTAACTAATAAATCCCTTCTATAAAATCATTGCTTTTACTTATTTTTTCATACTAACTTCACTTTGGTTTTGTCTACTTCTGTATTATGCTCCATATAAATCTTCTGGTTTTTTTAATGATTTACTTGCTATGTTTTCTAAAAATGCATTTAACTTTTGTGCCTTTTTTAAATCTTTAAGCCTGCGTAATTTGGCACTTTGGACATTGAGTCAAATGCATATTTGTTAGTCTTCAAGAAGTGCTGTGCAAGAGTGCATTGTATTACAAATGTTTTATTAGTTATGCAGCTAACATTCATAGCAAATAGTGATCTAATTCTGATGTTTGTTCCCTGAGTACAGCTACAGATTGTTTCTGAAGGCCTTGATTGCATCTTGATATGTTTATTTTAAATCTTTATTTCTGTATCACTGCACAAAAATCTGATAGTTAAGCTCATATGCAGAGAAACATACATTAGGAATGTCACACAATGCATTTAGTCAGTGAGTCTGTTTCTCTTTGAGTGGACAGACAGGTGAGCTGCTGTTCGTGCTTAGCCATATCTGATTTTGCAGGTTGTATCACAGATAGATTACAAACAGTTTAATTCAGAGGTAATCTCGGCAAATGTTTTGGCTTTTTAAAATGCCTGTTAGTAACTCCTTAAAAGAGAACCTCTGTAGTTAGCAAATCTCAGCAATGTTTTTAAGATACTTTTTTTGCAATAGTAAAATAAAATCTTTAAAAGCCAACCAGATCTAGTGTAGGCTTCCTTTCTTCATTTTAGGGATGTGATTGATTTCCCACTTAGTATTCCTTTCTTACATCTCAAAACATGTAGGTTGCTTTCTGAGTGCTCTTATACCTTGAACTGTACTTTCCAGGATATTTATGGACTTGAGGTTCAAGTCTCTGTTCAATGAAGAAAAAATGAGAAATGCTGTTTTTTTTTCTTCATAGGTACAATGAAATTAATGCCATGTAAGGTAGTCTTGCAGGACATAAACTAATTTGGTAGTACATAAACTCAAAGCATAAATAATGGCAATTTCTGCTAATGATTTTTTCTAAGCATCATCAAACTACTTAAAACAGAAAAACATTCTGAGTTTTCTAGATGTGACAGACTAGTAAATCAGTTGTATATATTTTTAACTTGGTACCTCTTCAATGAAATAAGAATTTCTTATTCTTCCTTTATTGTAAACTTCAGGTTCTGGATGAGATTTCTGAACATGGCATTAGGATTTATCAGCTCCCTGATGCAGATTCTGATGAAGATGAGGAGTTTAAGGAACAAACCCGAGTTTTAAAGGCAAGTTTCACTCCTAATTTATTATTTTGCTGTAGTAGTTCTTCAAGCCTACAGTATGCTTAAAGGTACTTTCTTCCTTTATAACATGTTGAAAATTCAAGTTTTCTTTGGATGTTGACTCTGAATTATAATCCTTTTTATTCCAGTCTCTGCTTCATCAGAATTCCAAATGTAGTGTCGTGACTTTCTTTTCTTTTAAATGTAAGCAGCTCTTCACCAAGAACTGTGATTTGCAGTCTGTTTTCTCACTTAAACCTTTTAATGTGCAAGCAAAGAGAGAGAATGTGCGCGTGTTACGGTTACTATACTAATTAACAACTTTCCTCTCGTTAGAGCAGATAATAAAGGTTTTACTGAAATCATTTCCTCTTTGTGTGTGATACTTACAAAGGTGCTTGAAGAATGTATCTGAAATTCTCTCTTTAGCTACTTCAATCTGTTTCTGAAGTATGTTTCTGTTGGCTGTTTTCCATGCATGATGTTATGTCAGATGACACATTATGCCCAAACTGTATTTCAGCAACAGTCAAGTGTTCCTAAAGCAAAGCGTCATTTCCTTTTGTGCCCCTGTTAAGACAAACTGATCCTAACAAAACTGCAGCTGTTAATAATGAGAGGTTGCATTGCCTAGAATAGGATTTGTTGGTTTTCTAATGTGGAAGGATTTTAGCAGAGTGCATTTGTCAACATTTCTTTTTCCCCCTCTCCTGTCTGTTACATAAAAGTCTTTGTGCTTTCTTTAAAAGAAAAACAAAACAAAACACAAAAAAGTAACCAGTCAAAAATCAAAACAGTAACTTGTTTTGCTCTGTCTCAACTAGGCTAGCATTCCCTTTGCTGTGATTGGGTCCAACCAACTTATTGAGGTGAAAGGGAAAAAAATCAGAGGCCGTCTGTATCCCTGGGGAGTTGTTGAAGTTGAAAATCCAGAGCACAATGATTTCCTTAAACTGCGCACAATGCTGGTGTGAGTAATGGTAAAATTATCCCATCTCCTGTGGTGACGTAACTGATACAATGACTAAAGAGTTATAAGAACATGAGCTCCTTAATTCAAAACTAGCTGTGATGGCAGTGTAGAGTGACTTTTTATTGTGTGTCCACCCCCCAAGCTTGTTTTGCTGCTGTAATCTTCTGATCTCTGACTTCAGAAAATATTTTCTATATTTTATGTTGTCAGATATATGTGACAGTTTTTATGCCTTATGTGAACTGATTTGATGGCTTTACATATAAATTGAAATTTTCTTATAGTGCAGTGGGTGGGACAGAGAGGCTTTTAAAATATTACACAAAGTGATTGATTAAACTATGAAGAGTATTCTAAAGGCAAAGCTGTTTTCTTGGCAGTATAGGAAATCCTATGTTAAATATGATACCCTGCCCCTTAATGGTTTTAGCCGATAAGGATATTCGGCTTGTGTAGATGGTTTCAAGTGATTTTTTTATTTTTTTTTTTTTAATGACATCTTGCTATTGTTGGAAATTTAATTCCGTTGTATTTCTGATTTCAGTCTCTACTGGGCAGGGATTGCCCTCTCCTGGTCATTGGTAGCAAGCATTTTTTTCCTTTTTTTTTTTTTTTTTTNATTAGGCAATGTCAGCTGTTATGTGAGCCAAGGAGCTCCACCTAGTTCTCAATTACAAATTGAGAGGTGCTTAATAGCACCTAAGAGTCAAAAAATAGTTTAGGAATTAAAGTATCTTTCTGAATAACTTGTCTTTGCAAGGTTCTTAACAGTACAAAGACTGGTATAAACAACTCCTATAAAGTGGCTAGTGAACAGGAAGAGGACAGCATACTTTGGGTCTTTGAAGAATATTGGTGGGAGGGCACTTAACTATGAATTGAAGACCAATAAACATGAAAGCAGTGTTCTGGCTAGCTTTATGGCAGGCTTGGTTGGTAAGGATTATTTTTCCAGTAAATATGTCCATTATACAGAACAAAAATAGAAGATAAGAGTGTTTTTCTTCCCTTTGACAAGAAGGACAAAGTGTTCAATAGCCCTTTGCATGTTCTAGAACGCACATGCAGGACCTGCAGGAGGTGACCCAAGATTTGCACTATGAGAACTTCCGTTCAGAGAGGCTAAAACGAACTGGCAAGTAAGTATGTGCGTACCTGCAAGTAAGTATGCAGCTCTGCTGCTTTTGAGGCTCTTCTTTTTCCACTGTGACATTGAACTTGCTCTTCCCCCTAACTAATCCCACCTGTAACTAATTATTTCTCATGAGATTTCAATCTATGGAGTTACTGAAATTTGTGTGAAATGCTATTCTTGAAGAGTAGTATCTAGCAAAGTGCCATGCTTACAAACAGCTGTTCTTGTTTTTATATCCAGTCCCTCTTCTCTATGCTTCTAATTGGAATGCGCATAAAGAAGTAGTGGGCTGCAAGCAAGATAGGTTTTTATTTGATGAATTCTGCTTGGGAAAAATAAACTCTAGTGGGCACATTTAAATAGGCCCCAGCCTATCTGATTAGGTAGGATGTTGCTTCTCCAGTTACTGCAGGACTGCCATGGTGGCTGTTCTCTTGCTTCTTCATATATAGCTAGAGAGAGAAGTTTAGACCAAACAATCTTTTTTTGGTAATGTGTGTGGTTTTTGTGGTGTGGGGTTTTTTTTCCTTGGTAAAGTTTCGGTCCTTGGCAACTTAATGCAAAAAATCTGTGTCTACCTGTGCTGTATCTTTTTTGATAGCAACTTATTCCTGTCCTCTCTTTACTTGTTCTTTAAGTATTCAGCCAAGCATTTTAATCTTAAAGAAGAAAGGAAATAGCCCTACACAGCTTTTTAATGGTTGATTTTTGTACCATCTATCGATAGTGGAGGGAATCTCTTGATTAGAGTAAATGGCAGAAAATCCCTGTAGCAGTGAAGAAATCAAACTATAAGAAACGGAGAGAATAACAACAGTCTATGAGGTAAAGATGGCATTTTACAAAAGGGAAGCGTGGGTTTAAGAATGTCCTAATTTCCCCTGTGTGGAAGCATGTAGACTTTGTTGTTGTTGTTATATTAGCTGAAATATGAGCCTTCAATCTGTTCTTGGAGATTTTTACTTCTGTATCTTATACCATCAATGCATTCTTTTGTTCAATAGGCCTGTTGAAGAAGAAGTGGTGGAYAAGGATAGAATCCTCCAGCAGAAAGAGGCTGAGGTAAGAGGGAACTTCTAAAACTCTTGTTCTTTAATATAACATGCTATGTTCCAGTTTCAGTATTCTACATCAACTACTGCCTGCGGAGTGTAAGATTGGAGTTGTGAAAAATGACAGACCTAATCTGAACATACAAGTTGCCCATACAAAGTGTTTTGTTTATAGTCACTTGCATACTGTGGATGGTAGGTAGCACATGGACTCTTAGTTGCAGGCAGGGTATCTGTCACTTCCAGTTTGTATGCTAATTTTCCATAAGGATAGTTGCTGTTTTTTAAGTATTGAAATCAATTTATGTTTGTCAGCTACATATGCTGCTTTAAACCTAATATGTTGGGGTAGACTGGTAGTCTAATGTCATTTCGGATGTGCATGGCTTACTACAAGCATGTTATCAGTAAATTTCTTCTTACATCTTGTGGCTATGGAGTAGAAAAAGGTTCTTGAGTCTTAAAAGTCCCATGATATAATTAATGTGTATGTTTTTTCATTTTAATCTTGACTTGCAGCAAAATTCATAGTATTTCTGTTGTACCAGTCAACTTACGGATTTGGTGTTTTCAATCTCTGATTTCTTACTGTGGTTTCAAGTTATTACTAGGCCTTTCAAATTAGCATTTTTATGCTAAAGTTCAGAGATTTTTAGCCTAGTATTTAAATTCAAGTAGTACACTGCCAATGCTTATGACTGCTTGCATTGTGAAAACCTAAGACTTGCTGCCAATCAGAAGATAGTGTTTTTTCTGTTTATCCCTCTTTTATCCCATTCAGCTTGGATCCAAGTCCATAAATGCAGGAAGGCATGATTTAAAAGATCCATGCATATATGCAGTGATTTGGAGTAAGAAATAGAAAACTACAAGCAGTTTTATGTGTTTCTGAGGTGAAATATTCAGACTCCCGTACATGGAATTTTTTGAAATATAGTTACTTCGGTGTGTGCATTTTCTTTTTCCTTTATAGCATCCATATTTAAAAATAGCTAACCAGGGTTAGCTATTGGCTGACCCTGGCATGTTGACATAAATATCAAAAAACTTTCAGAAAAGGAAATGCAGAAGCAGCTGATTATCACCATAACTAGTAGTTAATAATATGAATTGCTGGAGATTACTGGAGCTGCATCTTTATCACTGTATAACTTCATTTCAGCAACATAAGCACACTTGATGGCCATGCACTTACGAAAGTGGAACTTCTGCACGTGTTCTGTACACAGATTGACTGCCTCCCATTTACTGATGTGTGTGCGAAACAGCAGTAGACCATCAGCTGATAGCCAGGGATACTAGATGCTTTGAAAATGTCAAGAGCATTGTTTGGAAATGTTTTGTGGTTTTGTTTCTTTTCCTTTTTTTTTCTTAATGCTTCCAAGATTCAGGCAGTAGACTTAGAGAATTTAAGTCAACTGTTTCTCCTATTATTTGAGCTATATAAATTGTACGTGTCTAGTAGTTAAGTAGAAACTTGGGTATCCTTGTAGAAATATTTGTCTTAAGGCTTACGTCTGAAAAAATTCTCCTATAACTGTTTCCCCTGGAAACTGTTGATATGGCAGACACGTTATTATATACTGGTCTTATTGATATGGCAGGCACGTTATTATATTCTGACCAGTATATACACACTATTTTGTGTAAATGTATATACAGGATTTTTAGATATATATGTCCATGTAATGTATTTTTTATATAATATGGCTAAAGGGATGAAGTCTTGAATTTCTTGGAGGACAGTCTCTGAAAGTTTCCTTTGGGACTAATCACCTCTGAATAACTGCTGCTGAAGTTGCAGAGGATTAGGTTAGAACTTGAAAAAACAAATAGATTTTTAACTTCTGCGTTCTATTGTCCCAAAGAGATCAAGAGGCTTTGCTGAATCTTCTGTAGATTAGCTGGTATGAAATCCCTTCATCTCCATATCATTCCTAAGGTTCAGACTGGGAAAAGTCTGGGGAGGAAAGAGGCACAGAGGAAATGGGTTTGCATTCCATGGCCTTCGCAGAGAAAACAAATACCCATTTCCCCTCCTGTTTTGCATTCCCATCAGTAACGGTGCTTGAAGTTCTATTTACAGTTTTGTGAGGTTTATATAACCTTGGAAGGAATGAATGCTTGGGCTAGTGCCAGGATCATCTTTATCAAGGCATCACTTTTGCTAAATGATCTTTTATTATGCCAAAGGATGTGGTCCCCAGTTCAGCAATTTGGAATTGCTAATCTGTCATTTTGGATTTATTGCTCAGTCTCGTTGTGCTTTTTGCTCATTTGCAAGTGATGACCTGTTTTTCTGAGCTGGGAAGAGAAAATAAGAATAAAGGTATCCATGTTCCTTACTATAAATATGCTGCAGTTCAGATTATTTTGATGTTGTAGTGTAAATGGTCGCAAATCTAAGGAAGTTGGTAGTGTTGTGCCATATTCTTCGTACTCTGAAAATATCTCGTAATAAAAACCTTTCAAAGTTTTGAGAGGCAGTACTTCCAGAAAAACGTTAAGGCCATGATTACATGAACACAGCAAGGAACAAGCTTCCTCTGATTTTTCCAGTGAGCTACCCTGAGGCTTTGGGCAAATCCCTTTGCTCCGCTGTCTTCAGTGGAGTTGGTCAGCAGTGGGCTGAATATAGTAGGATTAACTGCAGCGTTGAAATTGCTTTTTCTCTGTTCTTCCACTTTCTGAATGTGTTTAACCCTTCGGCGGGTTTAGTATGGGAGTCGGTGGGGGACAGCCTGCAGTGCGGGGCTGCCAGGCTGGGGTCTAGCGGCAGCCCTGCCGGTAGGTGAGGATGTGATGAACGTGTGCGGGTAACTGCCTGGTATTGCAGGTATTTGCGAAAGTGTTTTCTTGAAAGATAAGGTGAAAACTTTTATGTGGAGAGACAGCGTGACTGCTGATGAAGGCCTGCAGACCTGAAGGAAATAAAAACAGCTCTAAGGTTTAATTTGTGTTGTGGAATGCTATTGCCTAGTGCAGGGGGAAGGAGGCATGCTTTATGCAGAATGCTTCAGCCTTCCTCTGTGAAGTGGTGTAGTCTCGGTCCTGGGAGAACRTCATGAGAAGAAAACCCATAGTAAGCAATTAGCAATAGGAATCCCTTGGGAGCTGGAATGAAGAACAATTTTTTTTCTTTTTAAGTACTTGCTTTTTTTTTTTTGTTCTTTGAAGGAACAATGCTTGCTGCCCATGTAGTGCGATGGCTGTGGCCATAGTGATTTCTGCTATTTATAATGTCAATGTGTCCTATGAAAGACATTTATCTCGATGGTAGCCCCTTTTCCAATACAGTAACTTTGTCAGGAGTGTTTTTCTTGTCTTCAGTTAACAAGATTAGTTGTACTCTTTGGTATTGGAAGTATTTTTAACCAACAGCAACTGTCATGGGAACATCCTGGTGTACTAGAAAATCCACTGTCTACAGTTTTCCATCTTGCCCTATTCTTGCAGCCTCTTCCCGTATGAACTTTCCTATGTAAAGGCAAGGGCAGAAATAATCATACTTGGTGTGGGGAGGGGAAGCGTGTCAGTGGGAAGTAGATCTTGTTCGGTTTTGGACATTTCTTTTCCTGTGATATCTGTAGGGTTGTCCCTGAAAAGCTACTCACCTTGTTCAGACAGGAGTAGTACTTGTTGGTATTCTGAACAAAACATACTACAGATGAAATCTTGTAGGTAAAACAAAGCTGTGTATCTGTGGTGTCCGTTAATGGCGCGGAAGCCATTAGGAAGCTGTATGGTTCACTTTTAACTCTGTAACCTTAACTCTCATTTTAAATGTTTGTTTCCTTTCTATGTTGCTACAGTAGTTATGTGTAGTCACTACCCAGTAGTTACATGATAGTTTGAAGTAAATTTTAGTCCTGACATAATTAAACTAAGTGGAGTTTATACCAAGGTTAAGTTTACTCTTTTGATTTTTGTTAACTGGGAATTCATGGGAATTGTTTGTTTTAACAGATTTCCAAACATTGTTTCCTACCTTTCTTTTCATCATGTGCATTGACCCTGTGCTCTCATGTTGTAGTATCCTTTCTTTAGGGGATGAATGCAAGTTCCCTGCAGAATATATTAATGCTGGTCTTACAAGTGAGAGGGTTTACTGCTGAGGAGGATCAGAGTCATGGTATGCCCTTGATGCTTGCAATCCCCAACAGGGAAGGGAACACAGATGTTGATATGACATCAATTTCAGTCTTTTGTGTGACCTTTTACATTCACCTTTATTAAGAGGAAAGATTGTTTCTGTCTGTGCAGTATGTCTAGTAAGGTGAAGACAAGTTGTTTTTAGCTTGTATTGTGATGTGTAGGAATGGTTCTTATGTCCTGTCGTCGGCTTGAAGAGAAATAGTGGGAGAGACTGAAATAGTTACCACTTCGAGTACAATACAGCTGGATTATTCTTTTTTTAGTTTTAATTTTAATTTTACACTTGAGCTGACACGATTCTTACTGTGCAAACAATTTTCTCTCAAAGATATTTGTGTGCATTCTCCCTAAGTTCAGTTATTACCTCTAACTTTAGCCCTGTAGTTATGCAGCTAGGTTTTAGTGTGTGATATATATCATTACTCATAGATTGTCTGCTAAGAATACTGTTACGAAACTGATAGTTGTGAGTTTGCTTAGAGCTCTTGAGAAGCCACGGTTTTACAGCAGAAAGCAACCATTCTGGACTGTTTGCATATCAAATGCTCAACAAAAACAAAATGCTGATGCAGCCCAGGATGCACTGAAAAAGATAGGTGTACTCGTGTACCTTTTTATTTTTATTTTCTTTACCTTTTTTTTTTTTTGCTAACCTTCCTTATGAAAAGGAGACTTCAATGATGACTTACATAATGGCCATAGGAGACAACGATGTGCCTAGTTCTCTTAACAGGCTTTGTGCCTGAAAATTTTTCTACTGAATTATGCTAAAATAGCTTCAGAAACTTGCTATTATTTAGCTAATGGATGAGACTAACAGTCCACTAGTAGATCTCAAAAACACCACATGAAAATGGAGAAGGCAAATCTTCTTACAGTCTTAATGTTAGAGCAGAGTAGGTCTCCTAGTGCTTTTGTCCTGCCTTACATTTGAGTCATATGCAGCATCTGATTTCTTTCATGGTGTGGGCATATTTTTATCAGTTAAGGTTAAGAAAGACTCGAGGCTGTATTTAAGTCTTAAAATATGATGTTGGCTATTAGCAGAATGCTGCATTTGAGCAATCACTATAATACATGTGCAGCAGTATCTTCCCCTGTGATTACTGAATGGTTTCTATTTTGGGAATGTTTCATGGCTCAGCTTGGAGTGCTCTTGGGAAAGCTCAAGTAGGCGAGCTTCCAAAAAGCTAGTTTTATTCTGATGGTAAATCTGCAGAGAGGCAGTTCAAAAGACCAGGTGTCTTACGTTTTTGCAAGTTGATCTTTGAAACGTTTCTGTTTTCTTGGACCATGGAATCAATGCAACACTCATTTCTGAGACTTTCTGCTTTTTTTTCCTCCTTCCTGCAGCATTATGCCATCTTTTTGATCAAAAGCTTTTTGTTTTAAGTGTTTAGCAAAAAGATGTAGATGGGTATATAATAATCATTACAGACATAGCTGTATCTCGCACTGTTCCTGTGTGAATCTCCTTTTGTCAGAATGTATCTGTGCTGCAGTCACAGGAACCTGAATTAGCCTCTGCTGAACCCTGTGGTGCTGCAGCAAGAGGGTAGGTAGGTACCAGTATATAAGCCAGCTAGTTTTAGGCAAGCTCTGTTATCTCTGGCTATGCTGCAAGCTCTGCACTTCGTTTCTTACTCTTCCCCAAATCTGTATCTGAGGCCAGGCAAGAAAAAGTGATATAGGCATCTGCAGTTAATTTTTCCCTGTTCTGTGATGTTTCTTTCAGTGTTTGGTTTTTTTTTTTTAAAAAAACACACCAAACAGCTCAACACCACATACATGTAGTCAAACATTTATCACATATTCTTTTGTATTGAATCTGATGGAGTAACTAGTATTGCAGTAGCTAATGTGGTTGACTGGATGAACATACAGTATACTTATTTAAACATAGCAGTGCTTTTTGAGTTGAAAAGTTTCTCTCCCCACCGTTCCCCCCCCAAAAAAAGCAATGCTCTAACTACTTTTTTCCTAAAGCGGGGAAAAAAGCTGGATATATTAAAAACTACACAATTATTCTTAGAATAATGAAAACTTGCTGTACAAGCCTCAGATTATTACATGATCTCCAGTTTGAGATGGACTCATATTTTATACAATGTGCATGGAAATTGCAGCCTATTTCTTTTCCAGTTTGTAAGAGAGGGCACTTGCAATTGTATATGTGGAACTTTCCCACCTGCATTTGGAAGGAAATAACTAGTCAAGTGTAAACTAAATTTAGAGATATTTGCATATACATTTTGAAAATCTGTATTAGTGTTTCTTATTCTTTCTTAAGGAACGTTTATTTAAATTAATGTTATTTTTTTGGGGAGGGGAAAACCCAAACATATATAACTGGCCTTTTATGAGATGAAAATTAACTTATAAGTGTCATAAGAAAATGCCTTTAAGAAAACAATTATTTCCAGGAAAGGTCATTGTTTAGATGTAAAAATATTGGTGCTTAATATGTTTAGTCTGTCTTTCCAAAGAATTCAATCATGTGAATTAATCTAACATTTCCAATTTATAAAGAGGCAAATCAGATCTGTGTTCTACCATGGAGGAAAAAGATTTAAAGTTTCCTGGATTTTGGATTCCTCATGAAATCGTTTTAAACATGTGGGTGTCCTTCTCTTACAGCTGCGCCGCATGCAGGAGATGATTGCACAGATGCAAGCCCAAATGAGGATGAAGCCTGGTGATGATTAAGATGCTTAACATCTGGATGCACCAGGTATGACTTTTCTGACTTGTTTACTCCTCTTACATAAGATTTTCACAATGATTATTGTTAATTTTGCACTTTGGACTTGCTTTTACAGTACTTACAGAAAAAATTGAGTGATGTTCTGGGTAGACTAGAAAAAAAGATCTATGCAGATGTTACCTTTCCAGCTGTTTTTAAGACCTGTACATGCTTATCTTCAGTGCCTTATTTTTGGATCATCTGGCTTTGTTTCTGTTAGCAAAATTAATTTGACTATATAGAAACAAAAGTTAGGGTGTTTAGGGGTATGTAGACTGCTGAATTTACAGCAGTTTTTTCAAAGAACCAAACAAAATTTTAAACAAACTGGTTACGTGTACTGAACACGGACTCCCTTGATGTCACGTATGATATATTAGATGCGATCAGAGTAAGTGAAGAAAAAGAATTCTTGTAGCAATTGTTCATGCTTTCTTCAGAATGCAGCTCTTCTGGCATAACTTTTCTTTTAAATGCAAGAATAAAAAATAGAAGGATATGAGGAGTCGTGTTGCTTAATACTTCAGCTTAATGCTCTAGTTGTGATTGCTGGTCTTCTGGAATGTAAAGCTTGAATAAAATGGATTATATTATCCCTTATGACCTTGTGGCAGCTGCCAACATTCCAAGCCTAAAATAAGGAGATTTTTTTGTTGCCTTTATTTGAACCTTCAGTCTTCCTGTTTATATTTTAAAAAAAAGGTCTCCTAAGGAATAAACTTGTTCACTGAATTCCTATTTAAGCAGATGTTGATGGTTTTACTGGTATGTGCACTGTGATCTTTGAGTGAAGTAGTTAAGGGGGAAAAAGTAATTCAAACTCAGGTTTCTTACTGTCACAATTCCAAGTCTTGCAGATAGAGGAGTCTTAATATCACGTCTTCCAACTTCCATACTAAGATATATTTTCCCAGAGTTGGAAATCTAAACACTGAGGATAATTTTGTGGCTGACCATGCAGTGTATGCGATAGCAGTGTCTGACATAAAGCTCTTACTTCTCCAGACAGGAGCTGGTAATTATGCAGCCTGTTTTTAGTCTGAACTGAAGGTCCCAAGTTTTCATGGTGACTTTGTTATCATATCGCCAAACTCTGACTGCTTGTGAAAATGGCTATGTAATGCAGGAAACCTTATATAGTGTAAATTATTATTACTGTTCTTTGCAAAGGAGCTCAATTCTTTCCGCAACTTAGAAATCACTTTTAATCACATGGCATCCTTTAAACTGATACTCGGTAAGAAAAAAACCACCCTAAATCTAACAGGCTTGTCTGTTGCTTGCAGAGCACAGGATGGCAAGTGAGGATACGAATATATTCAAAGCTCTTTCTTCAGATCGTAGATACTGGATTTGCTGTGAAATCAGTATCTGAGGGCTAATAGGATGCAGTATTCCCACTAATGGTTAGCCAGTAATGGCACCAGAATTCCCTGTGTTTCACAGCTTCTGGCAATACTGGATATGGTATTTATAAAAACAAATTGGAGCATGGTTTGTCCCAGGCTGAATTTGCAGCCATGGATACATAAGTAAACAGAGTTCTGAGCATGCCCATGTGCGTCCAAGTAAAATGTTATTTTGTAGATACTTTACATTACTAATCTGGAATACATTTTGGACCACTAAACGTGTTAAGCAGGAGAGCTTTGCAGATTTAACTAAGCGTCCACGTGATCTTGTTATGATTTAGTTTGAACTAAATCTTAAGTTAGTTGGTCTGAAATACTGAATGTGAACAAATTTGAGAAGGATTTGAATGAAACCTTCATATGTGGAGGTCCTGCTGTTTCTTTAGAATCTGCAAAACTACGTTTCTGCAGCTGCTGTGGAAATCATATCGTTTGACAGATTGCTTTCAGGAAAGAATTTTGAACTTTTTTGTTACCCTTGAGATATTGATTGATAGACTTGTAGCGTAATTTGTTGGTTAATATGCACAGTCAGAACTGCAATTGCAGTCCTGCCAAACCAGAGTGTTGCTGTATGATCCTGTCGACATGTTGAAGGGAATCCTCACCTATAACTTAGCCTTAGGGAAGTTTCTCTCATGCATGTTAACTGACTTTGCAGCTTAGGAGGAATGATGATTTCAACCTCCAGCATTCCCATCAGATGTATTTGCTGTATTTTATTGAACTCACTATTTCCAGAGAGACGAGGAAACTTGTAATTAACACAGTAGCTAACAGAACCAAACTGCCAACAAATTTAAATATACTTGATATCAATCTTTTTGTTCTATCACAGCTTATCTTGAGCATCTCTCAGGTTCTAGTTTTACAAGAACTTTAAAGGATCAGCACTGCTACTGAAAGCACAATCTCTCCTCCAATTGCTCTTTTGCACCCTTACTTATCTTTGTGTTGAGAAGAATATGTAATTTATAGATAATTTCTGTAAAAATTAACATTTTCACTCTTTTTATTTTGGATAAGTACGTGTTTATTGCTTTTCTTCAGAAGTCCCTTAAAAATATTTTCCCCTTCATAAAGCACAGATATAAAGATATTTTCAGATATTTTGGGAAAAGAGAAGTATGGTGTAAATGCCTTCATAGATAAGAGCTGGAAAGTAAACAGTAGGATAATGAAATGTAGTAATATCCAAATATGTGAAATACCTACTTCTGGTTTCAGATGTATTTCGGGGTGGGGAGAAGATTGCTGAATGCTTTGTTTTTTTTCTGGAAAGAATCTGGCATTGCATAATGATTAAGAAGTGCGAAACTCAAATCCTTGCCAAAAAGACTGATGAGTCTGTATTACCATAAAGTGCTACACAGGTGGGATGACTGGAAGGTCTGGTTTGCCTGATCCCTTTTGAATGGGGGCATCTTTAGAGGTTTTATGGAAATGATTTTATGGAAAGACCAAAGGGAGAATTTACTTCAAGCAGTTTCCTTTACTTTCAAGGCTAGAGTAAGAGAAGCATAAGGGGAGTGACAAAGGCAAAGATTATATGCAGGGAATATGTTCAAAGTTTCCGAAGAGGATGGACAGATTTCTTGCTGTGGAGCAGTAGAAACCTGAAGGGGAATGAAGAACACCACTGGTGGAGACTGGGTTAGAAGTAGAAAAGGAAGATGATTTTGGAAACAGTAGTGACCAGTGTGCCAAGTGCAGTTTTTGACAAAAGAGTACAGATTTACTGTACATGATGGTGGTGATTAAGAGGTTTTGAGAGCAGCCCTGACAAAGGTGTGTTGACCTACACTTCTGTCCCTCTAAGCATTTCATAGCTTCTGTGTACAAACAGTGCATGTGGAGGTGTTTGTAGCAGTCCATGTGAAGCATGTTAAAGACTTCAAGACAAGCTTGATTTTTCAGATTTTACTTCCAAAATGCAAGACACTGCTGTAAAGTATGGGAGCTTATTGCTTCCTATATTTGACAGTTCAAATGAAGGATTGGGGAGGAAGGAGATGGAGGGGTGGAGTAAGTTACCAAAAACTACAACAGATTTAGTTTTATTTGGATACTCCAATATTAAATGTTTTTGAAATAAGCCTGCAGTAATTCCAACAGCATATTTACTAGGTTCTCAACTTCTCTACCTCGGATGAGCAACTATTACGAAAAGCTGGAATTATTTTTTCAAATGAAATGGTTATTGATGGGCGTTTCTTCCCTTTCCTTCTCTGTTTCTGAAAGTGTAGCACTTTGCAATCTGTTTTCCTCTTGTTATTCTTACAAATCTGGTTTGTCTGTCTTCCACTCAGCTTCAAGATCATACTGGGACAAACCAGTAACAGAAGCCAGACTATGAAAAACAAATATAGCCAGCTGGAAATGTAGTTATGGTTAGGGAAATGTGTTCAGAAAAAAACCCAAGCATCTTGCACTTAAAATGTCTGAAGGATGTTGAAAATTCTTTTAGTATAGCTCATGATTTCCACAAGTATTTTAAAGCCTCCTGAGCTCACTAACACTGTTCTGATTCTTGATAAGAACAATACTAAAGGAACCAAATAGCTAGTTCTTTCTAGCAATGAATTGACATCATTTAACTGAACGACAAAAGCATTGTCATAGCAACCAGCCTTCTAAAACGATGCTGCTGAATGCTGAATTGATCTGATGAGAAATGTCATTTGAGGAAGTAAGGATCATGTTGTAGTTTTTGGCAGCTGAAATTGAGAGCCTAGGGAATGTGAAGCTTGGGCAAATTTCTAGTATTTGGAACAATTGCCTGGCACTGCCAGTAGATGTTTCTCTGGCTAGAAACTAGACTAGAAGAGCGCTACTGTTCTTCAGCTCTTTTCAGCTCTTTTAACTGTGGAGTTGTGCTAGCCTATCAATGCAGGGTTTGCTGAACAAGTTTTCATTTCCCTTAGAGAGTAGACTTCTGATAGAAGTTGTCATTTTTCCTCTGCTAATGTACACTGAAGTGCTGAACTTTTGTGGCTCCATAGGGCCTTGAAGTTAACTTGTATAGAAAGATCTTAGCAGGGTCCTCAAGAGCCACCTTGTAGCTGGTGCCCACCTGCACTTGTGTATAATGTGCAGAGAGCAGATGAGAGTTGTTACGGGTTTTAATCTTTGATGTATAGAACAATAACTCTTTCATTTGAGTTTGTTCATCTAAAAATAATATCTTACATCTCCCTGTTAGTCCATACTGCTCTTTGTGAAAGAGTCATGTTCCTGGATTGTAAGTAGAACATAAGATGATGTTGTACTGGGATTGTGACCTTGGCTGTTCCACAGCATCTCTGCCAGTGGCCTTTGACAGAAAATAAGTTGTGCGACTCTTCCCAATAGCAAGAAGGTAGCACTTTGTTAAAATTGTAGTCTTCAAAGCGTTGTACAGAAAAAAATATCTATCATTAATATGATACGTAAGTCTGAAGTATTAGTCAGGTCTGTAAACCTCCTGTACCTAAATATTGTCCGTCTTCTGGCTCTTAAAGGATCTTGCTTGGATTTTTATCTGTCTGCATTTTCTGTATGCAAAATTTCCAGGAGTTTGTCAGGACCTATTTCTATATGGAAAATTCTCTTCTAGAAGTAGCTGTGTATCCTTTCTAACACTGTAGAATTTATGCATCTTGAAAAGCACATTCCCATTGAGACCAATTTCCAGAACTGCTGTGCTTATAGAGGAGAGGAGAGATAAATGGTCCCCCCACCTCCCAAAAACCAAAACACATTCTCCTTCGCAGACTTAAAAGCTTTCCAAGGAATGACACAATGTTTGTAAAACATAAAATGAAAAAGATTGAAACACTCAATAGCAAGTTTATATATTTTTCACGTAATTGCCCAGACTGTATCTCAATAAATTTTCTCAGTAAATGGATTAATGCAAATTCGTTCAATTTTTTGCCAAGTGATCCCAGAGAATATAAAGTAGAGAGAATACAAAATTCCTAGTGGGTCACTTCAGAAATCTTGTTTTGTGGGGAAATGTCAGGGGTGAGTGGAAATATGTTTATTTGCTTTTCAGTAATGTGTCGATGCCTTGGGAAAGATGAAGTCCACAGTGCAGTGGCTATAGTGGCATTCTCAATTCTTGTGAATACATGCAGTGGCACCTTGCACTCTGCCTCCGAGAGGCTTGATTACCCAGGAATGACATATCTGGATATATCTGACATATTCCACCTCTTCCTGTGTGTCAGTGACACACTGCTGCATCCAGTACAGCTGTTGGATGCATGTGGCGTGCAGCGGGTCAGGGGAGGTGCTTGCTGCCAGAATTTCTTGGGCATTTAGCGGGCCTGAGGAGTGGAGTACACAGACCTACCAGGTCTGTGCCAAAGCCTGACATGGTATCACGGGGAACCTGTAAATGCTTCAGGCCACCTTTTGCTAAATAAACATTTTCAGAGGAACATTTCTTACAGTTCTAGACCTTGGAGTCTGGTATGTATATGTGATTCAGTGGTTATTAACCCTATGAGCATATAAAATTAACTTGTAAACATTGGAAAGCGGTTCAAAGGCCAGTTTTGTGACTTGGTACATACTTGGCTGATGGCGTTTGCTATGGGGAAGTATAAGGTGTTGCTACAGACTAGCAAAAGGAAAGGGAACAAACTTGAAGCAGTGAAGTCAACAGAGGATGATTGAAATATCAGAAACCCAAAATACTAGGGGTGTGAGCGACAAAATGAGTCAAAACTAGCTAACAACAGGACATTAGTGTCACCCAATACTCATTCTTTTTGGAAAGACACCATTGCTCAAAGTTCTTGCTAATAACTGGGCACTCAGAGGGCCGTAGCTACAACATAAAATGGGTGCTATTTGAAGAAAAAGAATTTAGATCAGTGAGAAAATGTAACTGCTTATAAAACAAATTTCTCTTATTAGGAATTCAAAAGTGCGCATGGAGAGATGTCAAGTTGCCCTGCATTGTAGTGGTGGTCTTGGAAGCAGCTGAGGGGGAGGTAAACCCGTTCCTTCCCAAGGCTTTTGAAACCTTTACAAATACAGCTTTCTGAGCTGTCTGACCACATGCATCAGGGTGCAGGTGTATGTAGTGCTAGTTACACTACTTACTGAGCAAGTTTTGTTTTAATGGCATACTGGAGAAATGTATCATCTTTCTTAAATAATGGTGTGAATTCACATTGCAGATGGAGGCATTTATTAAAGTTATGTATTGGTGAAAGGTGTATGGGGGACTAAGGTTATAGTCTAATAAAACTGGAGATCAAATTTATAAAGAATGGTATCAACCTAATGTATCATAAAATATTGTCTCACAAGGAGATTAGGAAGAAAGAGCAGTGAAATGAATCCACACTGAAAATGTACAAACATACTTTGCCCAAGTATGTTCTACAAGCACGTAAAATGTGGATATCGTGTTGCTAATGCTGGTAACATCAGTGCACAGCTGTGCTTATAACCGAGCCTCCACGTGTATTGGAAGTTCCAGTCTTTTTGTGAGTCTGAAACATCAGTTATGGTTTCCTCTTGAGGTATCTTCCGTAACAATTAGAGTTAGGCAGGCAGTGGCAGAAATTTAGTTTGTCTTTCATACTCGAAGTAGGAGTGTAGCACAACAGGTTAATTTTGAATATGAATGTTGAATTGGTTAGCAATGTATGGACTCTGGCTTTAAAACCTTAATGCTGGCTTACTTGTTCTGGTTGTTAGGGGAAGTGATGGCCTCCTTAAAATGTTAAGTAGTTGTGTATTCAACAGAATTCCCACTGCGAGAATGGCAGAGAGCAAAGGACCCTGTTGTCAGCTTCCCTTGCTCCTTATCAGCAAGTGTAGTCTGGATGAGAGTTGCACTGTACTTTACAAGTGAGTTGACACAACAGTGTTTTCTAGGATATTTCTTTTTTTCCATCCAGATGAATGTTTAGATTAAGCTATTTTTCCTGTTGGGAATGAGTATTTTTGGAACTGGAGAATTTGAGCTGTCTCCCAAGTTGCAACTCTGACACAGCTTCTTAAGCAGGGCCCAATTCTCAGGGAAACCTGGAATTCTGCTTTCTTTGTAGCAGCCTTTTCTATTGGCAAGTAGCTATAGAAACATCCAAACCTGGTAGTTGTTTTTGAAATTACAGACCGGTATCCCTTCTTTCAGCCATATGAATACTGTTGTATGAATGCTTGAAAAAAATCTGTTTGCTTTTGTTTTACCTAAGCAGTGTCATAAGAGTTGTTTGTGCATGACATCAAACTTGCTGCTTACTTTTAGCGCTGTTTAGCCAAGTGGTTTTCATTTTCCTCACCAGAAGTAACGCTTCATGTAACAGGCTGACTGAGGTTGATTTGATGTGTGCATTACTGTTGAGATGAGCTGTAACGCAGTTCTTGTATTCTTGCAGACGGAGGGGGGTGTGGGTGCTTAAGAAAGTATATAACTAAAAATAGATTCTCATTTATGTGCTCTTACTAGACATTTGCGATAAATATGTCGGGCCCAACTGCATCTGACTCAGCTGATCTAGTTCTAATGCAGGTCCCTGTGATGCAGTAATGAAATGCCCCGTTCCCTGGATTCAGAGGGGCTCAGACTGCCCCAAACACTCTGACAGTGCTGAGAGTTTGTCCTTTCTAATGCTCTTTGTTTTCCACTTTTGTTCACAGCAGTATACAGTTCTCTAAGCGGATGGGTGCTCTGTTTTCTTTGACCGAATGGTAACATTCAAATGCAAAAGCTGGATGCCGCAGATCAAGACCTGCGTTAAAACAAACACAAAGTCTGAAGATTGTGTTGTTAAACGGCTTGTTTTATATATTCAATGTTAATCAAGTTATATTGTATCTTTTTTGATTCTTTTGGTAACACTGTCTTCATACTTATAAATGTGGTTTTATTATCCTTCCTATACACTTTTATACCAAAACTGATAGAGTACACTGTTTGTACTAGTCATTGTGATGGGTTTAAGGAGTTAATCGTGTATCTGCTAGGTTATTCTGAACAGTTTTGTGGTTAATACTGAAAGACTTTGTGGCCTGTTTACAGTAAACGTATGTGTGTTTGCACAGTATCATAACTTTCACTTGCCATTTTAAGTCATGTATCAGTTTTTCATAACTTTCTCTGTGCTTTGGTTACTTTTGAAGCTTCGTCTCTGGTGATTTATATTTGTGTGATGTATGAGAAAATGTACAAAACACTGATGATTCACCAGTGATGCAGACAAGCTGACTTTTCGAAATCATCGTGCCTTAACATACCATAAACACTACGCATGCCAACAACTTCTGTGGATGCCTCTGAAGATTTGTCTTCAGGTCTCAAGTATTGATTGCAAGAGTTTCTGTCACAGGCATTTTTATCTGTCAGCTGAGCGATGGCACGTACTGAACTTTTTATATACCATAACACTAATTTTCATTGAAGTTTTGTAATAAATTGTACGAATGTGGAAAATGTTGAATTTCCGGGTGGTTTTTGTTGTTCTTTGGACTTTGGCTTTTTTAAGCTAATCTATGAAATGTTGTAATGGTGTCGTGCACAGTGCATATTCAAAGGAATGGGGAATGAAGGCTTTTTCTAGAATTTGTCTACATACAAACTGCTTTGATTTCATTTCAAAACAACTTTAAAAGTGTTTTAACTGGAAGTTAGGTAGCAAGACTTTGCATCCACTTTTTTATTTTTCTCCAAAGTTCATTAGGGACCTACTGACATCTTTTAGGCGTGTAAATACCTTGGAAAATCTGATCACAAACCTTAGTTTATAATAAATTCATGAATGTTGCTGTTTCCTTTATGTCATTACTGAGTGTATAGCTCTCTTCTGCATGCTTTTGTAGTCTTGCGTGTATTATATATGCATAAGCGTAATTTATTTTGCAAATATGGGATTGAGACACTTTGTCTTCTGTACTAAATTGGGGTGTCTTTCACGTAATGATTAGCCCTAATTCTGCTGTCTAGCAATGAGTGTTTAATCAGGGTAGGCTTAACAAATTATTTGCATCACAGGGATGCATGTTTGGCTCGTGTTTGGAGTTGAACTGCATACAATGGCATATCTCGGTGGCTGCTATAATGAATTTGAAAGAAGAAATGGAGTGACAGATTTGTGTTCATACAAAGTCTCCTCAGGTTTTATGAAGATTTGAATTGTAAGCATGTCTGTCAAGAAGGCCGAGTTGAGAGATTTAACGGTAAATTCTTGCTCGTGAATTGTGTGCCATTCTATGCACTTTTCTTGTTGTTTTTCTTCCAGAATTTTGCATCATACTTTGCAGCCTTCTTAAAATGATACGCTGTCCATTTGTGCTTGTGAAAGTCAGGACAGCCACACCTCTCCTGAGAAACCAAGATTTTAGTTACACACATTAGTTACATACTGGATTAATTCTCAGAACAAAGGTAACATGAAAGGTTCATCTTTCAAAGCAAACTAGGACGATGGGGAAGCAGGCTTTCAAAAGGATCTAGTCTTTAATTTTATTAAAAACGGAGCTGTTTTTCCCCCTTCTTTTCAAAGCAAGGCACCTAAAGTCACTGTCACAATTCTTGTGTGTGAAGCCTCAGCGAACAGACTTTCACTAGTGGATACTGATTATTGATCGATAGACTCTGCCTCCTTCTGGCTTGTGAATTTCAGATGGAATATTTTGGGTCAAAACCTGAGATCTATTTGAATAATAGTCCAAGAAGGGCTTGCAGTACTGCTGATACCATACCTGAGTGCTTTCCTTTCAACGTAGGCTTAATTTTTATGCCTTCTACCTCTTCTTTGATGTTGTCTGATGTTAATCTTCAGTTACATTTCAATTTGGTTTTGTTAAAATAGTTCATAGCTTAATGGGGGAACATATATTTGTTAAGCCAAGTCTTTGCTACTGTGAAGATCTCTGGAGAGAGGCCTCTGGCTAGAGCCTAATTTCTGTCCGTGCATTCCCACTCCTGTCTGTGTTGGCGGTGCTAGGGCCATGGAAGACAAGTCCCTTTTCCTGAATTCCACCCTGGCCTTCTCTGGGCTGACACTTTGCATCGCTGGGACAAAGTGCCCACATGTAACTATTTTAATGACTGTTCAGCAGAATCAAGGAGCAGGTGACTGCAGTTCTTTTGGTCTTCATTAGATTTAAAACACTGTGGCAGATGATAAAACAACTCATGAAAGGTTGATTGGCTTGTTGGTGCCTTTAATTGTGATGTAGAGTCTGTAATGGTCTGTGGCACTCTTAGCATTTAAAAGCAAGCAAATATGCTGAAAATTACCTGATTTATTTTTTTCTGATGCTTTGAATCAATGCCTAAAAGTGAACTCAGGATGAGTTAATGGGTTTTTAAAACATACATGTCTGGGATTGCTAACCTCTGGTCTTGGAAGTGTATCCTTGTTTTGATATGAGGGATGTTTTGAATGAGAAGGTGGAAGAAATGGCAAGATAAATGCTGTGATGACTACAAGGATTTGACAAGTTAGTGCTGTGGCATCAGTGTCAGTTTTTTGTTCCAAAGTAGGGCAGTGTCCTTGTACTTGTGCAGCCATCACCATGCCAAGCTTATCTTGTCCTGTATTCAGGAGAGTTTTAAGTCTGATTATTTACATGTCCTTGAAATGTGGAAGACATCACCCCTCCCTGCAGCTGTGGAAGTCGGGGGAAGGATCTGGGTGTCCTGAGGCTTCACGTCCCCCTCTCCTTGCTCCTTTACTGGTGAGTTGAGGCTCCTATGAGCTGTTCTTAAATCGCGTGCTACTACTGCCTTTGGAGTGCTTAAAATTCATTTGAGTTCTCTTCTGCCTTCCCTTAAAAAGTTATACTGACAGCTTTTACCTAAAATAGCTTTCCATATCACCTCTTTAAAATGTTTTAATGGAAACAGAGCACACATTCCTACTTTGCACAGTACGGCTGCAGTATGATTCAGGACTTCCCACTGTATTTTGAGACGCTAAATCTGGAAACACACTTCCTATTTATTCCATTTGTGTTTGTTTTTTTTTT